>KK122423.1:1261239-1314512 GCA_000611955.2 Stegodyphus mimosarum
TAATTAAAATATATGTTGTTGCTTATGCTCACTTGTCTGACAGAGTCAGCCCAAGCTCACGAGAAATCTCGTGTCAAGGAGTGCTAGATTACGCCTGTCGTTGGCCGCAGCTTTGAGCACCTAACAGGTGACAGTAAGATTTGGTTCAGTTCTGCTCCCAATTTTGATGGAGAGCACCCCCAGGGTTGGGGGGGGGACTGGTCCGAGAGTCTCCTCTTCCCTTCCACAAAACCACATGAGAGAACTTTCGGCTTGCCGCATATTTAAAATGCCGCCATAGCGCTCCGACACTATACATTTACAAACATCCATGCCTTCTCGGGGATTCAAACCCTAGCCCTTCGGCAAGGCAGTCAGCGACGCTAACCACTATACCGGTTGGGCGGCATTATATATATTAAAAAATATGAAATTATTTAATCAGTTATGGCAAGGCATATAAACGTCACCTTATTAAGGGAAGGAATGCTTTTGTGGAAAACGTTTGAAGGAAAACCGATATGTAAAAAATAAATAAGGAAGGAAAAAATATCCATACAGCCTGCAAATGCACTAAATAGAATCGCTCAATTTTCAAAAGCCACTGGTTGGGTGGTTCTCAAACTGACATATTTAAATTTAGAGTGGTATATGGTCATACATTTTATCAACATTATTCAGTGCTATAACACAGTGAACTTCTGCATTGCAAACTTAATTTCATTAATCTATACGAACTATTTATCTGATCGGTTTGGCTTATAAGCCAAATAGTATACGTATGTAGTAAATAGTTATGCGTAAAGGAGAGGGCTGCCTTCGTGGAGGACTTTATAACGGAAACTGGCTCGTATACACATTACACATTGGGGAAAACAACGAAAATGTCCATGCAGTCAGCCCGTTCGTGGGATTCGAACCTCGGACCGAACTACCAGTGTTCAGCGATTTTACCGCTCGGCCGCTGGTGGGCCACTATTTACCTGAATTATTTTGATTGCTACAGCTGAGTTCTAAACGGAAACGTGCATTTAATTACTTTAACAATAAGACTCAAAAGCAATGAATATACGTAATTATAATTAATCGAATACAGCAGTTTGCTTTGATTTGGAAGATAATCTACGGCATAAACTATCTTTGAAAATAACCAAGATTTCTAAAACATTCCTCGTGAGTTTCGGAAATATAGCATTAAAACTAATAGTTTAATATTTTACTGTTCCTGATTAAAATAATGGAACTATGCAAGCTTTATATAATGACAAATTCATTAGCAAATAATGAATGATAAAACTTCAGTAAAAAGTTAACTCAGAAGAGGATTCCAGTACTGTGCAATGTTTAGAATTACACAGTTCAGTTGGCTGATTTTAACTGTTTTCAATGAAAATTAGGTTTTAATTTACAAATCAGTTTTACGCTTAATCTAAATATTTAATGAAGTTAAATAATTGCTTTCATTTCACTGCATTTCATTTGGAATAAATAATACCATTTTCTAACTTTCGGCAATGGTAACTTCTTAAATCATAATAAAGTATTATATTAAATGCCTCAAGGGATGAAAAGAAAGGAAAGGGAAATTTCAAGCATGAAAAAGGACAAAACTTGCTGATTCAACTGTTATATTTCATTAATTCTGAACGATATTTGTGCATTAGATTGTTACCAAAATCTGAAAATATAATTTTATTGAGCCGCACAGACGATATAGTGGCTGGCTGAACCGATTGCGATGCCAAAGGGCCCAGGAATCCCGGAGAAGCCCTGGTTCTAACTGTTCGTCCCTTGTAGGAGGCAAATGTGGTCCACCCATTAGGTGACTCCATAATAAAGTAACCACCACTTGTGGCCTTGGTAGTGGCCAAGGGGAAGTCAGTTGGTGGCTCGCCATTGGGGGAAAATAAAATTATTGAACGAGTTTCGCACTGAAACTAGCAATGTTTAAAATAGCGAATCAATTTTAGCAACTATTACTCATATTCGTAATTGAAATCTCAGCGTGAAACTTTCCATTTCACCCATTGACCCTACCAGTGAAGATGCAACAAGAACCCGCAATTTGAAAACTTCCCATTTTCCTTTATAAAATTACATGCGTGTTAACGCATGACACAAATACTAGCTTTTGCCCCCAGCTGGAAGTGTGCAGAGATTACACGCTGTTTAAAAGGTAAAACAAACTAAGGGTTTCTTTCAAGCCCGTCTTTAGAACTGCCCTTTTTGAACTCGAGAATTCATTTACATAAGAATCCCAGAACCTGACCCTACATTGAAAGGGCGACCTCTATCCAGATCGTATACTTGTTCCAGTTCTTGAAGGATGTTTAAAAGAATGCAAACTGAGGTACAGCTTAGTTTCTGTCGACATTAAAGTATACAAAAGGTGTCCTATAGAGGGCCCTTAAAGACTAGATAGACAGATTAGGAAATGCTGTCCCAGAAGTTACTTTCGCAGCGCGATTAAAATGTTTCGGAGATAGTGGGAAACTAATTTTATTCCGCAAAAAAAGACTTAGCAAACTAACTAAATTAATTGAAATTACTCAGCTGTGGTGATTGGACAATTAGTGTCCTTTTGGAGTTTATCAAACGGACACCCCATACAACAGGGGTCTCACAGCCCGTGGAGTGCTTGTGGCAATGAAGCAATTTTATGCGGTGAGCGAAGTTTATTTTATGTACCATTATGTACACAGCGAAAAAACAGATCTATATCTCTGGTTCTACTTGAACGATTGACGAAATTCAAATTGAATTTTTCATGTCTCAAAAGCGAGACTTAGCTTATACATTGCATTTATATACAGCACTGTTCTAAAATAGGTATTTTGACACAAAATCGGACTTTTTGTGAAAGAGATGCCAAATTTTTTTTCCATATTTCGATTCTAAGACTCAAATCATACCAAACTACCAAGTTTTGTACAACTCGCACGAGTAGTTTTTAAAACTTAGCTCCTCAGTGTTAACTGAATTTGGTATATATTTATTAATATATCTTTTTTTATTAAACTTATTTGATTATTCCTTTCATTTCGAATTTTCGGTTCATTCCAAATAAAATTCGCCAATTTTTATGATTCATTTTTTAAATTTTAATTTTTGAATAATTTCTATAAATTTTTCGAAAAACATTTTGAATTATAACCTATAAAATTTTTGCCATCATCCAAAGTAGATGGATTTTTTAAGAATACCTTCAAAAAATGAGTTTTTCTATTCAGAATTTCTTAAGATATACGCGAATTTACATTTTGGTGAATTTTGAAATTTGGCGTATTTATTGTAAGCGATAATGACGAAAATGTGGTTTACGTACTCTTTTAAATATAGTTGAAAGTATGAATGACGACGTTTTTCCGCTCGTGGACAATTAAAAAAAGGAAGGGTAAAAAAAGGTTGCTATAAATTAAGAAGTTCGCCATGTGAAGTATTCTTGGCGCAATCTGAAAAAATCCGCCAAGATAAATTTTTAAATTTCTCTATAAATTTCTAAAATTAAACCACTAAAAATTACAAAATTTAATATCTAGGCGTAATTTGGGTCGTAGAATTGAAATGCGAGAAAAAATGGGTATGTTATTTTGGAAAAAAGTCCGATTTTGTGTCAAAATACCTACGTTAGGACAATGCTATAATATAAATCTAATATATACCTTAAAACGCGCTTTCGAAACATCAAAAACGCAATTTGAATTTAGCCAATCGGCCAAGTACAACGGTCTCTTTTTTGCGCAGTGTACACATATGCAAGAAAAAATATGTATATTAAAACTATAGTAAATTGAACTAAAGGTAATGGTTTAATTTCCCTCTCTATTCTAAGAAAATAGGAAGAACTTTCTTGGATTGTGTCATTTGTAGATCAATCCATTTCTCATGACTTGCGTAATTCTACGACGTTAACTAATTCGGAACATAAACTCACAATTTTGAGAACTGAAACTTTTCTAATTTAAACCAAAACCTTAGTTTTTTCCATATTCGATAAATGCGCACTTCTGTGCACTTCAGCTTTAACTTCTGTGCTACTTGATAGCTAGTTCGCTGTGCTTTCTTCCCATTGCAATAGTATAAAAAATGTAAATGTTCTTGAATGAGCACGGTTAGAATGTCAAATGAACCACAAATGTCAATTTAAATCAAAACGAAGATTTAATTTGTCTCGATTGCAAAATTTCTAACTTATTGTGGATCTGCATTTTAGTATTCAACACAGTAAGAATTCTTTCTCTTCAGTATGGATCCACTATGTTCTAAGCTTCAAAATTTTGACTTTTTCAAACAAGAGTTTATATAATTAATTTCCATTGAAACGAACATAAAGCACCAGGAAGTTATAAATGGAATTTAATTTAGCTTAGTCAAACATCTGAAACTATAGATTTTATAAAATTTATACTTGTCAAAAAATAGATAAGCTCCGTTATGAATCTTTGCTGCAAGAATAATCGCTTTGTTTGAGAATACATTTATATGTGAACATATTTTTTCACAGTTGAAAATAATAAAAATCTCGATTGACCACTGATCATACGTGATGAGGATAATTCCTCCTAATTTCTCTCCAAAGCTATAAGTGTTATGAGAATTGAAACTCTTTCAATTTTCAAGCTTATAATACGAATTGGAGAAATTTATAATTTACATACAAACACATGTAATTTAATTTATGAGTCGAAGAAAAATTTAATAAATAATATAAAGAATAAATTGTCATTATTTATTCTCAAATTGTATTCCACTGAGAAAGTATACATTTTTTTTATTTTCAGTTGACCAAGTAAGTTAATGTTTAAACAAACATGCTAAAATTGTTTTGAAAGAAATGTCAATCTAAGAATTTAATTTTAGCTATCAATATATTTGAACTACAAAATAGCAACCAACAAAAATAAATGTCTTACAGACACTAAACTTAAATTTCAGACAGAAAATATAAATTTAAATTATTTTCCTTTGAGATACGTTTGGATTAATATTTAGAAAGGCAAAAAATTATTTTTAAGACTGATAATACCGTTTTTCATTTTGTTAAACAAATTCTGGCCCATAAACTGTTTTCGGATCGTGCATTCGTCCCACATTTTCGGTCCACCACTGTATAGGATGCTTTAGACTGCTTTCAGTTATGCTTAAATTTATCGCATGAGTAAGAATGTAAAAATAACAGCTTCCTTAAATTTCCGAAATTCCTGATATAATAAACAATGCTGCGTATGCTTTCAGCATGTTAAATGTTTCAAGTTGATGTACTATAGTGTGCATTTTAAGAGAAACTTAAGACACTAAAATTTGTGCGCATCTGTCTGTTTGTAGTATCTCCTCCGGAACGGGGGGAGTTGAGATTCAAGAGATGTACCCTCGGATTTCAAAAATTCGTAGGAAACCATTCCGACCATTCTCATACGACTTTAATGAGCTGAGATATTAAATAAAAACTCTGGAAACGTTATTTTTCGGACAAATGTTTTCCTAATGGCAACAATCTTGAGCGCTGGATACAAAAAATCTGCTTTATTTTGTGCCACTTGATTGGGGAAACTATTAAAGGGGTATTCCTTTAACAAGTGTTGCCATTGCTCGCTTTCAGATCGAAGAGTTTAATAAAAATTTTGCGAGTTTAAAAAATATAAAATAAAAATAGCATTTCCAAGCCTTAAACATTATTATTATATAAGGTCATATTCTGACGCAAAAGAAAGCATGCGATTGCCTGTGAGGTCATTGCACGTCGAAATGTTTTCGTTAATGTCAACATTTTAAATAAATAGCCTTTCTTAACAACCTTTTGTCCCAAGTTAGGATAACCAATACGTTATTGCCACGTTGATTCTTTTACTGATGTTGGGAAAAAGTTGTTATATTACATTAAATTTAAATCAAAGGTCATACGTATACGTATTAACCTAATGTGTCAATAGGTTTTGTTTCATGGTTTCTTCGAAAGAATGAACTAATTTCGTTCATTACTGAAATGTTTTTACGCATTTTCTTTTCAGGTGTGCCTAGAACTTAAATTTTGTTCTGGCCGTAATACACTAGTACAAATACTAAATTTTACAGAGAATAGAATAATAATGGGCTCAAAGCCTTGCGCTATCTCAGAATTCTCAGTCGCTGAAAAAAATAAATAAAGAGTTCAACTTAAATCCATTGATGAATTTGAATATTACTTTTCGAATCAAATATTTAATAAAAAAATCTGAAAGGTTTCAAAGTTTAAATTACGCCCAAAGGGGCGTTGTTTTAAGATTTTGTTTACCTTTACTTAATAAATATGTCATTCACGCTTAAACCTTCAAATTCGGTTCAAGAGCAGCATCGCAAAATAATTTTTAAAGGAACAGATCTTTAGAATTTCCGATGCACAGTCTCACGCACTGGAGATAAAAACGTTTTTTTTTCTGTACAACGTTGCAATTCCTCCCTTTTAAACCGCCGAGTTTTTTTTTAATCAAAAATTCGTTAAAGTTTTACTAAATATGAAAGAGGCAATAAAACAAATTCCAAATTTGGGCTTCCAGATGCCCATATTCGCAATAGGATTACATCATTCAAAATTTGATGGCTCTAGGTACTGTTGTTTTATCACAATGCGAGAAACATTTATTCAGATTCTTCATTACCTAATTTCTTTAAATGTAATAAAGGGCGATAATATTCTGTGTCAATAATTTGAAAAGTGAAACAAAGCTTTTAGTAAATCGACGCAAAGTGCCAAAACGAAATTAACAGTCCTTCTGGGCAAATTGCTCCTTTGGACTAAAAAAAAAAGGAGGTCAATAGAGTCTTGAAAATTTTTAGACACACGGCAAAGGGTTCCGTCATATTAGACAATAACACCGACTAATGGGTTAACAGTGTTAACTGCAAAAATTTAGGTTACAAGGCCGACATCAGTACTTAATATTTGGATCATGTGTTTAAAGTAAATTGAATGAAAGGGAAATTGATATTGAATTTTGAGATTTCAGCACTCAAGCTAAAGATGATGAATCGATAACGAAATAGCACCTGTTAAAGGAATACCACTTTAATAGTTTCCCAATCACGTGACACGAAAACCTTTCATCCAGTTTTAAGCGAAAGGGAATGTCCGTTCCTTTTCAATGAGTCATTTCATTTAAAGCATTTCTGTGTTTCTAATATGTCGGATAAAAGATATAAATGGCACCTCTTATTTTAAGTTTAATTTAAAAATTGCTAGCTAATTTCATAAATTTCAAAATTCCGGGAACTTCAGTATATCTTGAAAGAATTTCATGTATTAAATCGGGGTCAGAAATTTGTCTTATTAAATTCTGTCAGTTCTTTAGAAATTGTTTATATAAATACGGTAACTGACACATTTATGTTACGTACTGAGGAAAACATCCAAGCAGTTAAAACCGTTTGCGGGCTTTTTAACATTCGTTGAACTGCGTGTTCAACGATCTTAACCATTTGGCCACTGGTAACACCAATTCAGTTGTGAAATTCAACTGAAGACTAAAGTAAAATTACATTTGAAAGCAGAAGAGAAACATGCGAAGTGAAACATAAAATTAGCAACAGAACAACCGTGAGTTTCGTGCAGATTTAAATCAAGATCTCTATCGATTTCGATTACAGTCTTGCAGATTTCTTTGGTCCTGATGAAGAGAGACCTGTAGCTGATAACCTCGAAATCGACCTGGATCTTGACTTAAACCTAAGCCAAACACAAGGTCGTTGTGTTACTAAATTTACAAAAATGCATTTCCCTCAATTTTTTTATGTGTTTTAAGTACACTTAATAATTAAGTAATAATTAAGTACACTGTAAATATTATTCTTCTACTAAAAACTTGTTTAGAACAGCATGAAAGTGGTTTTATTTGACATCACACAGAAAGTGCTCTGAATTATATTCAGTGTTTAAAGTTTTGAATTTATTAGTTTAAAAGCAATACCAATACAATATTCCAACAGCTTCAGTAATACTAACTAATCATATAAGCAATCGTATCTGCAATAAAAAAATTACATTTCCTATTAATTGAAATCAGAATAATGCACCTTAAACAAAACGAAGATCATAATTAAAATAGAGTTTTCGAGTAATAAACTGGTAGATGAAAGTTTATAATTTAAGAAAATTTAAGGAAATATTTTCATCATATCGAGTTGTTGCAAATTTATTAACGATAATGAGAAGGCATATTTGATTATGTTAATGAATGAGTTAGTTTGGTTTATTTAATTATGGCAAGGCACTCTAAGGATATCTGCCTATAACGGTGATACCTTCGTGGAGAACTTTCCAAGGAAGCTGGCTCGTATACATGTTACAGACAGGCAAAAACATGAAAACGCCCATACGGCCAGTCCGTTTGCCAGACTGAAACCCTAGACTGCAATACCATTGTTGAGCGACTTTACAGCTTGGCCGCTGGTGAGCTAGTATAGTTTGTTCGATTATGGTGAAGCATGCAAGAGCTATCTGCTTAAGATTGTGCTCGTTTGGTTTATTGAGATTAAGACAAAGCAAACTACCGGTATTTGCCTAAGCGGAGGGCTTTCTGAGAGCAACTGGCTCATATACACATTACACATGGGGAAAACCAAGAAAAAGACCTTGCAGCTGGAATTTAACCCAAGTCGAAACTACCAGTGTTTAGCGACTTTACCGTTCGGCTGCTGGTAGGCCAAAGTTGTACTGAACAACTAGCAGTTCGTGCCGTGTTCGAACAGTCATCGAATAAGTTGACTGCGCGGATTTTTTTGTGGTTTCTCGTGAATATGACTAAGTTTCCATTTGAAAGTTTTTCACAAAAGGTACCTTTTCCCCTTATATAAAATGTTACTTCGAGTTATTTACAGTAATAAATTTAGAAATATGAAACTAGAAGTTTCCTTTCATAATTTTATTAAAAAAATAGTGAATTGATTGGTGAAACATGCGCCATAGAACAACAACAAATTCATTTGAAGTTATACAAAAGACGGTAAACTTGTTCGGTGTTAAATGGTACAGAAGTGATTTTTCAGCGGTAAAATTCATAATACGAGATGTTTCGAGAGAATTCGTGCAGTCAATTACGGCAAAGCATATAAAGGTTATTAAAAGAGCTAATGAAAACTTAGTTTTACGCTAGAGATACCATGGAAACGTCCATTCAGGCAACCTGCCTTCAGGATATAAATATTGCACACAGCAGTACCGGTCATTGATTCTGTTAACATAATAAACGATATCAATTGCGTCAAGCAGATACTTTCCTAAAAGTCAAACATCAAAATTACATGATGTTTAAATGGAAACATTTTATTTGCTTGAAAAACTTGCTCCTCGCAGTACACAAATGAGACATATATCGCGTGATAGTATAAAGAAAGATTATGCCTTTTTTATTTAGCACACACTCTCCCTATAACTTGTTCGAATTTTCAATCGTTAATAAAATACTTTTTTATTCATCCACTCAAGTTCAAATACATTTTTTTAAACTTGTAGTGGATGACACTTGGTGTTAGTACAGTTTCTTTAAAGTCAATTCCTACTTATTTATTCCAGTTTATCGGAACTAAATATATGCTGTTTTTATTAAATATATTATAAGACTTACAAGTACCGACAGGTTTATAAGGAATTCTCCCGTGCTGTAAAAATTAATTTTATAACAACTTATAAGTGATAGTACATGACTGTGATAAATTGTATTGTAGTATTTAACAAAAATAAGTGGCAACAGTAAAACAGAGTTCTAAAGATTTTTAAAGTGTATCGAATTAAAGAATTGTAGTTTTATAGAGTTGGACGAAGCGGATGGAATGTTCCATTACGTAGTGAAAAATTCTCCCCATATTTCTATGTTAAACGTTATGTTTAAAATATAACCCTCTAAAATGTCCCTTGCTACACAAATGGAGAATGCGAAAAGAAACTACAACACATCTGTAGAATTGAGCAAGATTACAGTTTAGTCAGCTTGGCTCATCTGGCCTCCAGATCTATTACCTTGCTTTTGTAGATTTGTTTTCTTAGCCGTAAGTCAAAATTATGCCTAAACTTTGCAAAAAATTAAGTTGTTACTGTAATTTATCCAACAGGCGATGAGAGTTAGAGGCTTATTGCGTACAAATGAGCATTTATTTTACGTAGTTGATATGTGAAAGGTGGTTCCTGCATACCTGATACAGCAAACTCCTTTTTTTCTTGCCAGGCAATAATGTACGAGACTTTGTAGAGTAAGAAACAAAAATCAGGTAAACATTTCAATTTGCTATTTTTAAAATCGCAATGAATATGTAAGCTTTCTTCTTCTTTGCCATTCCAAAATAATATCGCAAAAAATTCTCAAATAAATAAGACTAGTTGAGAATGGGTAAAATAAAACACAAAAAGTGAAAACTAATTATGTAAAACATTACTGCAAACTGCACTGCAAGTAAATATACCTACACTATACAAATGAAGAAAACCGCAAGAGCTTCCAACAGTGAAAAGGAAACAGGAAACAATCAAAAACGTTTTAAATGCGAATAAAATGAAAGTAGCAAATAAAAGGAAAAATCTTGAGAAATTTCGAAAGCTTTAATTTTAAATTAACTCTGAAGTTTCGAAAGAAATTTCCATTTAAAACTCAGATTACAACACAAAGTAGTTCGAGTGCAAATTCCCAAAAGATTGCTCAAACTTCAGTTAATTAAAAGTATGTGTAATACTGTAATACAATACTAGCTGAAAAATTAAAAATTTCCCCGATTTAGAAATGTTGTTTTAAGATGAAGGCTGGGAACCGATCCGGAAATGGATTACACGCAAGAGCATGGCGGAACAAGTACGTCTTGATCTTTCAAGTGTTTTGTTCTATGAAATTATTTGTGTATTCATGGACTTGTGAACAAAAACAAATAAAGTATAAAATGGTTATATTAATTATTAATTGGTTAATGAATAGGCTATTGTATGCATGCTGTAAATAAAATTTATAAAGTTTTGAATTATCATAATGTTCAGTTACCCTAGATATAATATTTCTAAAATTATACATCATACCCTTCCTGTACTTTTAAAAACATTCAATTAAATATGATTTTATTCCTTCGGAAAAAAATGTGCATTCTAAAGAGAAAACGAAATAATGCAGACAAATCTACAGTAAAAAAAGTGTGAATAATTTATTAAAAAAATCTGAAACCTTTTAGATTTTATATTACGCTCAAAGGGCCGTTTCTTACCGTTTTGTGTGTTACCTATATTAAACATCATGTTCTTTACACATAAACCATATTAAATTTAATTCAATAGAAATATCACAGAATATTTAAAAACACGATATCTTTAGATTTTCCGATACAGTCTCGCGCGCTGAAGATAAAAATGACTTTTTCAGTATAGTGATGCAATTGTTCTCTTTGAAAGCGGTGAGTTTGTTAATCGAAAATTCGTAAACGTTTTACAAAATGTTTCGAAATTCAGGCTTCCAGGTGCCCATGTTCGGGAGGAGGATAGCTTTATTCAAAATCTGATGGCTCTATGTACCGTCGTTTTCTCACATTGTGAGAAACATACCTACATTCATGCACATTATCCATTATTTAATTTCTTTTAAAACAATACAGGGCGATAATATTTGTTGGCAACAATTTGAAAAGTGATTCAGCCTTGTAGTGATTCAACGCGAAATCCACTTTCGAGACTAATAGCCCTTTTGAGCTTTTGATGATGTACTATTACGGAAAACATTTCATGAAATCGTCATAGGAATGGGCATTATTTTTGCGGCACAAAAATTTCTATAATGCTTATATTTGCATAACTTCACTTAAATGCTATATAAATTTTCGAAACAAAATACACGTTTCGTGAAAAAATCAGAGCAGAGCTTAGCCAAAATTTAGAAGTAAGTATTAATATACTTAGCTTAGATTTTTTAACAAAAGTGGATTTCTTCGTTAACAAAATTCCTAAAATTTAAACCCTCCGTATGTAACAAGACAAATCCCTCCTCTCCCCCCCAAAATCTTAAAGCTTTCCGATTTTATATTACTTTCAAACAGGCTTTTTCATTTACAGACACATATGTTTCGAGAGGATTTGGGCTAAAAATATTTAAAAACAACATTTTTTTTCTGAATTTCCGATAGACAGTCTCGCGCGCTGGAGACAAAAATGTTTTATTCCGTAGACTGCTTGATTACCATTGCTTGCTTTGAAATTAGAGTTTTTTTAATCAAGAATTAGTTTAAAGTTTCACAAAATATGAAACAGACGATAAAACAAATTTGGACCTCCAAGTTCGAGCTTCCAGGTGCCCATGTTCCGGTGGAGGATTATGTTATTCAAAATCTGACGACTCTAGGTACCGTTGTTTTTTTTTCACAATGCGGGAAAGAAACATACTTCATGCAGATGCTTCATTATATAATTTCTTTAAATATAATACAGGATGATAATATTTGGTGGCAACAATTTGAAAAGTGATGCCATTTTGAGACTAATCGCCTTTCTGGGCTATAAAAGGTTAAGGTTCAGCTGGTTGAACTACGCAATGAACTTCATATTCCAAATTCTTTTCTATTTTTCAAACAACATCTTGCTAGTAGCCCGGGGTTTAGACATTTTATGACAAATTCTCAATACTCTTATAAAATTCTGAATAAACTAAAATTTTCACGCATTTCGTCAGTCACAAAACGCATTTGACGTATGTAAATTCTGCAACAGCTTCTCTTTGAAGCGCATAAAACAGATCTTAAAATGCTCTGCAATGTATAACACAGGGCACTGAATTAAAAAAAACCGAAGAAAAATCTGTCAAAATCATCAACTGCCTTTAAGATAAAGGTTCTCTCCAACTTGCAATGAATAATGAAAACTAGAATGTAAAAATAAATCCGCACTGATACATACTATGGATTAGAAAAGTCTAAGAACAAAGCTGTGGGGAAAAAACCTATTTAAAATTAGCAGTTTCAAAATGGCATTAAGAATCAAAGCGTTTATACGAAACTCAGTTTAAGTATGCTTTATATGAGAATAGGAAGTTCATAAATATATAGACTTAATTATATGACCTTTAGTACAGGTTGACGAGTTGGCGAATTTTATGTTCCGCTTGCTGACATTCATGCACGTAGAATGGATTTATTGTCTTGCATAACATTGTCGACATGAATAGCACGTATAATGCATAAATTTAAATGCATTCTACGTGCATTAGCGCTTATTGATGCTAAGGCACATGGAATGATTTATTACTCACATAACACAGGCGTTACTGAAAAGTTTTATCCCGTTTAGAAATTTAATATTTTGTTTTTGTTTTCTAAATAAGTTCCTCGTTTTAAATAGGTAATTTCTAAATGGCTCAGCTACTGCAAATTCTGCCCGTTGCGCGCCTATCTTACAAGCACATTTTAAATTTTTCTTCAGTTCTTAACGATTACATTTTGTATTCTAAATGTAATTTCTTTTATATTTTTAGTTTCTTTTCAAACGACTTTTTTATCTACAGTGTTACAATATTTACCTTGACCGTTACTGGAGATATCTTTGATAAAAAATTTAGAAATTTATTTTACAGCCTGCAGAAGGTGTTGGTGTATGCGAGTATGACAAAGTCTCGATGGCTATCTTCCTAAGGGAAGGAATGCCTTCGTGGAGCACTTTCTAAAGGAAACTGGATCGTATACAGGTTACACATGGGGGAAAATTACGAAAACGCCCATGCAGCCAGGGGTTTCGAACCTTGGACAAAACTACCAGTGTTCAGGGATTTTACCGTTCTGCCGGTGGTGTGCATTGCCTGCAAAAGGAGATTTGTTCATTTAACATTTCTCTGATGTAATGAAACATTTGTTCAGCCTGAAGGTGAAATTTGGAAGCTCAAAAAAAAAATCAGCGAATACAAGATTCTATATTAAATACTTACGTGTAACTTATCTCCATTAAAAGATTTCCCGCATTGACACATTACGGTTAAAATTCCTTCTGTAATCCTTTTAAAGAGCCGTGTGAACACTTGTGTATTAGTTTAAAAAATAACACTTGTATCATGTATATCAGAATAAAGCAGTAACACTGTTATCTCCTCTGCATGGTGCCACTACAGTTAATCAAGTATTAAGCTATTATAACGTATTGCAAATGACAGACTAAGAAATGTACTTAACATAAAATAAAAAAAAAATCTCAAAGCTTCAGACGTTTCTACACGTTTCGAGAGCATTTGGGCAAAAAATATTTAAAAACAGCCTACCTTTAGAATTTCCGACAGACAATCTAGCGCATTGGAGATAATATTTTTCCCGCACAGTGTTGCAATTGCTCGTTTTGAAATCCTTGAATATGTAAGTAAAAAATTCGCTAAAGATTTACAAAATACGAAATAGATAATAAAACGAATACGAAATTCGGGCGCCAGGATTATATTATTCAAAATTTGATGGCTTTAGGCACTTTTTCCCACAATGAGAGGGAAAACATTAATGCAGATTCTTCACTGTTTAATTTCTTTAAATGTAATACATGGCCATAAAATGGGAACAATTTAAAACGTGATTCGCCGTTTATAGCGTAAATGAAATATTTCACAAAATGCCATTTTGAGACTATTAGCCTAGGCGAAATTCTCTATCAACATACGTAAATTTTATACTCAAATATCTGCCAAGAGCTTCCATAGAGCTTTTTATATTTTCTGTCATAAAATTACATTCAAAATTTCAAGTATGAGGTAAATATTTCCTACAGAGGAATTTCACTTCACCTGCCAACTCTAAATGTCGCCTGCATATTCTTCCATAGTTAAAAGAATTTACACAATTTAAGCATATTTACTAGTTAATACTTTGAAGACTGTATAAAACTAGTATAAAATTTGAAGTTTTGTTAAAATTTTGAATGAGAAAAATGTAAGACAAAGGTCAGCAAACTACACTTATATAAACTACAAGACATTCGAGCAAAGAACGTCCACCCAAAAATACTGACCATTTATCAATAAATAGCTACAATATCGTACAAGAATGCATTTCTAGAAATAAAATCCGTTTCCTGATTAATATAACACTTATTAGGCAAAATTACTTACATAATGGTCATTAAATGAAAATGCAAACTCTGAACCTTTGAATACAAAAAGCTTACATTATGGCTGAAATTATATGCATACTTAAAAGATAATTTTTTGCAAGAGAATCTTAATCTTGCAGAATCTTAGCTCAGTGCAAATCTAACACTATTTCAGAATTTGACTATTTGAATACGGAAAAGCACATGAGGGCTATCTGCGTAAGGGAATGTACAGTGCCAAAAAAGGGGAACAGTTCTATATCTCAGGTTCTACTCGGCAATTGACGAAATTCAAATTCATAGGTATTTTGACACAAAACCGGACTTTTTCTGAAATAACATACCAGTTGTTCTCCATATTTCGGATATTGTTCGGAGAACAGCCTTGACGCCAAAAAGGGAGAAACAGCTTATTGTGGTATGGGAGGCAATCGTTGTCATTCGATAATGTACTTCCTCTAGGTAGACAGCCGTAATACTTTTCCCTTGCTAAGGGATTATCTGTAGTATTTACTTCCGTTGGCACGATGAAATGTCGCCCATACCCTTAAAGAAGCCAAGTTGGCGCAACCAAGCCTGTTCTCCGAACAATATCCCATATTTCGATTCTACGACTCAAATAATGCCTAGATATTAAACTTTCTAATTTTTGGTGATAAATTTAAAAATTTGTCTAACCGCAATTTTTTTTCAGTTTGCACCAAAAACATTTACTTGGCGAACTTCTTAATTTCTGGTAACCTATTTTCCTTTCCTTTTTTACTGTACACTAAAGCAAAAATGGTGATCATTCATACTTTCAAATAATTTTAACAAAATTCGTAAACCACATTTGGCGTTATCGCTTTCAACAAATATGCCAAATTTTAAAACGCGCCAATATGTAAATTCACGTACATAAGAAATTTTGAATAAAAAACTAATTTTTTGGAGCTGTGCTTAGAAATACATGTACTTTATGATGGCAAAATTTTATGTTATAATTCAAAACGTTTTCGAAAAATTTATAAAAATATTTTAAGAATAAATTATAAAAAATGGGTGAATTTTATTTGGAATGAACCTAAATTTCGAAATGTGAAAGGAAGAATTAAATAAGTTTAATAAAAAATAGTTATTAATAAATATACACCAAATTCAATTACTATTGTGTAGCTGAAACCTTGAGAGCTAATTTTTTAAAAACTACTCGCGCGACTTTTACAAAAGTTGACAGTTTGGCACAATTTGAGTCGTAGAACCGAAGTATATATTCTAATGATGACACCAGGTTTAATATTTAGTATTTTAATGATAATAAAAGAAACAAAGACAGATGAAAAGAAATAGGATAAAAACTTAATTCCATAATATGGGGCTGACGTCACAATAGTGGTAATCCTGACATCAAAAGAGAAAGTTTTAAGTCTAGCTACTCCGCAATAAGCTCAAGAGGCATTCTTCACGCTACCGTTGCAGCCATCTCCCACGCGCAGAAGGAGGACGAATTTTATCTCACAGCTTTCAGAACCATCTAGATGCTGCGGAGGTTTCCAGATGTGGAATGATAGGGAAACTTGTAGGCAGAGGGCGAATGAACAAATATATAAATCTAATACATATCCCAAGTCGTGCTTTGAAGACACGAATTCGTCAATCGGTCCAGTAGAACGGGAGATATAGAACTGACACCCCCTTTTTTGCGCGCATTGTACCCTAAAAATATGTACTGTTAAGAAGGAAACTTCGCAGAAGCAGAAGTGGCTGCCTTCCAACGAAAAGGGAAACAACTGCGCATGCGTGAAATATCTGTCGCCAAAAAGCGCCAAAGCTCGAAGCTGAATGTCGAAGTTGGTTTGGACAGGTTCGACCGTTACGTTTAGCAAGAGTTTAAACAAAGAATAGGTTCTTTGGTTTCAAGTAGCGATATGGACAATGGAAGTTCAACAGCCAGTGAAAGTGAAACTTCACCTAATATTTCATCATTTCCGAGTTTAAATTATCGCGACAAGTCAAAGAAGATTCATCTTAACCCGTGTTCCTCAATTTCCTATACACGTCGCGGAGGGGGAAATGTCGGCTAGGTACCAAAGAGCCAGCACATCACAGAGGGGAAATTCTCGCCAACAGATTCCGTCGCCAAATCCCTTGGCGAATGTTCCCTTTTATTTGTAGCGGCGCTGTAGACAAAGTGGTTTACATTACGTCTATGGAGCCTTTCCTTCTTTACATACAGGTTCTTTGGTTCAGCGCAGCGGAGACAACAGCCAGAGACAGACGAGTTCCAAACATGGACGAGAACAGACGTGTTCTCGGTAAGCTGACGTTGACTTGCCTTCCAGGAAGTTTGAGGAGGGATGATGTCCCAGTGGTGTTATAGAACCCACCAGCATTTGAATCCTGATCTTGTTCCCGAGATTCGACAATATAAACAAAACTGAACTGTTGATTACTACATGAACAATTCATCGTTACCTTTAGTTATGTCAACTTATGTTACATTACCATCATCTTTCATTCATATTAGTAATTTCATAATAAATTTACTTTATACTTATATTGTGCTTTTGATCGTATAACCCTACATACGTACCCTAAGTCGTGCTTTGAAGACACGAAGAAAATGCAAGTTGAATTTCGTCAATCGGCTTAGTAGAACGGGAGATATAGAACTGACCCCCTTTTTATGCGCGCGCAGTGTACCTTCGTAGAGGAGATTCTAAGGAAAACTGGCTCATATTTATGATACGGTTTGAATTACTCGAATACTTTAAGCATGAAAAAGAAAACTCGAGGTCATCGAAACTTTCCAGAACATATCAGAATTTCTCGGTTTAAATTCTAAGGGGAACAAGTAACACCGAAAGTTCTTTCGTACTACAATCAACGTAAAACAGATTACGAGTTTCACTAAACGCCAAACGTACTTCAACAAAACGCGCAGAAGCGTTAAAAACTGTTACGCAATTTTCCCATAAATATTTTAGCATTAAATAACGAATAGTATTTAGTTGCGGCACAAACACGACGGAAAATTTCAATTTTCCAAGAGTGATGAGTTCTTCTTGACCTCTTAAGTGTTTTAGAGCAGATGTTACGGCCAATTTTACGCTCTGGAAAGCAAGAAAAAATAAGATACGAAACAGGGATGATTTGTGACTGCATGTTACATTCACACGTCATATTTTAAGTCAAGAATAGACAACAGAACAAATGGTGCATATGAATATAAGAACAGCGTTTGGGTAGCACGCAGAGTTTAAAACCAAATACTTCACATGTTAAAAATGTGAATGTGTTACATATTTATCAAATATTTTTACTACCCAACAAAGTTAAAATTTGATTTTGCGAAAAACCATAGAAAGCAAAAAAGTTGCCAAACCATGCTTTTTGGAATAGTAAACTGAAATTAAGTCCAGATTTGATTTACAGCCACCCAGACGGTATAGTGGTTAGGGGAGCCGACTGCGATACCAAAGGGCCCGGGTTTCGAATCCCGGAGAAGGCATGGTTGTAACTGTTCGTGCCTTCATAAGAGGCAGAGGTGGCCCACCAATTAAGTGCCTCCATAATAAAGCGATCACCCCTTTTGGCCTTAGTAGTGGCCAAAGCCCAAATCGGCTGAGGGTCCGTCATTGGTAAAAAAAAACTTCATTTACAGTAAAGATTAAATCCAGAAAATACTGGCACAAGTGTTGTTTCAAAGTCTCCAATTTTGTTCGGAAAATTTTAAAATTAGTGCTCATATTAAGGAAGCTATCGGTGCTGAAATTCGGATATTCCTCGCAAAAATTTCAGCTCATACAGAAAGTACAATACAATAGCTTGAAAGTCATAAATGTCGTTAGCATGATGGGTTTCGGAAAGAGATGGTTGCAAAGTTTATCCGGATTTTCCAGGAAAAATAAATGTCTCATGTATACACATTGAAACTGTTGCAATGTTTGAAAGCTCACCAGCGGCCGAGTGGTAAAATTGCTGAACGTTGCTTCCATGGTTTCCCCATGTGTGACGTGTAATACGAGGCAGTTCCCCCATAATAGGTCCTCCACGAATGCTTCCCTCCACTTAGGCAGATAGCTCTCTAGTGCTTTACCATAACCAAATAAACCAAATCAGTGCTTGAAAATCATACATTTCATGTAATCCTCCTTCTTTGAATGCAAGATTCATCACTTTATTTTTAGTGAATAGTTTTAGATTTCTAATTTTCAACAAACGATTGTTGCTCAGCATTCTTATATGCTGCTATTTGTTTCTGAAAGAAATTCATGTCAGTTTTTTTGTTCAAATCAAAATGATATATGAAAAGTAATCCTCATCATGTTGTCGTAACCTCCTGCATTGCGAATGGCTGTCATCCATTCGCAAAGCTCAAATTTAAAACAAAGAAATCAAGTCTTTAAATACTGCTGTTTATTTCTCACCGCCTTTTTTCTCTATTCTACTCGCCGCTGCTTAGATGTGTTGCCTAGCTTTTGCTAGCTATTATCCTCTGATCTGAAAATGCAAGCTGTATAAAGACTGTGGGGCGCATCTCACACTCAAATGATACTGCGTGAATCTGTTCATCCTCATCAGGGCTTGCTCTAATACAAAATACTATGTATTTAAATTAACGGCGACGTATGACGGCTTTTTTTCCATGCAGCTGTTTTTCGAATCCTCCAATCATTTACAGAGTTATTACTTTTTTAAATTGTGGACAGGATGACCTTCAGATAAAGACAATGACTTTATTGAAGTTTTACTCCCGACTGTTTCAAACTTATCTATACAAATTAAAGTATTTTCAGATATTACCTTAACCTGACTACCCGCATCTATAGTAGTCAGAAAGTTATTGTTCCGTACTTTAATTCAACTGACGTATTTCAAGTTTGATCTGGATAGTATAGAGGCTGGATCAAAGCTAGACATTCTGAATTTGGATATTTCAATTGTGGTGGCTGACCATTTCTTAACACCAAATTTTAAGGCACATAAGATCTAGGGTAGAATGGTATTTGAGAATTAGAGCTTTCATAATGAAAATATGAACGAGGGTTCTGCCTAAGAGCAGCAAATCTGGGAACATTATTGGTACTTTTTGGTTCTTGATGGGACCTTGAAGTTGCAAATAACTTTCTGGCTAGAGAAATCCAAATCTGAAGCCAGCTTATAATTTGAACAGAGAGTAGTATGCGACATCTCTCTAACAAACCTTGTGTTAATTTGATCACTTATACGTAACGCAGAACCTAATTTCAATATATGACGGAAATGCTTATATCAGTCTCTTTAAACTTGTTGCACGTGACTGAAATAAAGTCATCAAATGTGATGCTTTCTGAACTATGCAAAACTAGAAGAGTATGATATTTTATGTTCCAAATTCTCATTAAATTATTGCAGTCTTTTATTTCATTGTTTAAATTGCAATTGAATTTTCCTGAGTATGAGATATTTAAGATTACAAGCAAAGATGTTCGTCTAAATAATCCTTTCATGAGCAAGTTCTCATATTTATGAGAAAATACTGAAAGTGAAAAGGACAGTTAATATGGAAAATGATGAGTCGAAAGAATTGTTAAATAGATGGTCATATTTTTAGTACATATATATAAATTTTTGCTGTAAAAATCCACGAGGTATTAAGACATTAAAAATCCTTGTATGCAACTGATTATTCATGCTTCTTTGCCATGACATCAGAGGTTCTGTTAAAATGAAATTCATGACCCAATAACGCCATTCAAGATTTTTATCTTTTCACTTAAATACAAAGTTTAAATCTGTTTTAAGATCACTCAAGCATTTCTAAAAATGCAATAAATTGGCTTTTTAACCGATTTTTAGGTTACAGGTAATAAAAAATTGGTTCCACTTTTTCTTTAATGGCAGGCACTGGCCATTTCGGCTTTCGCCACTACCAAGGCCAGAAGTTTTGGTCACTTTGTTATAGACAATGGATAAATAGTAAGTTTATTATCTATTATTTATCATAATAGGCGGTCAGCGTTACTTTCTATGAGGGGCAGACAATTTACATCCATGCCTTCTCCGGGAATCGATCGCGGAACTTTGGTATCCCACCTCATATTCGGCTCTCCTAACCAGTATACCACCTGGGAGGCGGTTCCAAGATTGTTGAACTTTATGAGAGTAGGAAAGAATATTTTTAAATTGCTTCAATAAATGCAGTTTTATTTAAAGATAATGCAGTGTCCCATTCATAAAATAACTCGGAATTTCTCATATTTCTATCTCGAGATATAAATCATCGCATATTAATGCTCTATTTTTGTTCCAAACTAGTATAGACCGATTTCTGGCAACGTATAGGGTAAACGGGAGTAAAGAATTAGGAGCTAGGTTTATATTTTAAAGTATAAACTAATTACCTGGGACCCAGTTCATTCACAATATTACTCAATCCACGCAAAGACAGTAATTCTTAAGGTAATAGAAAACTGGTTCGCTAAATTAGCATGCCGGATTAAAAAACAGGGTTAATGGCCAAAAAACGTTTGGTGCCCAGATATAAATATGTATCACAACACCACCCATCATATTTTGATTTCATAAACAATGGATAAATTAGTTTCATACCATATCAGCCGGTATCGTGCTTGACATTATCTATTTAGTGCACACGCTGATACCGCCCTATTTCACTGGCCATTACTGCGCAATTAAAACACGTCCGTCTTAAATACCGTTTGTTGGGCGAGAACCTGCTAGCTGTGTGCTATAACTGAATTCGAACATATTAACTGTGGGCTGATAATTTTTTAAAATCAATACAGGACACACCCAACAGATGGAAGATTGCTATTTCCTCGTTTCTTTAACTGGTTAACTGTGCAAGAATAAGCTTATAATAAACTGCTTAAATTCTAGGAATTATTAATACTAGCGGAAGCACCCGATGCCAGTTAAGTTAGGTTAAGAGTAATGTATCTAACAAACAGACCGATACCTCTGTAATCCTTCTCTAACAACGATGGAAAAAAATAAGATTCATAGGCAAATTTTTCAGTCCAATGCGATATCGAATCCACATAAATTCCCCATAGAAAAATAAACTAATTCTCTCTCATTTTAACATGAACAATGACACGCAGGTTTTAATGATTTTAGTCTTTCTAATCAAATGGTGGTAAAAGTTCAAGTTCCATCCAGTATTTCACCTATATGTAATTTTAGTCGATTAAATGTGGCAAAAAATTTATCCTAATTGATCAGAAATCAATAACGCAAACACACATTCTTCAGATGTAGAGATGAAACTTACAAATTTTTGATTAACAGACACTACGATTTGAAAGCTAGCAGTGACAACACATGTCGAAATAAAGCATTTTTATCTCCAAACGCACGAGACTTGCCTCTCGAAAAAATGAGAGCGAAAATTAGTGTTTAAATTAATATTTTTCCTGATTAAAGCCGTACGAAGATTGGGACAGTCGCAATGGCTCCCCACGATTTTTTGGAATCGGGAATAATGTATTTAATGTTTGGCAATGCTATTTTTATTTCATTGTAAAAGAAATTTTTATTAACAAACTCTACGATTGGAAAAACGAGTAGTGGAAATGCTTCTCGAAATAAAGATTGTTATCTCCAGCGTGCGAGACTGTTGCCACTATAAAAAATGACGACGAAAATTAGCGTTTTCAGAGTTTTTAATCAATATTTGATTTCAGCCTTTTTGGGGGGGGGAGAAAAGTAGACATCGACCTTTTCTAGGTCCCGAGAAAGAATGGTAGAAAGTTTGGTGACTATAGCTTTATTACTGAGTGAGTTAATCGCGAATAGATATTCTTTTATATAGATTACGATATAAAGGCCGCTAAAATGAGGCTAATATTACTTTCCCGATCAGTTTACTTCCTAATGAATTCACAGGATTTTCCCCTAACAAATGAAAGAGAAATTATCCGTTTCAACTTGTTAAGCCATGTAAACGACGTCTCAGTCTGTTGTGGTTTTAGCATTAAATATGAAGTTTTTCTACAATTATCAATCACTTTAGATTTGTTCAAATATTGACCTCAAAAGTGATTACAATTTTTCATCCATATTTATAAGCCATTTCTAGTGGTATAATTGAACTGGGATGCGCAAGAATTTCATGATGTATATACAAATTTCTTAATGACCACGTTTTGAAACCATATTTAGATTATTTTTATTGATAAAGCTAATCGTTACATGAAATATCCAATCCAAATTTCCAGCATATACACGTTATCATTTATAAAACCAAGTTTTTATTAATATATAACTTCTTTGTGAAGTATATTTCAGCTTCAAGCATGTGCTCGTATGTAATACTTAGTTTGTAGTATTTTTGTAAAGCTTTACATAACATTAAGTAATGTCTATTTGTTTTTGCAGGTCCAAGGAAAATGCACCAAGTTTGAAAAATGATTGTGGAAAGGAGAGGTTAGTTTCCGGGTTTTAATGAGATATTATTCCATAATCTGAGAAGTAAGTAAAGTACATGCATAAAATTCCATTTTATTAATTAGAATTATAAAATCAGTTATTTAGACAGCTTATTAAATTTACTTAGATTACAGAAAGTACACCCATATATGATAACTACTTATATTTAAGACATAACAGTCACTTATAATATTTAAACTTAAAATACCAACAGTATTACATATTTGCAAGATTTTTGACAAGCATTCAGAGAAATTTTACCAATGATTGGTAAAATTTCTCTGAATGTGAAATATGGTAAAATTTATGTGAAATTTTACCATATTTCACATAAATCTCCTAAAGTCAGGTAGTAATAAAGGTCATCACTGACTGAAAGGACACAGTCAAGGAGTACTTTTACTTCGATTCGCGTTCAAACCTTAGGGAATGCAATGGCTGCGTAAGCATTTCTGCGGATTTCCTCAAATAAATTCATTGTGAATATGAGCCACTTTCGTTTAGAAAATCTTCCAAGAAAGCATCTCTTCCCTCCAGCGGACAGAGCTAATATGCTTCACCATAATAAAAATAATTTAGTCCTACAACTCGCAATCTGTTTGGTTTGGATTATGGCAAAGCACTCGAGGGCTGTCTGCCTAAGAGGAGAGATACCTTCGTGGAAGACTTTCTAAGGAAAACCGACTCGTATACACGTTACATATGGAAAAAAACTACGAAAACGTCCATACAGACAGCGCGTTCGCCTGGAATCTAACCCACAAATCGTAGTCGGATTCGCAAATCGCCGTCGTATTTGATGCAATGCCAGAATGGTATTCTTTGTAAAGAACTATTCTGCAGACGACTACTCGCGTGCAATGAAAATAAAACACTTTATATAGAAGATTAAAACCTCCCATGTAAGGTGTTTTTCATCAAATACTGGAATGCAGAAGTGCTTTAAAATTAAAGCTGGCATCTGCTTTGAGTATTATGTTATACAAAACAGATAAGCGTATCACTGGCCGTGTAGAACAAGACCACTAAACATGGGTTGTTCGACCCAGATTCAAATCCCGACAAACTGGCTGACTCCATAGGCGCTTTCGTGGTATCCCCGTCCACACGTAATGTGAACTGTCTAGGTTCATCTAGAAATCTTTTAAGAAGATACGCTTTTCTTTGAGACAATGTATTGCATGCTTTCACCATATTCAACTGAATAAGCAAGCTTGGAAGAGGAAAATCTTACGTGGATTTCAAGATCTTTTCTACTAATATAACGCTACTGTCACCAAAATCAGTAAACTAAATTCAGAGATTACCAGTTTACAATTATATGATTCTCAAAGCCATTCTTCTGAGTACTGTACTTTCGAGTGAAGACAATTCTCGGTGCACGCGCTTCTCTTTTCCACTGCTATTAAACAATGAACAAATGCTGTGTTTACGAGTTAATTTCACGGTTAAGTGGGCGCTAAAATGGAAAGATGTAGCGGGAAAGGTAATATAAAAAGTTCATGCACTCTTTATGCGATTTCGAATGGACAAACGATTTCGAATGTGTGTCAGTACAATAAAGTGGGGCACTTTTTAAAGTAGTTGCAGGTAGCAGACAACTTTGAAATAATAATAGTAATCTTCCTCGGTTTTATCTAGTAATGAATTTGAAACTTTTCTTCAAAATGTAGAAAATAGATAAAATTCAACTAAGGAAAGATGCTGTTGCGGTAAGGAATGTAGCTTTCATTACACAAATCAAAAATACCTTATTAAAATTTTCATTGGCGCTGTTCTGTAATCGGGACCGGATACAGATATCGCCAAATGCTAACGATCTGGCGCAAAATTACGAAGCAGAAAAATAACCGCCAAAATATTTAGGATACGGTTAAGTTGTAGAAAACTCCAAAGGAAAAAAGCAACACAACATATATTCGTCAAATTAGAAACTTTTAATGTAAATTAAACTACTTCCCAAAGAAATAAGGAAAAAAATTCGGCTAATGAACTAAAATTAACGCGAAGTCTTAAGCCTGTGCATATCATTCGAAATGTCTGAAAACATTCGCAGTTAGGCATAGCAACTAAAAAACGCTCTTTTGTCTGTCGCTAAATTTCGCTTAACACCACTGGAGTTTAACGAGCATTTTAACAAGGATATGATCAGCGTAATTTTTCCGACGTGAAAACAGACTTTCAACTAAGATAATATTACCAATGCTGCTTGTTTTAACTGACGGTCTAGATCAGAGATTCTCAACCACTGTGCCGTGGCACTTTTATGTGTCACCAAATTTTTAAAGTGTGCCGCCAAATTTTAGAAATGTATATATAGTAAAAATTATAATGGGTTTAATCCTAGTATACCGTACACATGAGAACTGGCGAAATTCGGTTTTTTCGATAATAACCACGTCAATTGTTTTATTCAAGCCGATGTTGGTGCTATGGAGAAGAGCGCATTTCCGAGCATTTTCACACGTATTCAGCACATAATTTAAACTGAGAAGTTCTGATTGGTGGAGATAGGAAACTAGCTTAGTTATCAGATATTTGTTATTTTTAATAAATATATTTTTAATAAAAATTCAAGTATGCAAGAGCCGAAAGAAAATGCATTAAACTCAACAGATAAACTGGTGGGATTCCAAAAACAAATAACTTTATGGAAGAATAAAGCTCAGGAAGGCAATTGAGAAAAGTCCGAGTCAGTCCCATAAGATTTTAATAAAATTATTATTCATAAAATTGTTGACCATTTGACGACATTAGAGGAGAGAATGATTCATTATTTCTCAAATTTAGATATAAAAAATTTGATTGGGATCGTAATCCATTTGTGATAACGAATATTTCTGTATTTGAATTAACTTTTAATGAAGAACTAATTTCCCTTTCTAATAACAGAGATTAAGATATTTGATAAACCTTAAGATATTTGGAAGAATCAATTCATTTTGGATTAACATTAGATGCGATTGTCCCATGATGGCCAAAAAAAGCTTTAAAATATTACAGTTTTATACATCTTATTTGTGTGAATTCGCATTTTCAGTATTAACCAACATAAAAACGAATAAAAGATTGATACTGTTAAATGTAGAAGACGATAGTAGAGTAGCATTGTCATTTTTACGACCAAATATAAATGAAATAAATCAAAAACATAAAGTTCAAATTTCTCATTAAAAGTATTCTTATTAACATGTAATTAATCCCTTAATAAACGTACTGCTGTTTTTGTAGTACATATTATTTTACATTCAAAATTATTATCATAAACTATTTTACACATTGTATTATAGGTAAGTAAACAACTTTTAAACTAACCTTTTTCTTTGTGTGCCGCCAAATTTTGAAATCGTTAAAAGTGTGCCGCGACAAAAAAGGGAAGTTGAGAATCATTGATCTAGATAGTAATACATAAGCGAAATCTTTGGCCATGCAATTGTTCCAATGAACAACAATGCAGTGTCATTAATATCAAGTTGATACTGATCAAAATCAAAGGAAGTAAATTCTAAACACCGCGCATGTTTCATCATTAAGTGAGTCTCAAATTAATTTTGAAAAGCCATTCTTATTTTAAAAAAATAAACACACTTGGCGGCGACTTCGGTCCCGATATCAGAAGAGCACCATTTCACCATTACAAAAATATCTCACCAAAAATAATGTTTTGAAATCGATTCAAATTGCATAAATAAAAATATCTGAAAGGTTTCAGATTTTATATTACGTCCAAAAGGGCTTTTTTTAACATTATGTGTGTTGTCTTTATTTATTAAATATTATATTCTTCGCACTTAAACTATAAAATTCAGTTCAAGAGCAACATCGCAAAATAATTTTAAATTGAGCATGTCTTTAGAATTTCCGATGCACAATCTCACGTGCTGAAGATAAAAATGTATTTTCTGTACAACGTTGCCATTGCTCACTTCGAAATCCTCGAGTTTATTAAATAAAGAATTCGTTAAAAAGTTTACAAAATATGAAATCGATAATAAAACAAATTTCAAATTTTGGCTTCCAGATGCTCATATTCGGGTGGAAACGTTCAATATTCAAAATTTGATGGCTCCAGGTACCATTTGTTTTATCACAGTGCGAGAAACATAGATTTATGCAGATTCTTCATTATTTAATTTTTACAAATGTAATACAGGGCGATAATATTTAGTGACAACAATTTGAAAATTGAAACGAACATTCAGAGTGATTTGACGGAAAATCGCAAAACGAAAACAATAGTCCTTCAGGGACAAAGCTCCTTTGGACTAATTACCCATTTTAGCAACACGAAATAGAAAGTAAAATGAAACAACGCAAAATTCATTCGATGCAGCAAAAATGCAGTTGTAATAGAACTGGTATTCCAGACGTCGGTATCTAACTATTTACGACAAAGTTACGAGACACTGTGCCGCGAATTTCATAAAACGTTCTTCACATCGTCATCCTACTACGGCCAAGTTTACAAGATCTTGAAAACTTGGTTCGAATACTTTTAAACGGGATTTGCTGCATTGGAGTTCCATGGTTCTACTTACCCCATATGTAAAATGAATACGAACCAGCTTCAATAGAATATTTCACAAAGGTATTCTTTCTGTTATATATAAGGGAAGTGTTTACGAACCAGTTTCTCTTAGAAAGTCTTCCATGATAGTATTCCTTCCCTTAGGCAGATAGGCCTCGAGAATTTGCCGTAATTAACGAAACAATTATGTACAAAGGAAGATTTATGTATACGCCATACATTTTACCCTTATATATATATATGAGAATAAGGTTTTGCGTATTTATATGCTTTCAGATTTTATATTTTACTGTAAATTTCCATTTATTCAAACTAATTATGCTGTTGTTACTTAAAGAATTCGTTTTTCGCCCTACAATCCTACAATATTTTACAAAAAATGAGGGTTACGCATAATTTTCTGATCGAATTTATTGACAATTACGCCACGTAAACGTTTACGAAAGCAAACCGTCGTAATGTTCTTCTACAAAACGATGCATGCAATCAAATGAAGAAAACAAAAACATTTTTCATTGTTGCCATACTCTGTTACAAAATTAATTACTTGCTTAGTATAAATCAAAATAGATTTCCAGTTTGTGAATTCGAAAATAGTTTCCCGTTCAAACAAATTTTCTCAGAGAATGACAAATTCACTTGAAGCGTTTCAGAATTCTTATTAGAATAATTCCTTTTAGATAAAGTTAGTAACTTCCAGGTAAGTACTTTTTGTACAATCAATCAATCGATGAACATAAATAACTTGATTCCTGAATGGGGAACAGATGATTTTTCCATTTAACATTTTGAGAACGCCTGTTTTCTCAGTAACATTTGCATGCATTTGTTTTCAATCAGGATAAAAACTAACATTGCTAAAAAAATAGATCACATGTTTTAGGAACTCGCGAACTTCAGGCTATTTTATCAGTTTCTGTTAAGAGGTATTTCAGTGAAACAAAATTTCTATTAAGTGGAGGTTTGCAGTGCAAGTATTTTAATTGGGTATTAATTGAGCTTCGAACGAATATCGCTGAAATGGTGTCAAACATTCAAAGTTTTTAGAAATATTTACTGCCTGTGAGATTTAAATCCCAGATACTAATTAAATCTTTCATTTGGCACTTCAAAAGGAAGTTGCGTTTTACAACTAACTCTCAGAATCTGCGACCTGTTTGCCTATAGGACAAACTTGTTAAGTTGTCCCCGCAGTGATTCTAATGAACTATTAAGGATTGATTAATCCCATTAGGCATTTCATGATATAATTAGGGCCAAATCGCCTTTTCACCTGAAAGATTGTTCTTGTTAATACTTCCTCGATGTCCACTTAAGTAAATTGAACATTATCGCAAAGGAAATTTTTAACTGTCATGGCACATTGGTGCGAGTTGTCAGTTATGACCTATAAAGGAAATACTTTGTTAATCACAAAAATATATTAAGAAAATTCGTTATTGATTAATGAAAATTAATTATCCCGCTAGAAAGTCTAAACTATTAGACCATATGTTGATATTTTCCCACATAGAGGACAGTCATTTGCTAAAACATTAAGTCACCTATAATAGCAGTGCATTTACTTAACTTCAAAGTCATAAAACAATGATTGTCAGCAGATTTTTGGCATAGTTTATTCATCAAGCTGAGTAATGTCTATACAGTGTAAAAAATTTTTGATTAGAATTCAGTCCTTAGCGAATAGTAGTTTGCGATGAGAGTAGTCAGTCTTGTGAAATGTACAAAGCTTTTCTTTCTGAAATAGGTTCACAATTTCATTGTTATCCTTCAAATTTTCTCCAAAACATGCAAGACACTATAGCTATCGTGTGCTTTTCAGTAACTACATAAAAAACCTCAAAATGCCAAACCACTCTCACTCCAGTAACTGAGATAAACATTTGCCAAGACACCAATCGGGTGCTGAAAAGCCATTAAATCTGCTTAGTAAAAAATGCAATAAATTCATACCCATCTATTGTAACACTGGCTAAAAGTTTGCGATAATAAAAAAACTGCAAAGATCGTATAGTAGTATAGCATTTAGATAGTTGTTATGGAAGACTTTTATAAAAGCATTTTCCATGCAAGTGTAATTTAACACTTACCAGATCACTTAAAAGTGGGTATTAAAATTTAATCTCTACACTGCAATACTACGAGTCATGTATTCGGAAAGTGCGTTCAACATGAACTGAAGCTTTCGTCTATCTTATTTCAAAATGTATACATTATAAGAAACACTAAAAATTTATTTTTTTAACAGTTTCTGTAACGGAATGTTGATACTTGTAGGACATTTAATTTGCTTTTGCATCATTTGGCATGAAACATTTTCCTCTGGACAGATGAAAAATCAGTTTACTGTATTAGTACCTACGTGAGGCTTCATTGGTATTTACGTTTTTCGCCACATTCTCTTTTCTCAAAATTCATATTCGAATAGACAAATCGGCAAGAATGCGAACGTGATAAGTTCGAACTGCTAGTTCGTTTACGACAATTAAATACGATGTATTAGAAAAGATATTGCATATAAATATAAATGCATAATTTAGTGTCAAATTTCTACATGTATTAATAGTCAGGTGAAGTTATCAGCGCTTTATATGTCAGTAGCATATTAACTTAAGGTTTGAAAAAGATCACCAAAAATGAAGTACATGTATTCAAAAAACACATGGAAGAAAGAGGGATACGTCAAACAGAAAGACTTTTACAGAAGCAGGAATTATTCATTTTTAGCACATACTTCTACGGCTTCGGGCGTTAGAATGTGCGCCTAATCTGCCTACGAATGACCTCCCAGATATGGAAGACTTTCTGATCTTTCGACATCATTTCTGCCGACACTGTTCATTGAATACTAACAATCGCCAAGTTTCTTTTTGCATTCATAACGGGCTTGTAAGAAATTACGCAGCCAAAAAAAGTGCTACTGTTTATTTTACTCACAATATGATAAGTTAGAGTTCAAAGAGTCAACATAAAAGTAAACCGGTTTATGTTTTAGTTATAATGTGTGTTAGCAGAGAAGTGTATCGAGAATGACTGACCGTGACAATTTTGCAAGTCCGGTAGCTAGATTTAAAAAGGACAGCTACTTCATAATTTAAATGCTGAAATGTCCAATGGAACTGACACCAAGGCTTCTCAAGTAGAGAATTACCTTGGACTGAATATTTGCACGAAAGTGTTTAATTAGAAACTGATTAAACCGAAAGATTTTGCAAGAAATTTTCTTTTGTGATCAAAATGTCAAATGGCGAAAGATGTCTAAGGAAAATCACAAAGTGACAAGGGTAAGATAAAACAGATTTTTACTATCCACAGCGTGACATGTTTTGTATACGAGTCTAATTATAGATTTAAAGAAAATCAATCTGACAAGAAAATCATGAAATACATTCCTAAACAGAAGCTTTCTTTCATTAACTACTCTGCATTCTTTCACTTAACACTAATCTTAATATCTTACGATATCAAGGTAAATGTTATGGTATTTATCTTAACACAATTTTACAAGAAATTCACGAAATGTATTAATAAATAGAAATCTTCTTTCATTTAACATTTATATACGGAGGATATCAAGCAAGTCAAATATAAATTTAAAATATTCGTTCTTTTATTTAAAATGTTTCGAAACCGTAGCTTCAGCTATAGCGAAGTAGTTGATTTCTAAAATTTGGGAGTAATTTTGCTTTGAGGCATACAAGTTTCAAATATATTTTTGTTTTTATTGGTGGCAACGGAGCAAGATATTTAAAGTGTTGCTAGAAGATAAAAAAAAGACAAATGAAAGTTTGTCCGGCGTATATTATTCAGAATATAAAACATTTCCAAACCGACTTTTCAAGCTAGACAGAAAAATAATTTTAAATTTCAAAAATTCAAGGGCGATTGTTGATAATTGTATATTTGAGAAACTCCGTATGTGCATGGAAATATTATAATTTCTCTTTAGTAGTTTTAAATCTTATAAACAGCAAGGGTGACATAGCATTTGTTTTATATGTAGTCCTAGATAACCAACAACGAAAAGGATCTGCAGATTAAGTAATACATGGCATTAGAAACATTAAATACCTGCTAGTGGCAGAGAAGATTAGCCGCTAGTCACTGGTAGTTTAATCCTGCTCCCTTTGTAACCTAGATCTCCTTCATGAACACTGTAACCTAGATCTCCTTCATGAACAGACTAGCTACATGAACATTTTCGTCGTGTACATGTGTAATGTAAATACAAGCTTATTTCTTATAGAAAATCTTCACAAAGTCATTATCTAGCAAATAGCCCTCATGTGCTTTCGCGTATTAAAATTTAAACTAGTGTTATATATTGTTACACTGCTCAGAACTACTGCTGAAAACTTATTTGAAATCTTGTTATCAAATGAGATGAATCAAAACAAAATATTAGAAATATGTTGTTATAATAGGCTTTACCATCACTCTTAATGTTCCGTATATGTAGAATAATTAGGATAATTACTTAAGAAAATTTGTTAAAAATTTATACTAAGCACATCTGAGGTTCTTATTAATGGTTTTACTTGTATTCACGAAGTGATAAAAATGTTCGAATATTACTATTAGTCATCACAATTAGATTAGGGCATGTTACAGTTGCATACATACTAATAAGTAAATTCTGAAAATCCATTTTGTATAGAGAAATAATGCATAAGAAAAATGTACACATACTTTAACGGAAGAAATCCTTTATATGTGTTAGTACCAAACTTAATTTTTAAGTTAATATAATCATACATAGCGTAGGCTAGGTTAGGTTTAATGCAGTTTTCCTGCACCTATGCAGTTACGTAGAATGCTCAGAATCTCCATACGACAATACATAGTGGTGGCCATACGACAGACACATACTACAATTGTGAGATTGCGTGAACATCGGTGGTCAACTTGTCCGTGGGTATTGCTGCATTTGTCACAGTAATTTCTTGACGATGGACTTCCAACACAACCGATTTAATACGCTAAGCGATGACCTTCAGAGTGCCCAAGGTCATTTTAATTGACTATCATAAGTCCTATATTACGGTGATGGGAACACCGATGTTTGCTTTGAGCGAACATCATACGGTCAGTTGTAAAGATAATTCTATTCAACTTCGAAACAATTACGCAGATACCATCTTCTAAAGTGCGTATACATTTTTTTTTGACTTACCATACTTCTACTGGATACATGGAAAACGTTTTGGTCCTTTAAAAATTTGAATTACTTTTAAAAGAGTAATTACACCAAAAGAATAAAATTAAGTTTGTTAAAACGCAAAAGGTTTAGGATAAGTTTATACAATATACTAAAACTTATTTATTTTGGGACATGTTACGTACTGCTCTTTGAAATATATTCCATTTGGTTATTCAGATTAAGGCAAAACACACTAGCGCTATTTGCCTAACGGGAGGAATGCCTTTGTGGATGATTTCCCCACGGAAAATTGGCTCGCATACACGTTATGCATGGAGAAAACTATAAAAACTCATGCAGCCAGCCCGTTTGCCTGGATTCGAACCCAGGTCGGAACTACCAGTGTTCAGCGACTTTGCCGCTCCTTTGGAAATAGAAGTATCGAAACTACATATTCTTTAGTTAATATATTGCAAACTTGTAGCAGCCTTATCTTTCTAATGTTAGAATACGATTTCAAATACACAGTATTTAAATGCTTATATAATTATAAAAGTCCATACACAAGAGCAAAATATAACGAATCAAATGTATAAAACGCTAGCTTCTTAGTGACTGTCACAATAGTTACCATAACCTACTCATGCTGGAATCCGATAGTGTATAAGCAGGCCAATTCTTTTAAGTCTTAAACTATAAGGATACGTTTTTAAAAATCAATCATCCATAGTAAAGACCATTTTAAAAAACTCAAACAGTTTGTCTAAAATGCAAGAGAAAGTTAAATAAAAATTTCTTTAAATAATTCACCCATGTAATTTCTCTGGCTCTTAGTATTTCAGTATTTGAGAAGATTAAAAGGCGGTTGAGTTTATTTCAGTAACTCGAAAAACTGGTCTAAAATTATTACTGCAGCGTTGAGATTTTGATAGATTTTCTTCTTAATAAACTGTGTTAGAATGAGGTCACGACAAGCTTTTTGTTATATTCTTTGAATTAGATGCGATGAATGAAACACCGCACGAGAACATCCATCAAGCATAGTAATTATAAGTAGGGTTTTTAGTATTCACTGGGAAAACATTATGGCAAAAGTAATTTACTTAAAATACGTTACAGAAATATTTTAAAAGACTGCTTTAGAAACTTCTCATATCATTACCATTACCGTTTATTCCAAACGTGATAAATACGTTGGGGACAAATCGTAATAGCGATTGTCCGAGAAGTTTCCGAAACAATATACGTCTCAAATTTGATTATGACAAAGCACTAGAGGGCTATCTACCTAAGGGAAGGGAGGCCTACGTGGACGACTTTCTAAGGGAAACTCTCATGTCGGTTATGGCAAAGCACTCGAGGGCCCTCTGCCTAGGGTTGAGGGTTGCCTTCGCGAAGGACTTTCTATGGAAAACGTGAACTATCTGCCTAAGGTAAGGTTAGGTTAGGTTATTCAATTATGGCAAAGCGCACGAGGGCTATCTGCCTAAAGGGGAATGCTTTCGTGGAGGGCGTTCCAAGAGAAACTGGCTCGTCTACACATTACACATACGGAAAACCACGAAAACGCCTATGCAGCCAGCCCGTTCCAGGATTCGAATCTCTGACCGAACTGCCAGTGTTCAATGACTTTACCATTCGGCGGCTGGTTGAGTTTCTGTCTGCGTAAGAAAAGGGATACCTTCGCGGGAGAATTTCTATGGGAAAGTGGCTCGTATACGCGTTAAACATGGAGAAAAGCACCAAAACGCCCATTCAGCCATTCCTTTCACCGATATTCGAACCCCGAAACGAATTAGCAATGTTCAGCGATTTTACCGCTCGGTCGCTGGTAGGCTATATATCAATAAAATTCTAAAGCCGTACATACCAATGAGAAGTCGTGAAGAAGTACAGGTTAATTGCTTCTATGAATTTATAAAAATGTTAAAAAGAATGATAAGTTTGAGTCGGTATTCTAACATCCTACTTTATGCGTTTCATGGCGTAATCGTTGAGCTTATGGGCTAAAACTGGCAGCATAGGTTTTGGAAGAAAGCTGTAGTATGTTCGAGATATCATACGCAAAAGAAAGTACTTTAATAAAGTTTGCAAATATTTATTACAGTAAAATTCCCTAGTCTATTCTCTTGGATAAAATTATTAATAAAACTTATGAACACGAACATAATGACTTAGACAAACAGTGTTCCAACTCGTACAACGCTTAAACCTGGCGGTGGCCCATGCCCCCATAATATAAAGACCACCGCTTCCGGCCTTAGTCATGCCCTCCCCCATTGCCCATAAACGACGAAAGCCCACCAGAGGCGGGAAAAACGTTTAAAAAATTGGACATTTTCTTGTCATTTCTAGTATACAAGTCGTGTTACACCCTTTGCATTTTAGGCACTGAATCATTCTATCCTCTGTTTTCCTCACTAACATTACGAGGAGACGAACACTATGTAAAACAACATCCGGAAATCCGGTTTTGCCGGAAATTTGGCGTGATATTAACCCTAATATTGCCAATTGGCATGATATTAAGCCCAATATACTTAAAAGATACGACTTAAGCGGTGGAACGCCCTGGCAACCTTGCCCTATTTTAAATTTTTGAACTTTCTTTGCATACTTTCAATTTGGCTCATTATTACAGTATCCTGTAATGTGAATCTACCAGGGCGACAGGATAAAAATCACCGCACTCTTAACATTTCAGGTGAAACATGAGTTTTCCACGTTACGAGTAATTTTCCCTTGTAATTTTTCTCTTTAAAGGTTATTCTTATGGCAAGGCACTAAAAGGCCAATTTATGAATTAAGATGAAATGAATAGCGTTTTAAAATGCCCACTAATGAGCAAATGGCTACTTGTGCAGAACCTTTGAAATTAGTCCCGAAATTCAGTAGCTGAAGGCTGAATAAAGTGGTTACAGAGTATGCATCTCTCCGTGCGTAACGACAAGCAAGTAAATTTTCTTCAAAATGTCCTTTATGAAGGGCTTTCGACGGCAAACAGTCCTTGAATGCCTTGGGATAACCTTTCTAGACGCTTCACACGGTATCTTCATAGTTAACTCGATATTTATTACGATTAAAATATATTGTGAATATAATATCGATCAGGGACCAATGTTCAAAGTTAGCCGCCAATATTTACGAGACTTTTATGTTCTCGTTTGGACATAAGAAATTAAATGCGCTTCTGGCTTTTTTCTTCTATGTTTATGGCAGCAGTTTAAATAAAGTCTGTCAATACATCAACTTAAGATTGACTGGGTGTGTATTTTATACAGCGAATTTAAGGCTCCTAAGGTACCGAAATAAAAATATGTCAAATTTCTCCTCAATCGAAAGTGTGATACACATTTAGAAGTTAACTAGTTTTCTCCCTTGTACAGATATGTAGAGAAACTAGAATTATTTCTTCCCTTAATAATTTGATTTCAGTTATTTTGTTAATGATATATTTCTCAGTATGAAATGACAATACTGATAAATAAAAAAATGGTCTCATTTATCTCTCCTTTTGAGTTTCCTAAATTTAACCAAAAGTTTTCAAATACATTTTTAAAGACGGCGTTAAAGCAAATAAATACTGTTCACTTCAGTTCCATTTGCGGCGAGATTAAACGACATACTTGAACGAATTTTTTCAAAACGTTTGGTTTATGTAATTACGGCAAAGCATCGAAGGCTACCTGCTTAAGTGTAGGGGGCCTTCGTGGAGGAATCAAGGGGAACTGGCTCGTATACACGTAACACATGGCGAAAATGCCCATGGGACGGCCCGTTGGCGGGATTCGAACCTCAGACCGAACTCCCAGTGTTGAGAGACTTTACCGCTCGGCCGCTGATAGGCATTTTTCAAAAGAAAAACAATCCCTATTACTGGAATAAAACAATGCACTTTTGCTTAACGAAACATTGACCTAAAAGGCTAAATCGAATTTTGAATATCGCGGCATTATTGTTTTCTCATGTTTGAACTTTATGAAATTAAAAGATAATTTTATATCTATATAAGAAGAGCTTTTTTTTAATTAGAAGGAACTATATAACAAAAGATTATTTTTTTTTAATTAGAAGAAATATGTTCTAAATTGTTTTATAACTTTGTATTATTTTGTGATTTTTAAGTTTTCGAGTGTTTAGGTATCCCTTCGCTCCTTGAGAAAGGGTAGGTAGGTAGGCAGATAGGTAAGGTTCGGTCCACCCTCCTAGCAAGCCCAAGCTCACCTTAAGGCTTTTCTAGACCATGAGACTATGACCCTTGAAAAAGGGTATAAATATTTTTGCATAGGATACCGAATTTTATTTGTCGTACAATTTTTTTAATATCCGTTTTTACATTCGAATAACAAGAGAAACGAAACATGTTTTCAGTACTCCTTAATTGTTCATGTTTTAATGGTTTAAATTATTATTCACTCACGAGTTGAAGTATTAAAATACGAATAATCAATTTGCATTTTTCACAATTTAAAGTTTTTAAAAAAGTTTTCAGTACATTTTTATCAACTCTATTTGCTTAACGCTGCGTTCTGAAAGTTTAATACTCTTTATTCACTTTATCTTAAATTCCAAATTAAACGTTTCTTAAAATTTTCTAGGCTAGTATAATCTTTTTGTTCTAATTTAAAAAGTTAATAGTTTGTTAAATTAAACTAAGCAGATCTACAGCTTAATTTTGAAATTTAAAATATTTTAGTCCGATTTACAACTCAATTCTTTACCATTCAATTGATATCTATATATAATATATTATATAAGCTATTTAATAGACTTATGAACATTTTAAAGTTCTTTACAGTGATCAGAAAAGAAGCCGAAAGTAATTACATAACAAGATACCACGTCGCTGATAATAAATTTGACCTGAAACAAACAAAATATTTTTTGCTATATGTTGGGATTAACCTAGGCAAAGTATAAAACTTAAATGACAGGATTTAATACGTATTTTACCTGTTACAAGCCACTACTAACAAGTGTACTAATTATTATGAATTAACAAGAGGCTTATAATAACTAAGACTCGCTTTGTCATTGATATTTCATGCATAACAGTTCTCAAACTGACGACAGTTACATGTATCTTGAGTACCAAGCAATTATTGATGGCTTAGTTATTCTTTCTCATTTTGCCAAGATGAATAGCTACCGAGGAAAAAGTCTTGCTGCAAATCGAACAAGCTTAACAACAAGAGCACTTGTCATTAGAGGGATAAATGATACGGAAAGCGTTAAGTCACTTATCGCTCAAGATCTTTCCGAAGACCGCGTACAAAGCTTCGGAAGTGACAAAAGAGATGTAAATTAATACCAAAATGGAATGCACGTTTCGATAATTTTCCGTCATTTTAAAGTTCCAGAAAAAGCGAATGCGTAAACAAACTACAAATCGTTTCTTCCACTTTTCCGTTACTCTCGACAACCACCTTTGAAATGCCTCACTTGTTCCAAACGACGTTTCCGTCACTGTGATAAATTAGATACGGTAAAAGGACAGACATTTTATTCTGTTTCAAGTACGGCAAACGTAATTTCCATTAAAAGAAATATAAATACGTCGGCTTGACTGATTAGCTTACAATCTTGCCTAAATACAATCCATGTATTTACATAGACCTTACCAGAGATATTTTCAATCTAAATTTTTGTTAACTCTCTAACCGGCCTAGAATATTTTTTGCGATATCTGTAAGAACGTATATATATGTATATTAAAATATGTCAAAGAAATTAAGGCAATATATTAAAAGAACATAAATCCGGGTATAAAATGGCAGAAGAATTTTTATATTAAATCAAGAAAGTAAATTTTTCTGATAGTAGTTTTGAGAAATTGTGCTTTCTTAGCGTAAACCCTGGCCGGTCAGAGGGTTAAGTACAACGTTTTATAAACTTCACCGTTTTTGTTAGTTTATCTTGCAAATAACCCTGTCAGTGTAATAAATTCAGGCAATAACTTTCGAGGCAGATATTAATTATTTAGGAAGTTAGGAAGTGTTAAATATAACTACAAAGTAGGCATAATTATAACATAGAATCCATTTGAAATGGATTGCCATGCTTAGAAGTACGAATAATACACGGTATGAAATTTGGATGTAGACTACACAAATGTTATTTGCGGGTACTAGTATTTTCGCGTTTAATTCAGAGTTAATTTTGCAACAAATTTCGTCATTTGGCTTTTACAGCATTTATAGCAATAAAATTACTTCTGGAAATTTCATGATATATAGTGTACGATTTTCAGTTATGTCATTTAAGAAACTTGACCCGAGAATTAAAAACAAATTAATAACTGAAATTAACGTAATACTGTAAGCACATTCCGACACGATTTAAATACGATCACAAATAATTTAAAAAACATTGTAAAAAAGACAGGGAGATAAAAATTAAGTTAAACAAATTGAAAGGTATTTGAAAATAAGTCTGAAGGACTATTCAATCATGGAAATACACTTTTAGATTACTTAGTTAGACATGGACTTCAGAAACTGGCTGCTGTTTCTGTGGATTATAGAAAAAGCACCAGTGCTACAGTCGGTAGAAAATATATAGGAAAATGTCTATAATTGATCATATTAGCCAACAAAGGAAATGCTTGGCAATTTTACCTGGGCATGACGAACACAGGAGGTAATAAACATACAAATTTAATGAAACTTCCATTTTAATGCGTTTTTTACATAAAACATGTAACAAAAACGTAAATTTGCATTGTATCAAAAACGTATTGACAAGATCCTACAGCAAACATGTGGGAACAAAATTTAATACTTTGTATTCATACCTTTTCCATTTTTAACAGCTTTTAATCTATTTCTCATAGAGAAAACCAAAGTCTTAGTTGTACCCCCTATTGGGAATTTTGCGCCATTTTTGCAGGAGTATATGTTTAAGTTCATACTTACACGACATTTTATGTTTCCCGACTTCTAGCTTCAATTTGTACCATAAATTTTCAATTGGATTTATGTCAGGCGTTTGAGGTGGTGTCTTGAGGCGATTGGCGCGAGCCTTATAGTGTAACCACTCCCGGGCGAGGTTCGCTGTACGCTTAGGGTTATTTATCGTCTTGTTGAAACACGAATGATGTTTCCAAGCCAAGCTTTGGGGCACTGAATTCCAGGTTATGGCGCAATATGTCAATGTACGTAAGTGCTGTCAAAATACCATCAATGAAGCACAGGTTACCAGCCCTGTTTGCTGCCATACAGCCCCAAACTACGAAGTTCCCTCTAGCATGTTTCACAGTGTTAAATGTTTTTCCATTTCGGTGTTTGGCTTCTCCCACATATAGTATCGTCCATCACTCCCGGAAATGTTAAACTTCGATTCGACGGAGAAAATAAGTGTTCTAAAACTCGTCTGATAGATTAACATGAGATTTTGCAAAATATAATCTCCTCCTCCTGTTTATTTCTAGCTGCTCTTCCATAATAACTTCCTTCATGTAAAACATTCCGTATAGTCTGTACACTAAACGCTTTATTAGTTAAAAGTATTAGCAACATCTTTGGCTAACTGGGGTATAGTTATTTTAGGGGTTGTCTTAAACTCTTTGATAATGCCTCGTTTTTCCTTTGCAGAAAATATTTGAGGCCGTCCACTTCTAACCTTATTTTTCTATTCTTCTAATATTTATTTATTTTATATCTAATATTAATTATCGTCCTATAGGATTACAATTGAACATAATCAGTACATAAATTATGTTCAATTGTAATCCTATAGCACGATAATTTAAACCATTATTTCTGAGATGAATAATCATGTTTTTAAGATTAACTTCCAAATCTTTCGACTTCGAAGCCTTTTTATCACAATATTAGTAAAATAACGTTTTAAAAACACTGCAGACCTTATAGTAACAGGGTTTCTTATAAGTCTAAACATATGACCTCAACATAACAAAATTTGCATAGCATTTAGATCTTTTCCAATACTTTTTTGACATGCAAATTTACGTTTTTGTTGTATATTTTGTACAAGACACAGTAAAACGAAAACTTCATTAGATTTGTATATTTTTTACCTCCTGTGTTAGTTATGTCCAGTTAAAAGTGTTAAGCATTTCCTTTCAAAGTTAATACGATCAATTGTAGGCAATTGCCAATACGTTTTTTACCTGCTATATGTTTTAGTAAAAGTGTTTATTAAAGACTTCCAAGAAAAACTGATTCTTATTCCCGTTCAACAGGTGGAAGACCAAAGAACTTCATTAAGCCGCCCTACTCTTCTACTGATGAATATGTAAGCTACAAGTCTCATAAAAACCTATAAAAAAGACTAAGAACCTTATAAGAACCTTCAACCTATAATAATGAAAAAGAACCGTCCTTCAATTTCATATATTGTTCACAAATTTATATTACCGTATTTACTTAAATACTTCATATCTTTACGTCATGTAATTTAGAAGATCCGAGTTAAAATCACAATATACTAGGTGAAGATGGATGCATAAAGAATGAACTGAGAGTAGTATTCAAAACAGCAATTATAAGACTTCTCTACAAAATAGAATAATAATATTAGCAAATCTATTCATATGTGCATTTTAGTTTATGTTCTTTAATTTTAAATAGTGCTCACTGCATAATTTTAACTTTTCAATTTTTAAATATGAAGCTAGTAAAAAAAGGAGGGGGAATTAAAATATAAATACAGTATAAAGGAGTGAAAATACTCATTAATAAAACTGATAAATACCCCGTAATTATATTTTATATAATCGGAAATTAAATTTTAAATACTCAGTTATTAAAGTTATGAAACAAAACGTAAATTTTGTCAGAGATTTATTTCTGCAATAAAGCCATTCTCGGCCTTTAATTTTCATAAACATGCTATCTGCGGAGCAAAAGACAATGACAGAGTTCTTGAATAAATTAAAACTATAAAAATGCATAAGAATAATTGCATGTGAATTTCTAGAAGCTAAAACGAATGAGGAGGAGTAAAAGATTAATAACCTTCAGTCAAGCAAACCGTAACTTTAAAACCGCAAATTAAAAACGTATTTGCTCACTGGAAATCAGTTTCGCCTTCGAAAATTGTGACCAAGAAGGCATATAAATCAATTTAAATTTTATAATCCTAGACAATCTTTTAAGATTGGACAAATGCTGGAAACATTTGAAGAAAAATACCTTCAGCAAATGATTTGACAAGAATACTGCAAAATTTGATTTCGTTTTGTTTTGCGAAATTACGGCAAAGTATCGAGGGGTATCTGCCCAAGGGGAGAGATGCCTTCGTGGAGGTCTTTCTAAGAGAAAAGCGCTCGTATACACGCTACACATAGGAGAAACCACAAAAAGCCATGTAGCCAGCCCATTCGCGAGATTCCAACCTCGGACCAAATTACCAGTGTATGTTTACCGCTCGCCTGCTGGTAGGTTGGTTCAGAATTTGACGCAAAATTCGTAGCATTAATTATTTATATGTGATCTAATTGCAAGTTTCTCACACTACCAAATTTTAGTGTTATAAGGTTTTGAATTTAGGATGAGGCAACCTTACATTGGAGACTTTTTAATTAAAAAAAAAGTTTTACAATTAATCTCGAAACCAAAAATTTAGGGTTAAATTAGAAGAATGATAACCGCTTTAAAAATGGCTCTTGACGATTTTCTAAATGGAAATGAATAATTTTCTTCCATTAGATTGGCTGGTTATGATGAAGCATTAGCGGGCATTGTGCTCGAAGCGAGGGATGCTTTCATGGAGAATTTTCCAAGAGACAATTGGTAATCAAATTGCATGCGGATAAAACAACGTAAGCCCTTATACAGCAACCTTATTGTCTCCTTAAAAAGAATGCAACCTTGCAGAAAATCTAAACTTTAAATCACTAATGACAGCAGTTTTATTCAGTTAATGATAAACTTGATTACTACAGCAGTAATTTCTCTAAAACCTTAAATCTTCAAATAACTTTGCGACTTTTACTTGATAAAAGATACTAGAGTTGTAAAATCTCTTGTCCGTTAACAAGAAACGAATTCCAGTTACGGATAGATTTGCATATTTGATTATGGCAAAGCACACGAAGGCTGCATGTGCCTATGGCAAGGATGGCTTCGTTTAGCATTTTCTAAGGCAAACTCGACTGTATTCAGGTTATACGTTAAGAAACCCACGCAGCCAGACCGTTTGCCTGGATTCAAACCCGAGTCGATTTACCAGTGTTCAGCTGCCATATCGCTTAGGCTATAGGTGGAGCTTCGAATAATGGAAACGTGTAGAATCTTTGGCCTATCTAATCTCCGTTTCAGTATTAAAGTAGGAATAAGTTTTTCACATTATTCACGTAGCATAATCACCAATACAATTTTCATAATTTCTATTAAAAGTGGAAATAATTATATTACAAATTACTATGATTCACCTGATCAATATTCCAAAGCTGAATACATGTATTTGCAAGGTACTTATTGGCATTAAATAAAACAAATCTTCCATAAAAATTTATAATTAAAGTTTAAACTCCTTGCACATGATTAAAAAGATAAATCATTTTTATGCATCGCAATTTGCACATTCGACCCTATGTGACTATTAATTCCTACAGCCCCCCAAAAAGTATTATTTCATTTTATTTAATGCACGATTTAAAGTTATTTCAAAGCGTACGTTTTATGACTGAATCACTCTTTTCGTGAAATTTTTGATACATTAAATAGTCCTTCGAGTGTGCGCGTAATCTATTTGTGGCTAATCTCACTTGCCTAACCCGTTATTGTTACCTTATGCTCATTTGTCTCACAGCAACACCAGCCCAAGCCCACGGAATTCCTGGTGGCAAGTAGCGCTCAAGATACGCCTGCCGTTGGCAACACCTTCAGCACCTTGCATGTGACAGTGAGATTTTGCTCAGTTTCGCTGCCAATTTTGATGGAGAGTACCCTGGAGGGGGGGACTTTGTCAGAGGGTCTCCCACCTCTTTCACCAAACCACATGAGGGCTTTCGCCCTGCCGCACTGACATTATGCATTTACAAGCATCCATACCTTCTCCGGGATTCCAGGCCGGGACCTTCGGCACGGAAGTAAGTGACGCTAACTACTATACCGGTTGGGCGGCACTTGCCTAATCTGATCAGAACGAGCTTACGAATCTTACTGTGGCAAAGAGTAAGACTGCATCTGCCGTTGTGGCATGAGCCTTGAGCGCCACATAGGAGTCCGAAGGACTTTCATCTCGACGTACAGTTAGAGCACCATGCCGCACGCAGACACCATGCATTTACAAACATCCATGTGTTCCCCGGGATTCGAACACGCGGCCTTTCGTTACGGCAGTCAGTGTCACTAATCGCTAACTTGCTGGGTATTTTAGATTTATGCCATGAAATTCTTAAATTTTTCGTATTTAAATCAAGTACTCATATACTCAATATCTGCTTATTGGAGTACAGGTTTGTATAGAAAGCATTTTAAAACTATTTTCGCAATATCGTACCCACAGGACGTTGAAATATATTGATTTCGAAACAAAGTGGCACAAGTTTGCAGTTAATGATGTAAACGCATTTTTCTAAGATAAAACAAGCTCAGTTAATATCTAAAACTCGGCAACGCAGCCCAATATTGGTGCAGCTTTCGCATAAACTTGAGACATAGGTCCCTACATTAGAAGCAAAATAGTTTTGCTCTTGAAGTAAAGGGACGCATGCCAGATGCCTTCGAAACAGAGGTTTATTTTTAAAACTTACGCCAGTCTAAAGTTGCCTTTTTTAAAAAATTGTTTCCCGATTTTCCATTTCGTATAACGTCTCAATTAATTCTAATTTTTAACTACTATACATGTAATATTACATAACAAAGCCTGAAAATATGTTTTCTGCATTCCTTTCTATATATTAAGAATTTGCAGTAAAGTAAATGAATGTTTCTACGATATAAATAATTGATCTCTATGTAAAAAAATAAAACCTACATTAAATTTAACTGAATATAATTACACACATAATTTAAAATTCTAATTTGAATACATTTTTACTAAAACATTTACGATCTTGAACTTAGATTTAAGATTCATTTCATATTAATGTTGCTATATTAACTGGTATTAGCCTTGGGTGACACTGCTGCACTTACAAGTCTTGATTTGGTTTTATTTGACTGTATCAAAGCACGCGAGGGCTGTCTGCTTAAGGGAAGGGACGTCTTCGTGGAGGACTTTTTAAAGGAAAATGCTCGTAGCCACGTTACAGAGGGAAAACCATAAAAACGCGCATGTAGCTTGTCCGTTCGCCTGAAATCGTAGCCAGGTCGAATTAGCAGTGTTCAGTTTACCCCTGGGCGGTCACAAATACGTTCACACGTGCATCATTAGGCAGTCTACAATCAATAAATTTTTTTAATCATCCAGCGAGTCGGGCTTTGGTTTCGTTTGGTTTATTCGATTACTACAAAGAATTTGTGGGCTATCTTCCTAGTGGGATGAATGATTTCGTAAAAGACTTTCTAAGGAAAACTTTTAAGATAGCCATCCACGTTACACACGTAGAAAACTACAAACTAGTCCTGCAGCCATCTGGTTTGCCTGGACCGAATTACCAGTGTTCAGCGGCTTACCGCGCGGCTGCTGGGGCCTTCTTCCCAACGAGAAGAGGAAAAGGAGTTAAAAAGGCAGTCAGTACGCCCCTCTGTTTTATAGTGTATGTTTTTAGCTTAATTTTTATTGTATACAATTGGATAGAAAAGCTGAAATATAAAATTTTATCAGAGATAAATTTTATTTTGTGTAACAAAATAACTTAAATATCTCAGGTTGTAAAATTACTATTATTCAATTGACAAATTTTGAACGTAGAAAGGAGGCTGGTACAACTATATTTTACGTACTTTGATATTTGGAACAGGAATTCTGTTAAGGGAATTTTATTACAACTTTAAAAATAAATATATTTTACAATCTCATAACTCTTTTAGGGTCTTTTATTTTTAGAAATCAGATATATAACCTTTAATTTACTTTCAGTATGAAATTCAATTCGTTCAACGGCCTAAACGACGTATCCACGAAATTTAATAAATACTTCATCATAGGTTTTTCTTGGTGGCCACGAAAAATTTATGGTTATGTTTTTCGTGGTTCCTCGGCTCCATCTCACACATAAAATATGATCTTCTCTTCATGTAAAAGGTCTCCATGAAAGGTCTTTTCATGTGAAAGGCCTCCTGACTATACTTATGACCTACGTATGCAACCCTCTCGCGCTATACCATAATTAACAGAATCCAAATCCTGAAGCTTATGCTTGCAGCCTTCAATATGTTTCAGTTACAACATATTCTGTGAATTTTGAAATAGAACAGATTTCTTTAATAAAGCTTGATCGATTCATGATGTGAAAGTACATGAACTCTCGTTTAGAAAGGAAGTTTCCGTGGGCTTTAAATGTAACCAAACTTCAGTGTATTTACGTTACACATGAAGTAGCTCACTAAACATTATACATTCAGTTCCATTTAACTCCGGTCATAATTATGAATAAAAGTGAAGTCCTTATTAGGTCAGCAACTGGATGACAAGAATCAACTAGTAATTAATAAAGACATAACAAGCGTGGAAAATAATGAACTGAGACATTAAGTGAAATTATTAGCATTCGTAGGAATAAAAATAATATTTAAATCTGTTAGCCTTGTAGGTGAGAGAGAAAACAAACGTGACAAAAGCAGCTGCGACAGTTAAGGATTGTCACCCGACCTAAATTAAAGTCGCAAACTTGATTCTGCGTGTACGGAATTTAAATTCTGTTACAGATTGAAAAACCCCAATGAGCCTCTACTTAGCCAACGCCTTAAAATTCGCATTTTAATCACATGCGAGTTTTATTATATGTAGTTAAATTGCAACTTAATTTGGTTTTTTTTAATAGGAACTTTGCATATTGTTGGGAGGTGCATGCAAAACACAAGACGATATCAAATGTTGGCCTGAACTTTACTGTCCGAACAAAAGCGAACACCAAAATGTGCTGAACGAATCGTGCAAATTCTTCAACGTCTAGGGTTACATATGAATGTGAAGATAAAACAAAGAATTCGATCGCTTTAGTATTTAATCATAAACTACACAAATTAAATTTCGAAACTTGGATAATAAAAAGCATTAACACAATTCCGTTATAAATTCTATTAAAGATAAACCTGGAAAACATGTATCGTAATATCATACTTTCAAATACGCCAATGCTTAAATTGTTTACTTTTCAAATCCATATAAAGTGCTAAAAAGTACATAAAAATCTTTTTTTCCGGCAGTTCCTACATAACTACGAGCCAGGGGCTAGACGCTTCTAAAAATTAAACGAAGTGCTAACTCAAAAAAAGTTCTAATCTCGCATATAACAATTGTCTGGTAACATCAAAGTTATAGAACTCCCTCACCAAATGGATACTCAATTATCAAACATATGTTTAAAGTTAGAAAATGAAAGGGTTTAATATACTCTTTCCTTTAGTGATAGTAAATAGAATAATAGGTACCGTTTTCTTATCGGCGCCGGATTCAGAAATGTTATGAATGTATACATATGTGTTTGTATGCGCATATATTCGTACTTGCATATATGCATGCATACATTAACACATCCATACATGTATGAATGCATACATACATTTCTTTATCCAGTCCTGGTAACAGAACAGTACCGAAGAATGTTGCATAAAATAGCACTGACGTCTTTTACAAGTATTTTCAAATACATTAAAACGATACTTAAGAACACTAAATAACTACAGACTCGTTACCAGAAATTGAATATTTTTTTAATAAAGCAGCGTGTAATTAATTACTAGCTGATGGTCTAAATATTCTAGACATTAAATTAGCTTTGATACTAAACTCGACATGAAAAATTTCACAATTTGTCAGAATTCCACACAATATAATGTATTAAAATTAAAGTGCATTCAATTCTAAAGGAAAGTAGAAAAACCTCTAGACCGCTTTTCACTTTCAGTATAAAGCAGTGGTCGTTAACTGTGTTCGACGGAACCCCGGGGTCAAATTCCACAAGTCAAATCCTGAGAGTTCCGTTAGCCACAACGAAAATTTGAAAAGAAAATTATAAAGCACTCACACATGTTGACTAGTGTTTCTTAATAAGAAAAATATAAGTATACATTTAGCTACCCTTGAAATTAAAGTACACCCCAATTGCTAAATTTGCTGTAAAGTCAGACGACACCAGCACACGAGTTAATGCTATAAACGAGTAAATTGCATTAATTTTTTGTTAAAATATTTTAATGAAAATAGTATAATTTTCTTTAATTATTTTTACATAAAATACCCGTAACATTAATTTACGTTAAATGCCATTTTAAAATACATTTTTCGAAGGCTGGTACGTTGTTCCTCCATCAACCTTATAGTTCTAATAGTCCCATTAGTCAACAAAATTTGAAGACTGCTGGTATACAGAAACAAATTCAATAATTCTATGAGTTCATTCGTTCTTTTTACATATTTGACAATGTGTTTATATAATGTTCACTATGTTTATTAATATACTACCAGAACATTTTTCCGTAATTAATATTTAGAAATGAATTACAACTTTTTAAACATAAGAGGTAAAAAGGTATTTTCACTTACCGATAGGTAGAAGTGTGCACCACAAATTCTTGTATGAGAACTGAAGAAGTTTCATGATGGTATTAAAAAATACAAGGAATAAATACATAGATAGCTATATGGCGTGAAAATAGGCTGACCAAATAAAAGTATAACTTCAAGAAGCGAAGCAGCGTAGCCAGGTAACAAATGTAGACTTGACTTCACATGGCCCGTCGTGAACACCAATTCACGTGAGACACACAATTTTTGAACACATGAAAACCAAATATCCTTCTTGTGGACTTTCAAGTCCACGTATGACAGTAATCCTTCCGCATGCTGACGATAGTAATAAATTCGACGACATTTATAACAACAAAACTCAAGTCATCAGAACCTTCGATTTGAAAGCGGTAGGCAAATGAGGGAAACTGTTGTGTCTCTTTTTCAGTAGCAGCGCAAAGATCTCGTGCCCGTTACCACCTCGTTTTGATTCTAACACCGAAAGGAGCGGCAACTTGCAGTTTCAGTTCACTTAACGGGGCCATGAGTACATTGTCTGCCAGCAGGTGGCGCTGCACGAGCGTACAAAATCTGCAAGGGGTAAAGATGATGAAGTATTAAATGCATCTTTTAAGTAACCGGTCTTGAAAATTACTTATCTTCTAATAATGATATTTCCCTTAGTTGATAAATTATTTGCAATTTATTTCCCGTACAAAATTTAGTTACGATTTAAAAAAATATAAATAAAATAAGCGAACATGCTTTGAAAAAAAGTTATTTGAACAGTAAATTACAAAAGTATTGAGAAACTCCAGTCTAAGTATAATGTTAAAGGAAGAAGAGGAAATTAATTTTGAAAAGGAAATAAAACTTTATATCCTGGTATTTCATAATACGTTGAGTGAATAATTAAAAAAGCTCTTTTTAAAAGTCAAAAGTTTGATCTGAAATAACGTTATGTTAGACGTTTAGAAAAAGAAAAACAATTCTAAGGAGGAAGTTTATAAAAATGAATAAATAGATGAATCTGCTCAGTTCCTTCGAATTCCACATATATGGGAAATTCATTTTTTTTTTGAAAAACATGCTTCAAGAGTTTGAAAAATTAAGATAAATTTCTTTATAACTAGTAAATTTAAATGCCCATCAACTTCTTCTTTTCCAAGTGTATGTTTCCTTTTTTCCTTTTAAAATGTTTGTATTGTTTCTGGATATTGAATTGCATTTTCAAGTTAATCAAACTTAAAGAGTTTTAATAAAAGATTGAAAGTAAATTTCTAAACAATTCAAAACCTGTTGTTTACTAATTCGACAATGGAAAAATGAAATTGCTTTTGAAAATTTCTTAGCCATTTTCATTTCTTTTTCTTGTAATATAAGAGTTCAAATATCTAAATTAATCATTTATTCTGTTATAGGTATTTATTTAAGCATTCTTTACCTTATTTATTAGCAGGGTTTTTGAAATTCGAATTATATTTTTGTAATAGCATAAAATTTAAATTTCAAATTAAGACATAATTCTCATGATCAGAAAAATAATTCACTTAAGCTTAAAATCAACGGTTTGGAACCAAAATTGCAACTATATTTTAATGGAATTTTTTGTACAAATGTCCCTGAATGTCGTTAAAGCTAACATTTTTATAATTTTGGGGCTAATAACTAAATAAATCTTGAAATTAATAATATAAAAATATTGGCAGCACACTTTCTCTCGTTCAAGGAGTTTGATTTCTTATCTGATGTCGCTTAAATACATAGTTTTTTTTCTAAAATTAAATTTTTGCCTAATTTTACATTTATTATTTGTTACATCATATACTTTTCAAACATTCCAAATTTAAAAAAATGTTCATCAAATAAAACCTAACCATATATTGCTCTGAATTATTTCGCTATTGAAAGAGAAATATTATGCTTTACCTAATGACCATTGGCATTAATCCTTTATTCAAATCAAAAGTCGAGAAATAAAATTCTATTTTATCTCTATGCGCTTCCTTTTTTTAAAAAAAATCTAAGTCTATATTTTGGATGATTTGTGATAATTTAATTTTGAAATTATCAATGCATTCTTTTAATGCTTATTACTTTATAAATAGTTGACCATTCTAGACTTGGAAAATATAATTTATTATTAATACTATCTCATTAATATTATTAAAAAATATTAGTACATATATATATAATTAAAAATTACTGCATGCATACTTTTTGCATATTTCTTATTTTATGAATTCAGATAAGGTTTTTTATTTATTTTAATTTTAATTTTCAATTTTTATCCTCTTAAATAGTCGGACTGCTTTGGAGCAAATTAAATTCTTCTCTTAAACTATTACCAACGCAGAAGGAAGGAATTTTCATAATTTTCGTGAAGTTTAATATGTATATTTTTCATGTATTTTTTACTGTTTTATCAATATGTTTTCATTTATTCTTTCAGTATTCAATTCCAGCAAAAAACCTGAGTTTTCACTTTCAGCAACTTGTACCTATCACACAAATCGTGTAATTACAATACGATCCCCTAACGGTACTTCGATAGGAATGACGTCAGAAACTTTCATCCAATCAGATCTAGATATTACGGGTTTCGATGCCCAAGGCAGAGAGTTAACGGGTTTCGCTAGCCAGGTGAGTTTTTCACTTTCTGTTCTTGTTTTTACTTTCCCACTCGATTCCATGAAACGTCAAAGGAACAACAAACGCGCTTTTCTCCCCGGCATTGAAGAAAGTAAAAACAGTTGTTTGCGCTCTGTGTTTTGTAAGGAGTTGACTAGTTTTTCCCTAGCCACTCGGAGTAGAAAAGTCGCTCTTGTAAAAAGAGAAACAGCAATTGAATTATACTTACTCTCAGCTTTGCGAATAACTGTAATTAATTTCCTTTAGACTAGGTCTCCCGCACAGCACTTTTTTTGGCAGCCGGGAGATGAAAATAACAATTTAATATGTATTTTATTTTCATCTTAGATGATCGTGTTTTTTTATTTAATCTTCATGCATTTCAATAATGAAACTCATTCGCGATCTTTCGATGGCATTTTGGAAATTTCTGACCACACATTTTCTTAAGTCAAGGAGAAGAGAACTTAGGAAAAGCGTATACATATTTTGAAGAGTTTTATAAGGCATTTTCTTCCTCCTTCCAGCATGCCTTTGTGGTGCAACGGTAGCATACTCGACGCATATTCGAGAGATCCAGGTTCGAGGCTTACCAAGGGCATTACTCAATTTATAGCTGGATGATAAAAATAATAATTTATTTTGTATTTTATTTTCCTCTTCGATATTGCCTTTTTTTTATGCATTTCAATAATGAAACTCATTTGCGTTCTTTCGATGGCATTTTGGAATTTTCTGACCACATATTTTCTTAAAATCAAGGAAAAGAAAAGTTATAAAAAGCATATATATTATTTGAACTGTTTTATAAGACATTTTCTTCCTTTTTCCAGCATGCCTTCGTGATGCAACGGCAATACACTCGGTGCATATTCGAGAGGTCCAGGTTCGAGACTCGGCAAGGTCATGGCACAGCTTTCACATTTCCTGCTTCAAAATCAAAATGACTCTATATCGTCTGGTTTTTTAAAATTTTAATCAATGCGTTAATTAACGTAGTTTTCAATCCCTCTGTAAGATAAAAAAAATATGAATGTTTCATAATTGACAAAACATATTATTAAGAAGCATAGTAACATGTATTAGTTTCTTTCATCTAAATATTCGAAATAATAACATTAGTAATTTTTTATAAGCATGTAAAAAATCGTAAATCGTACATTATTTGTACAAAGTTATTCACAAGTCCATGAAACATTTCTAAAAAAATCTGATGTGTACATCACATGACTTTTTCGTACTAAATAATAAATTATACGCATTTTTTTCACATTTCATTTAAACATATTGAAATGAATTAAATCTACTTCGTCGATAGTACATAAATCGCAATAGAATAAATGCACTCTTTGTGATTCACTATATTTGTTTACCGTAGTGACAGTCTGGCACTAGGTTCACTTAACAGAGTTACATCTCATTCATTTTATAACTCAGAATGCGCAAAAATTATATCATCTGAAGAACTAGCTAACCGTTGCCACATGTTCTATTCAAATACTATAATAAATCTACATCGATGTATAAAAGAAATTAAACAAACACACTCAAAAAAATAAACAATTTTTCACAGACGACTAAGTATTTCTCATTCAATTAATTCAGTTCTCCGTTCGGGACAAGGCAAAAATACATAAAAACTCAGAAACAAATCCACTATTCTGCTAAGTTTTAAATGTAAACAAATGTGGCTGCTTTCTAAAAATAATTAGGCTTAGTCGCAACTTTTAAACAACTTTTAAATTGTTGACAATTCTATAAAAATTGCATGAAGATTTATTAAAGCAATAAAAACCTTATCCGGAAGATAAGAACAACATATTTCGATCATTTTTAAGGCACAAAATGCGCAATTTACCTGCGTATAAGAATACAAATTTTGAGCTCACTGAGCCGAGTAACAGAGTGGGTATATATATATATATATATGTATATCTTTGAGAGTG
>KK122423.1:1314551-1344719 GCA_000611955.2 Stegodyphus mimosarum
GTGTTATAACAGTCCAATGCACGAAATTCCAACGTTCTGAGGCTACTCGTTTTTGAGTTATGCGAGATACGTACATACATACGTACGTAAGCACAGACGCCACGAAAAAAGTCTCTTCAGAATCCATTTAAAAAAAGTTTTATAATTTTTTTGGGGGAAAAGAATCCTTTATTTTGTCCTTACGTACAGATGGCACGCTAAAACGTCGTTAAATTGCATTCGATAGCTGTCAAAATGGATATTTTTTTTAAAAATTGTTCGCGATTACAATACTTCCTTTTTACTTCGTACAATGAAGTAATTAATAAAAAATATACTATGCCGCACTACTTTAATATTTAATGATCTTTATTTTGAAATTTCTAAATCCTTGTTTATATATATATATATACATTTAAAATAGCGAGTTTAAGATAAAGTGAATTATTAACTAATTGGCAATAGTTCTTTTAACTCGTGCTTTTAAATTTCTTTTTAATTTGGCTACGTTCCTATCATACCTTTGTAAACTCATCTATTTAAACTATTCGACAGCTTTAAAACAAGAACACTTAGATGGCAATTTAAATAGCTTTCCTTTCTCAAAAGTTATGATTTTATGAGAAAAATTATGCAGTTAGTTCAGGGCTTAATTTCTAAAAGTAGAAGTACCGGAGCCCTATGGAAGACCGTTAGAAAGAGGAACAAGAAAAAGTAAACAAATAAAATGACTATCAATAATTTAAAAATTAAATAGTTAATGACATCAAATTAATTAATGATTATTTAATTGATATTAATATTTATTATTGTTTAATTGACAATTGTTATTTAATAAATTCACAATAAATTTATTATTATTTATTTAAATAATTAAAGACTAAAGTAATTAAATAATTAAAATTAAATAAAATGCAAAGAGATCAATTAACATTTAATAAGCGATTTTTAATATAAAGCGATTTTTAATATAATTTTTTTGCTGAAAGTAAAATTTTCGATAGCATATTTCTACTGAAATTGTCGTTCAGCAACAATAAAGAAATGCCGGAGCCTTCTTTTTTAGGGCTCCGGTGCGCTCCGGCTAGACATAGGCTTTATCCCCAAAAGTAAGAAGTACTGGAGCCGGGCCCCGCTGAGCTCCGACACAATTTAAGCTGTGAGTTACTTAAAATGGAACGCTTAACCATTGCACAGGCTATAGAGAAATTCTATTACTATATGCCTGGTAACCATTTTTCTGTACATATTGGTCCTGCTTCCTTAATTTGGCTAAGAATATAAACCCTCTTGCTGGCTAATTTTATCTGTAATAATTTTGTTGTTGGATAAGAGAAATGACTAGAGAAGGCACCAGTTATTTTGCAGTCGTGGCTGAGGTGGAGATAGTTGCAAGTAAATCTGCAGTGCTTTTCGAAACCATATCATGTATTGGGTCTATGGTTACCGTGTTATTCTGGGGTGAAATGCTTTGTCATGTAGATATTAACCGTATAAGCAAGAGTGGGAACATTTAAACATTACAGAAATATGCTTAAAAGCTTTCAATATTTTAAAATTTGAGATCATTAGAGTAGGTTATTGATATTTGAAATGCTTTAAGGAATAATAAATAAAAATCATAAATAAACAGACATATATAAATACTAAAAAAAGCAGATTTTACAGCAGATTGCATTATAAGGTATTTATCCCGCCTTCTTAGCATGCCTTCATGGTGTAGTGGTCAGCACGCTCAGCGAGTATTCGAGAGGTCCGTGGTTCGAGTCCCGGCAACGGCATTGCCCATTTCTCTCTTCTCCAGCATCGGAATAACCTAATGTCTCTACAGTTCCTAATCCCCAGTCGCCCTTTAAAGGGGGTACATAAGGTATTTCTCCCGCCTTCTTCTCATGCCTTCGTGTTGTAGTGGTCAGCGCATTCGACGGTATTCGAGAGTTCCGTGGTTCGAGTCCCTGGGAGGGCATTGCTCATTTTTCGTCTCTCCTGCTTCTAAATAACCTAATGTCTGTGCAGTGACTCATGAGCTAAAAGGTGGTGGATGTGATTTTCCACCACCAGGATTTGGCGATTGGGTTCCCTAATCTAATCTAATCTAATCTATTTCACTTCTCGTGTCAACTGCTTAGAGTTCTGACCAGTTCATTAAATTTATGCCAAGAGCCCTTTTGAGGTAGTTTTAGTTTATGGTGCAAGCAGCCACCCGAAGGCGAAGATGTACTAACTGAGTTATCAGGCAATCTAAAGGTGGGAGTCAAGGGTAGGCGTGGTCACAAAAGTTCGAATAACAGTTTAAAATCTTTCAAAGCACATTGGAATTAAGTTCCGCATAAGTAAGGTTCACTGTATGAATTCACTGCATGACTTACGTAAGTTGAAAAATCAATCTTGAATAATGAAAACAATCTTGAATAATGAAATATTAGAATAACATGATCAGCTGGGTCCCCTAATCTCCAATCGCCCTTTAAAAGGGGAAATATATAAGGTATTTCTCCCATCTTCTTCGCTTGCCTTCGTGGTGTAGTGGTCAGCACGCTCGGTGGTATGCGAGAGGTCTGTGATTCGAGTCCTGGCGAGGGCATTGCTTATTTCTCACTTCCCAAACATCGAAATAACCTAATGTCTCTGTAGTCATGCGAAGAAGGCGGCGTTACAAATACCTTTTAGGATGTTTTCTAGATTTCCAACATTGCTACAAACAGCAATCCCATACTACCATCTTAGCTTATCGGTTAATTTACCTTTTCCACCAAGTCCTTTAGTTTTCTGTTTTCAGTTTCTTAACCGTAAGCCCACTCATTTTTTTGGATATGCTCTATGCATTCTAACTTGGTGCCTGTGCTTTCCCCATAAATATCTTTCATTTGCATAAATGCCTTAGAATCATTATCTCCATAATATTCATTCTACATCAATTTTCGTGTTTCAGAACTGATCTTTCAAAAATTCTAAATACCCCAACAGTTTCCATACTTCCTGATGACCGTTTATAGTTTGAACATTAATGGTCACTTGTAACGTTCATTTCACATATTTTGCAGTACTGCGTCATCACTTCTAAATCCAAAATTTTTCCAGTATCAATAGAAATTACTGAGACACAACCATGTAAAGACATCTGGCCTCTTCGCTGCCATATGCCATCTACGCAAGTTCCACAAGTCTCAGTCTCAGTTTAAAAGTCTCAGTTCTTTTGAAGCAGCTTTTATATTTTCGTCATGTCGATGACAGAATGCATTGAAGTATATAAAAAAGTTTTAGCTCTTTATAAAAGAAAGAAAAATAGCGTAAAAATTTTGCTTGGGAAAAGCTATGTTGTGATACAAATATTCAGGATCTTTTAGCGATTCCTTATTCTCTTGCTGTGAACAAACAAAGAAATGTGTTGCTTATGAGCTTCTAAAATGTTGACGGTTCTAATACCAGTACAGTTATAGAGACAATTAATTATCTCCTGGAATATCACTTTCCAGATGATGTCTGTTTGCCTGATAACGACGAACAGAGTGAAATTTGTAAATTCTGCAAATTTACTAATAACCAGTTGGATGATGACGAGATTAGGAACGATGAAATTCTAAAGGAGATCAAAAATATGAAAAAGAAACGAGCCTCTGGTAATGATGGATTTTATACGTTTGTGATACAAGATATACCACTGAACGAAATCGAACTTTCTTTTGAAGAATCAATAACACCTCTCTTTGTAAGGAAATTTTCCCTAAAAGGTGGAAGAAAGCCAGTTTAGTTTTGTTCATTAAGGAAGGAAGAAATAAGGAAGATCCATATTCCTTTAGGCCCATCTGCCTTCTTTGAAACTGGGGTAAAATATTGGAATAGTTGATGACTGAGTGTCGTAATTACGTATTAGGAATTTCCTTCTCTTTAAATGAAAATCAATGCGGATTTTCGCAGGGGACGTGCACCATATTAGCTATTTCTAACCTATTTAGACCGTTGAGGAAAGTAAAATTCAAAGGAAACATTCAGCACTAGTTTCTTTGGATGTTAAGTGTGTTTTAACAATCTATAGTGGACTGGCTGATTGTATTTGTAGAACAGACTTCACTGTCTTAGGAATTTGTTTTGCTTTTTTTCAGATCATTTAAGTAATCTCTCAGTTGTTTATAAAGATGAAAATATTAAGTCTGCACTAAAGATTAAATGCACCAAAGATTGCCTTCATTTTTGGGCCACTACTTTGGAATTCTGTTTCTGGTCCACTACTTTGGAATTCTGTTTCTGGTCCACTACTTTGGGATATAATGTGTAATATCTTCTATATCTTCGACGATAATATCTTCAACATTTAATTAAGAGAAAATATACGTTTAAGGGCTTATACCAATGCTAAGTAGACATGTTGGCAAGTAGAAAACATACTATTGATTTAATTATATTGGGGTATATATAATAAAAATTTTGGGACAATTGTCTCAATGAGCACCTAAATCTAAACTTCAATTTGGCACCGCTGCGTGCGGCATTTTTGGTATTGCGAAGAAAGGATGTATGATTGCTAGAAGGAAAATTAGAGGTTTTACATTTAAGAGGGTTAGACAAATTAAATACCTTGGCGTCTTTATAAATGATCGTCTTACTTAAGACCACATCTTAGATATCCTAGAGATCGATGTTTTGGTGCACTAAATAAGCTATATTCTAATAAGAGAATCTTCTAGAAATATTAAAAAAGATCTTTTTCAAAAGAGTTTTTGTATGCCAGCGGTGCCTGTTGTACCGAAAATTATGCATAAGTAATCTTTTGACTCAAACTGAAAGAATAGCCTTGCTTGGCATTAAAGGATATTTTCGGACTGTAAGTACTTCCGCTATACGAGTCCTAAGTGGTTATGAACCCATTAACCTTATTGCTTCTGAAGAAAAGACCTTTTTGATTTGAAGTAAGGAAAGGATAACATTGAAAGCTTTGACGATGTAACGAAATCTAGCGATTTTGAAATCAACTTTAATCAGGGAGGGGTACAACCAGCTCGAATAAGGAAACTATTTTGGGATAAGGAAATTCTCAATGTGACTGGTTTTAGTTGACATATACGAACTAAATAATAAAGCTGGGTTTCTTTTTATGGATTTCCAGGTGTTAATGGCTTGGCACTATTTGTAATAGTGCAGCAGACAGTTATTCTGATAGCCAAGGTGCTTCACAGGCAATTTCAACTGTAATAGAATTTACAAAGACTGTATGTTCCACTAAAGAGTTACATTTACAAGAGCGTAAAAGGAGAACTATTTGTTTACACTAGATAAGAGATTACATAGGCAACTCCTGAAATGAATTGCACATACTTTTTCAAAAAGGGCTGCTGAAAGGAATGTCATTGGTATTAGAGTTTCTACTCCCTTATAACAGTTTGAAAGGTATTATTAGTAGAAAAATAAATTCTTAATTGACACGACAGCTGGGTGAATGATAATAAAGGCAGATAAACCTAACTATTCATCCTAAGTATGGGAAAGAAAACACATTTTGGGAAAAAATACTTACATAAATTCAAACGCTGTTACAAATTCTGGTCAGTTTCGCGCTTTAGCATTAAAAACTTTGCTTGCCACTGTAGAATGACTGAAGATTATGCACAGTAACGTTGCCGCTTCTTCCAATCTGGAAAATCAGAGTTTTTGCATTTAGCTGCGTTGAAAAGAACAAAGGATCTTAAGAAATCACTTTCAAATGATCAAATCAAAACAGAACTTATTAAAATTACGAAAGGTCTAACAGAAAATGAACATAAATATTATGTATCTTTATGTTATTATTCTGCACGCAACCTGATTAAAAAATTATTTAAATTGTCTAATATCGTAAATTGTAAATTTTAATTTATCTTGCCTGCATGTGTAAATGTTTTGATTACTCTAAGTATTTCTGTAGAGCATATAATTTATTTATTTTATATTATTTTTGCTGCGCAGCTATTTGAATGCTAAGCAAGTTGTTCACTTAGAACTTGTTGTTTAAGTTCCGTGTATGTGATCGTAAAGTTTATAGTTATTTTACCTTATTATTGCTAAGCAGATTATTGTATGTAATGTTTTTAACGTCCAGTTGCACATGTATGAATCATGTTAATTATTAATACAGATATTTGTTGTCGGTGCCGCTAGAGTTATCCACTCAATATCCAGTAAATGGCACCAGTTGACCACCCAGTTGGAGAGAACTGCCAGTTGTTGCTTATCTGCATGGAAATGTCCCAATAATTCCTGAATATGTCTTTAGGCAAGCAGGTTTTAATATCACTCACAAAATAATGAACTATAAAATGCATAAAAACACAATTACTAGCATCAAGTAAAAATTATGCAATATACGCAAGAAATAGACATAAAATTAAGTAAAATAATGCGCAAAACATATAATAAAATACAAAAAATGTAAATAAACCGAAATAAATTTGCAACATCATTGATAAAAAACACAAACATGAATCGAATGGATTGATCTTGCTTTTCCACCGTTCGAAATCCTTTCGAAGAAACACATACGGGTATTCTGGGCAGACGTCTTACAATGCAACCATACTCAGCGTAACTATTCCTTAAGTCTAAATAGTACTGTACTGGGATAAAATGAGAAATTGTGGAAAAAAAGCAATTCTAGCTCAAGAACGTAATTACAAATTCATAGGCACGTTGTACAAAATGTACAGGCTGATTATGATTAAATTTGCCTTATCTGCAGCCCGTTCCGGTAGACTTATTTCACTAAAACTTGGTGTATATATATATATACATTAGGACAATGTTTAGGATTTTCGTTAGTTTAACTAGTCAATTATTCTAGTTTTTGTTATTTTTTCTGAACTCCTCAACTTCCCCTCGCATTTCCTAGTCAGGATGAAAATTAAAGTTAAGTGAAGAGAGTGCGATGAACCGCACAGAGATGAGAAAATCATGTTCCCTCAAGTCACAGTTTTCAAGCTTTTGCGACGAATCACACGACATGGTCTGACATCTCAGACACAATAATTCGTTCCAGTTGACAATACAAGAGTCAAACTTAACGACCAGTGTCGGAAGGTTTTAGCTTCCTGAACTGTGTCTGTCATCAAAGCCTCTAGAGTTCAGGAAGGCTGACGAACCAATGATCTTGATTTTCCTCTGATATCGTTCCAGGTGTAACGAATTAGGGAATATAAAACACAACTCAAAAGTAAGGAGGCATGGGTCTGCTGATTGTTTCCATCAAAACAACACACAAGAATGTTCTTGAACTTTCGACTAGAGAGACCCTCGCTAGCAGGTTCCTCACGTCACGAGGACTATAAGAGATCAGCCTTAAACTAAATTCTTAGTCCAGCGCTACTGCTTACCTTTGAATTTATTGTTAAATTATTCAGCGCAAATAGTCAGCGCAAGTTTCCAGCGGAAGTAGTCAGTGTTATTGTAAACACGAAGCGCATGCAATTGTTTTAAGAGTTTAACGAATAACAGAGGGTTTATTTTACCTTCTTCTGTGCTGGTATTATTCATGCCTGTGCCAGAAATCCCCAGGTTTCCTAATAAGATCACTCGAACCGTATGATAGCTAACAAGGTTACATCTTACAAATGCAGAAAAGTTTTTTTTAAGGAGAACATTCATCAAGGTACTCAAAGGTGTTGCATACGGGTGTCTATTACTGCGAATTTCTTCAGCAGCAAATCATCCTTGCCTTACAAGAAGAAACATATTTAGAGACTACTGTCTTCACGCAAGATGGTGCACTACTTTACATTGCCCTATTAGTGAGGGCGCTGGTTTGTGCCCGCTTTGGAGGTGATGGGATAATTTCCGTAAGTACACCGACTGCCTGGCCTCCTCCGGACTTGAACCTCTGTGATTTCTGAAATATCTTGTCTATGGAGGAAGCATACGGTCTATGACTCGAAAGCGAACAATGCTGCTGCAACTGAATCAGAAATCCTTCGCGCTGCTATTGAACACGCTATCACACGCTTCGAACGTGTGATTGACACGACTGGAATGCACATTGAACAAGTGCTGTGATTAACTAAAGTTTTGTATTTCCAGTTTGTGCTTTTTGTTCTTCATGCGTCCCTTCTCACCTGGTGGTCAAAATTTGAACTATTATTTTTACTGCAGTTTTCTTTTCCCTGTGACCGATATAACGTATATATCAAGGTTCAATGAAATAGGTATACTAGAACGGACTTTTAAGTAGATCTAAATATAGTAACTTTAATTACCCTGTACTTAGCCGTTTGAAATTACTATTTTATTTAATGAGTATCATCTCTCTTTATTTCTTTCAACTATGACAATGATTCACCTCCATCAGTGATTCTCGAACGTCGACTTTACTGTCGTCTCCTCAGTAAGCACTGGAGTGGTCTAGAGGAGATGATTTGAAAACCAGTCCTACTGGGAAGACCATATCTAACATTTGTGGGCATTAAAAAATAATAATGCTTAGTTTGTGAGGCTTCTTTCCGTCTTCCTTTGCAGGAAGATAGAGTTTGCAGCTGATACCTCTTTGGAAAGATTATCCCTTGTTCTCTCGATTTACAACCTGATTTACCTTACAAGTTGGTCCACAGATGACGAGGGCAAAGGGTAAATTTAAAAACATGGATTCGGGATGTAATTTGAACACAGCCCACTTACTGCATAAGAGAGGAGTAGAACTTTTAGCTATTTCATTTTCAGGTATTGTTATCGAAGATACAATATGTCTTTAAAGCTTGGAGTCTACAAATGTTAAAATAATTAAATTTTGTCACAAAAACATTTCACGATATGAAAAAGGATTCAGTAAAAGCTTTCAATTTTTTTAACATCATTTCAAAGTGTAAATAAGTATTTTTTAATCTTGTAGCATTCATTATTTTAACTAACCAAGTTATTTTTAGTTTGAACTTTCCTATCGATATCTCGAAGTTTCAGTTGCTGCCCGAATTTAGCGCGAGCGAGATATTTATGCAAATCGCAGATATCTGATAGCAGTTTAAAAGGCAGGAGTTAACGAGAAAAAGAGACAGAGTTTTGGATTTTTCACCGTAAGGCTGTGCGCGCAAATAATTCCTCTGTCTAGTGAAAGTTCGCCTTCATAAGCAATTGCATTTACTAGTTCTTACTCGTGGAATTCGCATTATTGCATTTAACTGAGAGTTGGCTTCCCTCGCCGTCCTACTTAAAGTTAAACTTAGGAAATTGAATTGTTAACACACTTTATTTCATATTATTTTAGTTCAGCCCAAGTAGTGGCTTACTCTCAAGTTGGAGAGTTGTAATTATTTGAATTAAAGGGTCCTTTAAACCCTCCATCTGACTTGTAGTTCTTCAACACTAAAGGGCATAGCCTAGATTTGCTCACTGTCCTCTACATAGGGTTTCACAGCGTATGTTTAGCAAGAAGATCAAGAGATTACATGTGAAACCTTATAATTTGATGGATGAAATAAAAAATAAATATTTTGTCTCAAAAAGAAAACAAGTTTAGCAAAACAGATCATCTCATATTTCGCATATCATTATTCATTTAAAATTATGTAATATTCGACTTCGCAAGGGCATAATATTTCATGCTTTTACAAATGAGCAGTATGAAGTAGACATAACTTTTGGCATAATTTGTGTGTTTTTAGAAATATATCATCTCAAAAAGCATGAGCCAAGGGACCGAGACGATAGGGTTGTGACACTGACAACTGATAGCGCGTTGTCACAAAACGGCTTTAGAGGTTGTTTGCGGATGCTCAGTAATGATCTGTTGTCAGGTGACTAGCGTTTTACACTACTTCCCTCTCTATAGCTTAAACGTGGAATTATCAGTGAACATACTTTACGTCAAATTCTTTGATGTACCTTAAAAGCTCTTTTATGAAGATACTGAAATATAGCACTGAAAATTAAATTAATTTCATTTATAAGAATCACGAAAGATAAAATTTCTTACGACATACCGCCAACAGTTAACAGGATAGCTGTGGTAGCTGTTGGAACAGGTAAAGATCATATGGTCCTTCCTAGCGTAGAGCTGACACAACTCGGGGTCCTCATACTCGTACGAAGGATCGACTACACTTAAACGGCGAGATGTTTCAAAAGAAGTAAAATCATGTTTCTTTTACGGCTCATTAATGTTAGATTTGAACTATTTTTGTGAGATTTAACGTGTTTAGCAAACATGAAATGGTAACTAGATCTATTTAAAGTTCGTTCCTGGCAATTTCTCGTAGAGACGAAGATGAACGCAACAGGTATAGGGTATAAAAGAACCTTTATTTATCAAAAAACTGTATAACAGAAGGTACGGACTTAATGGGCTTACACAAAAAACCATTCATTTGTGGGGAGAAGTAAGTTAACAATAAATTTAAAGGTAGAGATGTAGTGCTTGACGACACAATTCAATTTAATCTAACAGGCAGACTCAGAAACCTACACTGGTGATGTACTAACTAGACGGCCAGAATGCGTAGCCGCTACTAAGCTTAACAGCTAGAAGTTATTACAGCAAATGTGATTTTCACTAGTGAAATCACGCTATTTTCCTTTCAAAATTTTAAATAGTCTCATTCAACTACTGAATTTGCATCCCGGTTGGGAAATGGAAGGGAAATAAGAGAATTCGGAAAGGGCTCAAAATTTAAAATAACTGTTAGTACAGTAAACCGACACCCTATATTTTATTAAAATATAATTTGGCAAATTATGTTGATATTATTCGAGATTTTTGTATATATGCTCCATTTAGAAATTTAATTTGCATTTTCTTAATTAATGTAGACCATTTCTTAAAACTGTACACTTAAGACTGTTTTTATTTTAACGCAGATTTTAGAATGAAGAAATGTTTAAGATTTAAAGTTTTAAGATTTATCTTTTAATTAACAGAAGAATTTTGAGAATCCTTTCGGTTTCGAGGAATTTTGAATTCGTCCACCTCCAGTTTAAAGGATAGGTTGAAATATGCTTTTCCAAGAGCTTGAAAAGGAGATGACTAGGTTTGTAGATGAAAGGGAAAAGTGTAGTAAGGACAGGCTTTATTAAAGTTGTAGAAAGGGAGCATAAATAAAGTGCTACACCAGCCAAAGATAAAAAAGATGGCGTCTTCGATCATACAGTGGAAAGCATAGAAGAAACAATTTCCTGTCAATTTCTGAAAAATGTTTCTGTGTCATCACTCATTGTCAAATTTTGAAACCAGTATATCTGAGAAAAGAAAATAACTGTCTTCTCAAGAACTTACTCAAAAAAAGGGCGTATGTTAGTATTCTAACGTAATGCAAAAGAATTGTTTGTGATATAATCTTGATTATGGAAACCGATGTTTCTGTAATATGAGTACATTCGTCAAGAAAAAATGTAAACCATCCATTTTTTATTATCTTTGTAAATAATTTTAAACCTTGAGAGGATTCAAATTTGTTTCTCAGGCAACTGCTTTTCTACCAGTATCTCGTCCACTGCTCCTAGACGAAGCTTTAGAATGATGAGTTTTGATCGTTAATTTTATCCTTGAGAGAATTAAAGCTTGTTTCTTTGGCTGTAGCTTTTCTAGCTGTATGCCGTCTGCTACTCCACGATGACATTTTAGAATGTCGAGTTTTGATCTTTAATTTCTTTCCTTAAGAGAATTCAAATTTGTTTCTGAGGCTGTAGCTTTTCTAGCCGTATCCTGTCCTCTACCCCGAGATGACGTTTTAGAATGATGAGTTTTGATCCTTAATTTTTATCCTGGAGAGAATTCCAATTTGTTTCTCTGGCTTGTCTCAGACTGACCCGTCTACTACTCGCGATGACGTTTTTAGAATGAGGAGTTTTGATCCTTATTTTTCTTTGAGAGAAATCAAGCATTATTCTCAGGCTGTTGTTTTTTAGCAGTATCCTGTTCGATAGTCCGAGAGGACGCTGCAGAATGCTCAATTTTGATCCTTAATTTTTATCCTTCAGATGGTTAAAATTTGTTTCTCAGGCTAATGTTTTTCTAACAGTATCCCGCGCTATATTGCATGATGACGTTTTAGAATGGTGAGTTTTATCCTTAATTTTTTATCCTTGAGAGGTTTGTTAAGCTATAGGTTTTCTAGCAGTATTCCGTCCGATACTCAACGACGACGTTTTTGAATGATGAGGTTTGATCCTTAATTTTGGTGGGATTCTTTATTTAAAATTGCTTGTTTACATTATGTCTGATTACAATAAATAACTTAAAATATAAATTACTCCTTATTTTATATATTAAATGGAAGCTTATTCTTATTATTATGCTTCTTTCCATAATTATTTCATTTTTATACCTATAAATTGCACCTATTAAAGTCAATACAAAGGCATTGATTTATTGAATTTTCTTTCACACTGAAAGAGGATAAGTTTTGAACTAAAGTGCTCATAACACAGTGAGTATTACAGTGTAAGGAACGTGAGTATAATTACAATATAAATGACTCACGTTTACATTTTTTCCGGCATAAACTTAGCTTTAATTTACTTCAAGTAATTTCGTTGTTATTCTTCATTAATTTTAATTCACAAGTAATACCATGTATGTACACCGTAACCAACAATAACATGAGCGTGTAAGGAATTATCTTATTCTTCCGTGCGTACACTCATGGTGAAAGTGATTAGTATGTGCTCCTGGAAATTAGAAGAAACGTTGTTCGAATCCCAGCAAGGCATATTTTTGAAATTTCTCGTTCAGAAAATTTTAACGGTCTCTACAGTTATACTTGAAATAAAATGTTTTAAACAATAATTCATCATCACTTATATTTAGACAATTGAATATTTTGCTGCTTCCTCGTGTCACGTTAAGCAAAGAGCTCATGCGTGCTGTCATAGTGAATGTGATTAATATGCCTATCTAACAATTAGATTCCTGGTTACAATCTCGATGAGAGCACAGTGGATTTTTAATACATCTTTCCTAATAGTCTCTGCAAGTATATTAAGGCTTTACTGTTTATAATCGAGGTAACGCACAGTTAATTTTTAATACATGTTCTCCGAAAACTCTGATATCCAGAACGATGATGCTAAGAAGATTAGTTTTTTATTCAACATATTTTGTGCTACTAATTACAGTCAACTTGACAAATAATCAGTTTTACCCATAAATTAATAGGAATACACCATTGTATCTGAAAATCCAAGTGTATTAAGGCTTAACTGTTTTTAAGCGAAATAAAAATTAAATCTTTATTCGAGTCGCACATTTTTTTAGAAGTTCTAAGAAAATTAAGAAACTTTTGCTATTTTATTATATGATTTAATGTTAAACGATACTCACAGGATTATATGAAGATTACATTGAAACTGAACAAAATTATTCATCATTATTTCATACCATTCTATCAAAGATATCACAAATCATCACAGGTATCACAAATTACTGAGCCGTTTGTTAATACACTGCTCGACATTGAAAATGCAACACCAAGAAGGAGTGGTCAGAAAGCAGAAAGTAATGAAATTTGGAAAAAAGACAGAGACAACAAACAGCAATAAGTGATCTTTATTTCAAAATGATAGTCAGAATACAGAGCGAGAACGGCGTCGGCTCAGTAGGATGTAGGACCACCGCGGACAGCGATGCGCGAAGACAGACGTTTAGCCATTGAGTCAATAAGAGTGCGGATGGTGTCCTGAGGCAGAGCATGTTGGCAGATGCGAGCACTGTGTGGTCAGGCGTTATCCTGGTGAAAAACTGCATTAGGCAGCCCCTGAAGGTAGGGGATTGTCACCGGCCGCAGTACATGATCCAAGTATCGTTGGGCCGTCATAGTGCCCTGAATACGAACTAGAGGTGACCTGGAATCGTAGGCAATTGCGCCCCAGAACATTATGCCACGTTGTTGCGCGGTGGGCGTTCCACAGTTACTGCCGCATTAGATCTGTCTCTACGTCGACGCCACACACGTATGCGGCGACTGTCACTGAATAAACAGAAGCGTGACTTATCCGAGAACACGATGTTTCACCATTCTGTCATCCATATCGCTCCAGTCCGGCACCATTCTAAGCGTTGGAGTCTATGCTGTGGGGTCAATGGCAGTCTTCTTAACGGACGCCGTGAGTGCAGGCCACGTTCAACCAATCGACGAGAAATGGTTCTCGTCGACACGGGAACATCCAGGGTATCCTGCACATGCTGCAGAATCGCGGTACAAGTGACTTGCGAGACCACCATAGCTTGTCGGTGGATGCGTCGATCCACGCGTGCTGACGTCACTCTGGCTGCACCTGAAACCCTCCTTCTTCCCACATTTTCTTGTTCCAACCATGTTCGCCATAGCCGATGCACCGTGCTCGCATCCATGTGGGTATCCGTTGCGATTTGACGTAAGGTAACCTGCCCTTCTCAGTCCGATCACCATATCTCTCGTAAAATCGTCTATCTGCTGGAAGTGCGTTTGTTGACGGCGACCTGGCATTCTCTCCTATTACACGTATGCTCCGGGACAAAAACCAGCTTTCTTCGATAATTCGACTGGCAGAAATAACGACACAAATATTGCCCGTCGGAAAGCTGCGCATTTCACATCATTCGTATAACATAGGGACGTGCGTCTACTCTAAAATTTGCATAAATTTCTGACCACTCTTTCTTGGTATTGCATTTTCAATGTCAAAGAGTGTACATACAAGTATGGAAGCTAGACAATTTAAGAAAACTTTCAGAATAGTTAATATTTTTTATTATCGTAGTTTTAAAAATTTAAAAAAATTTGTCGTGCCATCTAAGATTTCATTAACAATTTTATAAACTTAATATAATTTATAATTTTGGCAATAAATGCTTTCATTTTTGTTTCCGAAAACATTTGTAAATTATTTTTAAACTATAGCTTTACATTCGAAATTCTAAAATTTTATCCACTATTCTATGATATAATACTAGCATTCCTTGTATGATTGGCGAAAAACCATGTGATTTAAAAATATGCTCCGAATTAATTCATTTATTTATTTAATCAAAACTGTTTTAGTTCCTCGAATCATATATTTTTATACAAATCAAAATTAATATGCAAGAGAGATCTTCAATAGTTTTTCAAGTCTTTACAACTTCCTAATTTCCTTTCACAAAAACCTTAATTTATTTTAAAATTTAATAGTCTTGATGCCATAATTGATAATCCAGTGCCCGTTGTTTCAATTATCTGAAATTAGCATTTTCAATCCGGAAATTGAAGTTGAAACAATACACGTTTCTTAACTTATAAAATGTATGCCAAGTGATAACTATCTTCACCATGAAGGAATACAACACATATAATGCATTAAGCGTTCTCTTGTCAATACAAATCTTAAAAAGTAATTTGAAGCTTGATTTAGGTATTAGGAAATCTCCACATATTTATACGCCGCGGTTTTTACCAAAATTTATTGCTCACGGATGAGGAGCTTATATGATTAATTTTTTATTCAACATCTTTTGTGCCTGCTAATTACGGTCAATTTGATAACTAAACGGCAAATAAACAATTTTCCCCATACATGAATAGGAATACACCATTGTTGTGCCCATCATTGATGAGCAAATTTATATTAACTTGAATATAACATGAATAACTAAGAAATTTTGTATATCATCAAGGTTTTGCAATTATACTATTGCATTTTTTATATAATTTAATATAAATGTTTCAGCCTTCTAGACGGGAACCTGGTTAGTGACTCTGACTGCCGTACCGAAGGACTGGGGTTCAAATCTCGTCGAATAATTGGATGTAGGATGTCCTTCCCTTCATAGAAGGCAACGGTGGTCCACCTATTAGGTATCTCCACAATAGAGAGATCACCGCTTCTGGCGTTAGTATTGACCAACGCTTACTAACGGCTAGAACAGTGCTCCGCAACCTTTTCTCACCTGCGACGCACAAAAAATCTTTCTGGAATTTCGTGGCACACGAAAAGCTAATGTATATATATATTGATTTATACACAAAATTTACAATAAATTTTTGTTTTTAATTTGAAAAATATACAATTATAAAACCATAACATATTTATTTATATGCGATCATAATAATTATCATAATAATCGAAATTTTTTTTTAAAATTGAAAAACAAAAATTCTTCAATTTGATTGGTTTATTTCAAATTAAAAAAAACAGTTTTAGAGCTATTATTTTTAATTAAAATGGTCTGAAACCAATATATTTCTTTTAAATTTATGTTTAAAAAAAGTTATATATTTTTGAGTTCCCAGTTATCAAGGAAGTGCCGAAAAAATTCAAATGCTGACACACTTACAATCACACATACAACCACACAACAGTGAAATATATAAAAACATTTAAAATAGACATTATTAAGGAAAAAAAATTGTCATTGTGTATTAAATACATGATAAAAAATTGCAAAATGTCAAATACATGTATTTGATTGCGGCACACCTATATCCTACTCATGGCACACCAGTGTGCCGCGGCACACCGGTTGCGGAGCACTGGGTTAGAACATAGGGAAGAAAAAAATAAGTTTTTCACTTCCTTTCTGACAAAACTTCTGGCAAAACTATAACACTAACTAGCTTGAAATATTAGCAATAGTTTGGGTCGCATCTGATTTAGTGTTCGAAGAAATTTATTATCAATTACTAAGCGAAAAGAAAGGTCAGGAGATTTAAAGGAATTTCGCTTACTGCACATGTATCTTATTTTTAGACTTTTCCAGAAGTCTTCATTGAAATATATCCATACAGGCGTTAGAAAGTTCAACAAACAGACCACTCATATTTTTGATATTCAAATACCTGCTACTTACAGTAATATTCTATAAACCCTTCTTATAACTTTTTCCGAAGTCTGTGCAAGTGGTATTACACCAAAAAGAAAAATTTAAGAAAAATAAGTATATATATCATTTACAGTGAAAGATGATTAAATAAATTTCAAATGTTACTGTTTGAATTATTCAGCATGAAAATAAAGTTAAAAAATATGTTTGAGTAAATAAATAAAAAAATAAACGAGATGAAAAAGTTAAAAAAAATTGATATACATATGTCAAAAGTTTGAAAAATCGTGAATTCTCAGCAGTTCACGGAATTCTTATCGCATAAGATTTGGAGCGGAAAAAAACGTGAGCCTGTTGCATATCAGAAGACATCATCACAGCTCATATGCCGCTGAGAAAAATTCTTATAATTCTGTTAAGAATTTCAAATAGCTAAATGAAATGTAGTTGGGTAAACGTAATTCTATAATCTAAGCTGCATTCAAGAGCACTGAAATCCAAATAATTTCAAAATAGATGATTTCGTTGCAATTAGAAATAATATATAATTAACAATTGTTCTTGGGGAAGACAGTAAGAGCATTGTTTTATTAAATTTCGGAATTCTTGGTTTTAGAGAAAAATTAGTAGAGACTTTGGAAATAAAAAAAATTTAAATAAGTCATAGAAAACGTAAAAACGATATTTGACAAATTATTATCTATTAAATCTGATAGTCGCCTTCCTTACCAACTATGCCCGTAAGCAACAGTCTCATGCTATAGAAATATTTCGATTATTTAAAACACAATGGCGGCAGAATACGATCTACACAATTTAATCTATACAATATATTAAGCTGTATGTATTTTTTTTGTTGCAGTAATATGTGGCTAACTGCATTCAATAAGAAATCGCTTTAAAAAATAGGCAGAGAGTTTTATTATGAGATTTATTATATTGGTATGATTGATCTGGACCTCTGCCAACCATAGCATGCAACGCGAAATAATTCTTTAAGTTCAGAAATTGCAACAATAAGAATATCCACTCTTCACCCTCTTACTATGCAGGAGTGACATTAGAAAACACACTTAAATACCTCCATTTACTGAGATATTCGTAACTTTTATTATACCTACTCAAACTTCGAACTATGAACTACTTCATACTGTGCAATATGTGACAGATACACCAGTACTACGCACTCAACACTATGTACCATGAAATGAATTCATTAACTGTGTGCTGAAATACACTCACGTTTGTGAAAATTGCAACACCATGAAGGACTTACGCGAGTGAGCTGAAATTTTCAGGAAATGCAAAGTAGCGCATGATATGCAAATGATTAGAATTGCAAATCCGTAGCGCATGCGTATGCTGAGCAGCGCCCTCTGAACGGCTGATGGATCCGAATAAATAGACGGCTGTAGCGAGGCGTGTATGGTTATCGGTGGTTATCTGCTAGTGGTAAACGTTAACTCAATCTGTACTTATGCCTCGTCGACGAAAGAGAGCGAGATTTGAACAACTTACAGAGTTTGAACGAGGGAGAATCATCGGCCTTCGTGAAGCTGGATTGTCGTATCGTGCAGTAGCCTCTCGTGTGCAGCGTAACAGCAGCACAGTGATGCGCGTTTGGAAGCAGTGGACGGACGAGTGTCGGACAACTCGGAAATCCGGGAGTGGACCCCGAAATGTGACGTCAGCTCGCGATGATAGACACCTGGTCCGCATGGCGCGGACGGACCGTACAGCTTCCTCTAGACAATTGGCAGCACTGTGGTCAATAGCTACAGGTGTTTCATTGTGTGCTTCATCAATTCGTAGACGTCTGCTGCAGTGTGGACTGCGCGCACGGACTCCTTTATACAGGATCCCCCTAACGCACGACCATCGCCGCCTGCGGCTACAATGGGCCAATCAGCATAGAGACTGGCGTGCTGATTGGCAGCATGTCGTGTTTTCTGACGAATCCCGCTTTAATTTGTGGTACCATGATGGCCGCATTCGTGTCAGACGCTATGCCGGTGAACGCCACCTTCCGGAGTGCATTATCGAACGCCACAGTGGACGAACACCCGGAGTTATGGTCTGGGGCGCCATAGCATATCATAGACGATCTCAATTGCTACGAATTGTGGGCAATCTGAACAGCAACCGGTATATCCGTGAAGTTCTACAGCCCGAAGCTGTTCCCTTCCTTCAAAGCTTGCCAGGCGCTGTATTTCAACAGGACAATGCCCGCCCTCATACTGCTCGGATTGTTAAATCCTTCTTTGCAGCGCAGCAGGTACAGCTTCTTCCTTGGCCTGCGTGTTCCCCGGATATGTCGCCAATTGAACATGTGTGGGATGTTATTGGTCGGCGTCTTGCTCGTGATCCTCGTCCTGTTGCGTCTGCAGACGAACTTTGGGTACGCGTACAAACGATATGGAATGCTCTTCCTCAGTCAGACATTCAAACTTTGTTTGACTCCATGCCACGTCGTGTAGCAGCACTTATTGCGGCGCGTGGTGGCCACACAAAATACTGATTCTGATCTCTTGTTCTTGTTTGTTTGCTTTGAACATTTAATCATTTATTTGTACCACTACCACTCAACTGTGTATTAAATTGCATTCAATTATGACGATTCCTTCTTGGTGTTGCAATTTTCACAAACGTGAGTGTATAAACCATGCTAAGAATGAACTTATAAACTGCGAACCGTGTAACAAAATACCAAACAAGCAACGAACCACGTAGCATAATCATTCCCCCCTCCCCACCAACAAAGCTAAAACCCGAAACACAAAAGAAATATAGATATACATCTCTAAATAACTTATTGTATTTATCCATTGTATACTTATTGTATTTATTGCACTTATCCATGTAATTGCAAAGTACCCGTGTAAAGTATATCTTATGTCAATATTGTCTGTAATGCAATGCAAATTATGCACTTTTAATATATAACTATTATAAATGCTGCAATGTAAACAAATGCCCGAGCATGGCGCTAGCGTGCCCTGTGAGGGTGCACTTGCATGGATAGATAGTGCAGTTGGGCGATACCAGTTTTGCCCATGGCGATGTTTTGGTGTCCCCTGTACTTCTTTCTGTCTGTCATCACACAGAACAGTGGAGAGAACGCTGCTGATGAATAGAGTTAAATTTTTATAAAACTATAACTTTTAAAATTTTATATCTATCGATGTTAGAATGCTTGCGTTGCTAGAGTGTATTGGGACCATCATTATAAGGTATTTCTCCCGTCTTCTTAGCATGCCTTCGTGGTGTAGTAGTCAGCACACTCGGCGCGTATTCAAGAGGTCCGTGGTTCGAATCTCGGCAAGCATTGCCTATGTTTCATCTCTTATGCTTAAAAAAATACTAATGTCTCTACAATGGCGCCCGAACTAAAATAGGTGGTGACTACCAGGATTCGGCAATTGGGTCTCCTGATACTCAGTAGTCCTTTAAAAGTGGGAGTAAATAAGGTATTTCTCCCGTCTTCTTAGCTTGCCTTCGTAGTGTAGTAGTCAGCACACTCAGCGCGTATTCAAGAGGTCCGTGGTTCGAGTTCCGGCGAAGGCATTGCTTATTTTTCATCTCTTCTGTTGCAAAAAGTATATAATGTCTTTACATCATGAGGTTCCATGTTTAGTTCCCTATACGACGTAAAGGAAGTATTGCAATCGCGAAAAATTTCGGATATCATATTTCAAAGGAAATATCCATTTTGACCTCTCTCAATCTATTTGAACGATATTTTTGTGTGACATCTCTAAGTACGGGCAGAATAAAGGACTTTCCGAAAACGGATTGAAAAATTGATTTAAAATGGATACAAAAGAAATATTTTCTTGACGTCTGTATGTACGTATGTATGTATCTCGCGTAATTCCAAAATGAATAGCCTCAGAACGTTATGTAAATACCCACTCTTTTACGCGGCTCAGTGAACTCTGTATTTTTAGACTTATATATTGAGAAATTACGCGTTTTAGCTTTAAAAGTGCTTGAATTATTTTGTTTTTATGTTCCTGTTAAGGTTCTTATGCCTTTAGTTAACCTGCATGCAGTAGCTGTAGAATTATCTAAAAGGTTTTTAAGTGCTACTAGGCCTAACGATGCTGCCATTTGTTTGCATTTGAAACTCTTAGTAGAATAGTGAATTAAGACAGTTGCTGCACCAACTTCAGTGTCTTTTTACACAGTGAAAAGCGTTTTACCTCAAAAAACTGTTTAATGATATTCATAAAATATCAATATAATCAAAAAATTCTTAAAAAATCCTTGAATAGGCATCTAGCCTCCCCCTTTTTTTCCTAGGAGGAAGTAAATGGTAAAACATAACTTCTTATGGTTAGAATTAAAATAAAAAATATAATATTGTTCTAAAAATTGTAATTAAAAGATCCGAAACCTAACATATTCCTCAATGACATTTTTCCATCAATCTAAAAGTTGTTTCTATAAGGCAGAACTGCATACAGTTTGCCTCACAAAACAGATCCATACCCATAGTTACTAAAAGTAGCAATTAAAACTTTGAACGCATTAAATTTAAGTTGCGATGTGTTGGGCATTTCTTTGTAGGAAACATTTATGTAATATTTTATAATAAATATTTTTCGAGAAATGAAGGATTAAGATCAAATACTAATTATGTTACTATGTTAAAATGTAACCAACTACAATTTAACATATCTGATATTTCGGCATATAATATCCACCTATAATTTCAAACTACATTTTTTAATTCTTAGGTATATTCGCCATATAACGCGCATCCTTTTCTTTACAAAGAAACCTGAAATATACATGTGCGGTGCTTTTGTCTTTTAAAGTCATGCAATCAAAAATTTTGCCAGACTTCCTACAATGGTATACTGAACTAACAAGCGATAAGAGAAACAATATACGTATGGAGGAAATGCTTAAGGGAATAAATTATTCTGGAAGAAGAGTGAGTTAAGTTGCCATGCAAGTGGGCACAAGAATGTTATTCTAGGTTTGGGGCAAAAGAGAGACATAATTTGGGGTAACGACGCACTTCCGACACGAATGAATTCGGGGAATTAATAGACAGATGTTTTCTCTTTTTATAGCCATTCGAAGTCGTGATTTTGAAATGAATATCGAATGTTTTAGTAAATTGCATTTGCTTTACTTGAAATACATTGTTCCTTTTAGCAGTAAATATGGCTCCTGCCAAAGGAAAACACAGAGTTGGTTTCAAATGCAAACTATTTCAGTTTTCTTAAGAAAATGCAAATCTTGCTGAAACAAGCATGATTGGTGTTGGCAAAAGGTTCACACGTGAGTGAAAGATAAATGAAAGCACAATAATTAATATGCTTTACCTAAAATAAATTATCTCTTAATGAAAGTTTGAAGTTTATAATACGTGTCATTTCTTTTAAACAAAAAGCATTTAGGGTACAAGTAGAAATCTGACATTGTGTGCTCTTCTTTTCCTTATTTTTTAATGTATCATTTTTATATCCGGTTTACAATTCGCACCTGTAAATTTGGATCTTATTGCTTTTATTAAAATTGGGCATTATATTCCAGAACCTATGGTAATTAAAATAATCGACAATTAGGTACTTCTAAGCAAGAAGCAGAATATTATTAATCGTGTAATTCTTAACTGTTAGTCTATTAAAATACAATTCGATGATCTCCAAATAATACCTGGGCAGCACATAAACATTTTACTTCATTGATAGAACAGAAAACTTAATTTCACTTATCAAAATCACTTAGAAGTATCTATATATATAAAGAACATCTGTTTTTTTGTCCTCTAATTCCTCAGTCACTACCATATAGCTATCGTCACCAAACTTTCCACAATTTATTTCTGTGTCCTGGAAAAAGTCGACTTCCACTGTTTTCCAAAAACAAGCAGCTAAAATCTGAGATATTTATTAAAAACTTAAAAAATCGATAATTTTCGCCCTCATTTTTCCGAGTGGCAACAGTCTCGCAAGCTAGAGATGAAAATCTGCTTTATTTCGAAAGTTGTTGCCACTGCTCGCTTTCAAATCCTATAGTTTGCTAATAAAAAATTTCTGTGTTGTACGATGAAATACAAATAGCACTTCCAAACATTAAATACATTATTTTCGATTCCAAAAATTCGAGGGAAGTCATTTCGACTATTCTCATCTTCGTACGACTTTAATCAGCCGAAATATTAATTAAAAACTCTGGAAGCACTAATTCTGAATGGCAAGAGTGTCGCTCGTTGGACATAAAAAGGCTTTATGTCGAAAAGTGCTGGTGCTGTTCGCTTTCAAATCGTAAAAATTGTTAATCAAAAATTTGTAAATTTTACAAAATCTATATATATAAAGAAGAATCTCTTTCTTTGTTCGCATTATTGATTTCTGTTCAGTTATGATCCATTTTTTGCCGCATTTAATCGACTAAAATTGGATATAGGTGAAATATTGGCTGGAACTTGAGCTTTTACGACCATTTGATTAGAAAGACGAAGATCATTAAAACCTGTGTGCCATTGTTGCTGATATAATGAGAGAGAATTAGGTTATTTTCTATCGAAATTTTTCATGTGAGCTCCATAGCCCATCAGACTGAAAACTATATGACTATGAACCGTATTTTTTGTATCGTTATTAGAGAGGATTACAGCGGTATCGTTCTCTCTGTTGTTAGATGCATTACTCTCAATCTAACTTAACTGGCATTAGGTACTGAAATAAGATAATATTCAATGAGAGAAGCTAATTTAATATTTTTTATAATGAAAGTCGGTTGAGAAAGAGAATCAAAAATATACAATAGTTAATTCCAAAAATAGAAATTTAATGGGAGGGGCTGTGAAAGTGCTATGGTATAAGGAGTATATGTCTGTCTTTCAAACCATAATTTTGAGTTTGTTGTTATTATAATGTGTCACTGTAAGCATACTGATACCTTAAAATGAAATTTAAAATCCTCGCCAAAGGTATTGAAACTACAAAGTAATTCAAAACTCCACCAAAATATTGATTCCAAACATATAAGTGAACATGTTTATTTCAGATTATGAGTATGCAGAATTATATGTTGAAATATTCATGAAATACGTATTCAAAAGGAATGTTCAGTACCCCGATTTAACACTAGTATAAAAAGAGAATATAAAATTCGAAAATAAACTCATCTTTCAAAGTACAATTGGAACTATTAATATGAGATAACTGGACTAAAATTAGTTTGGAAATAATACGTTTTAGTTGAATATATATCAAAATGATAAAACCGTAATAAAAATAGCGGTTGATATATGTTTGCAAGTCAAAAATACAATTAAAATGATTATGGTTTAAACCGGAAAACTGGTCAAGATTCTGCTGCTCAAGAATTCGTCGAGACTTACGACTGACCTCATGCATTATTTAGCGGTTTCATTCATAAATATATATAATGATTAAACCTCTTTCTTATTCATTGTTTGATATTCAACTTTTGTCTCATAAACATGAACCTAAAGAAGCCTGTCAGATCTTCAAAACATTAACCAGTCTTTGCCGATAAAGTAAAGAAATAATCTTCAAAACAAACCTCGGATTCAAATCTTTTCAATTCATATTAATAAAAATATATAGCCATCAATGGTTTTGTTGTTTTTGCATGTCCATCCGACATATCACCTATTGATCACTTCATCAATAATCTTACGTGGGTCAGAGAACGCGCATGCCATTGAACTGAGTGTTTGGGTAACAATTACAAGCAAATAACTGTAGGAATATGATGTGTGCCCTCGACAGTATGATGATTAGAACAGCTTAGAACAAAGATGTGTGTTCGACTCTGGATAAAGCTTAGGTGTGTGTGAGTTAAACTTTCACCTTTTTGCAAACCTAATGTAGCAAGTGCTCACTATGGCATACCTAGACAATATTCTGTTGACGAGACGGCTAAATGATGCATGAGTTTGCATAGTCATTAAAATTTTATTTCGAAGCAGGAGACATGACAAATGAGCAATGTCCTCGAACCTCGGACCTCTCGAATATGCGGCAAGTGTGCTGACCATTACACCACGAAGGCATGCTAAGAAGGCGGAAGAAATGCCTTATATACTACCCTTTCTAAATTGCGACTGAGGATTAGGGGACCTAATAGCCAAACCTTTGTGGTAGAGTTTCATCATCCACCAGCTTTTTTAGTTCGGGCGCCACTGTAGATTCATTAGGATTTTATTTCGAAGCAGGAGAAAAATGAGAAATTCCCTCACCGGGACTCGAACATCGGACCTCTCGAGTGTGCCGCCGAATGTGCTGACCACTATACCACGAATGCATGCTAAGAAGCTGGCAGAAATACCTTATAAGTTTAGCAGTAAATCTCGACGAATTCTTGACCAGCAAGTTTCTAACTATTAGAAAAAATTTCCATAACCAGGATTATTTTTTAACTTAACACATCATAATAATTTCAGTTATATTTTTTGGTTTATATACATACATCGCCTGCCATTTTTGTTTTGGTTCTTTATCAGTTTTACATGAATTCAACTAAAATTTATTATTAGCCCAAAGAAGCGTTAGTACAGATAAGCTATTAGCTTCAAAACGGGATTTTGTGCTGAATCACTAAAAAAGTCTTAATCATTTTTCAGATTGTTGCCACCAAATTATCGCCCTTTATTATATTTATAGAAATTACGTATTGAAGAATTTACTTGTTTTTCGCATTGTAAAAACAACGGTATCTAGAGCCATCAAATTTTGAATAACGTAGTCCTCCACCCGAATATGGATACCTGGAAGCCCGTATTTTGAATTTAGAATTAGTTTTATTGTGTATTTCATATTTCCTTTAAATTTTAATGAATTCTTGATTAACAAACTCAATGATTTCAATGGTAACACGGTACGGGGAAAAACGTTTTTATCTCCAGTGCGTGATCTATCGAAAATTTTAAAGAATTTAAATATTTTTAGCCCAAATGAATATTAGCCGAAATGCTCTCTAAACGTGTATGTGTATATAAATGAAAATAAAAGCAAAAATCGCTCCTTTGGTCGTAATATAAAATCTGAATATTCTCAGATTTTTTTTTCCAAACAAATTTTTGTTTAGTTAGCACATATTAATATTATATTAGGTAATATCAGCAGAATACTACGAAGTGATTCATTCTGCAACAGAAAATATTTTTTTTTTAATCCAAGGATAAATGACATTCATGTATTCATCATTTTACTGATATGATTACCAAGTCAGTAATAGTAAGGAATTTTCTCTTTCCTTTCCTGTATCCCCGAGATGTATTTTAAAGCACTTTTGACGGGCTATCGCGAGCTCCGAAGTTAGAATCCCGTTTAGGGCTCTGCTCACGACTTCAATTCCGGATAAATACCTACAGCATTACGAGCTCTACAGTATTACACGTTTTATTGTTTAAATATCAATTTGGAATAAATGGTACGCAAGCAAATAATTTTAAAAAATGCTGTGGGTAAATATGATCCTTAATGTTTCTTATTTTATATTTTATATTCCCTGTCTTATAGTAATAGTAAAAATTGATGAATTTAATGTGTCTTGTAGAAGTAGAAAAGATAAATAAATATGGAACACAACATTTATTATTAAAAAATAGATTAAATTAAAAACAGAAGAGAAACACGTCAAGTGAAACATAAAATTAGTAAGAAAACAACCCTGAGTCTGTCTCTAGTCTTGCAGATTATTTTACTCCTGACGAAGAGGGACCTGCACCTCTTTGCACTCGAAATCAGTTGAGATCTTGTCATAAATCTAAACCAACATTGTTTTGTTACTAATTTTATAGATTAACTAAAACAATAAATCAAAAATTTTACTCCTAATTTTGAGTGTTCAGATATTTTGTGCAATTTTCAATAATTTCGCTATTGAATTTTAGATTTGTAGGTAGATTCCCTTTGCTGCGAAACTTGGCTTTTTCTGTTATGCGTGAGCTTAAAATTACCGGAGCCATCGTTCTTTATTGCTTCCAGTTTAACTTGTTGAAGTGACAAAAACGTATTTTTCAGTTTTCGGGAGAAATATTAGTAAATGTTGTGTTTACTACTTCTATCATACATCTTCTTGTAAGAAGAATATGTCTAAGTTTCTCAAGTTTTTCTCCATAATCTTTGCATTTATGACAACAGTTTTTTTTTCAAAGAATCAGCATTAGTAGCATAAGATTCAGCATGATAATTATTTTCGGAAGCACATTTCCACATTCTTGGTATGTTCATTCTGCTGCACTTGAACTGTTTTGAAACTAATGTAATTGCATCTTTCTGCAACTTTCCGTTTTTCTTTAATGCATCAAGAACTAGACAATCGCAACTCGATCTTCTCTTGAAAATCTCTTTTTTTTTCACCTTACTTTTACAATGGGTTGATATTCAACTGAAATAAAACAATTGATTTCAATCAGCGGATAAAATTTGAAAAATAGTTATAATTCGTAAATAAGTAGGTTAACATAAAAATTGAAAAATGTGTCAAAACAAATGACAGATGTGAAGAAACACTGATTTCGATTGAAGGCTTCGCATTTTTCTGCTCCAGCATAATTTACAGCTGTATTCATCGATAATTACTAAATATCCACTATTTAATAAATGTAATATATAATTACTACATAATTGCGTTTAAATATTCACGTGTTTCTATTACTATGCAGAAGATTATCAGATTAAATTTTGCTAACATTACTGTGGGAAATGGTTTTTAAAAATTTACTTTGAACTAGGATATGGGAAAACATCTTTTTAATGTTTTATATTTTATAAGTTGTATCAAATCATAGTTTGATTTTTATTAACATTACTGTATGCAATGATTACCAGAAATTCAATTTAAAAAGCACATGGAAAAAAGGTTTGAAAATGCTTTAAATAAATATGCTTCTTAATGCTTCATATTTTACGTAATTCATGGATAGTTAGAACTCTCATAAAATATACGAAACGCAAAATTTTGGTTAATTTGATTACGGTAAAGCACGTGGCGCAGTGGCTAGCGCGTCGTGAAATAACCCCACAGTTCCGGGGTTCGATCCTTGGACTGCGCAAGGTTAACAAGTCGTGCTAACACCTGTATCAAGGTTCCTGCCAACGACAAGCGCAATCTTGCACTCCTTGCCACGATGAACTTCGTGGGCTTGTATTGATGTTGTTGTCAGACAAGTGAGATAAGTCAGACAGACTGACAGACTTCCTCTTAGGACATTTTTCTAAGGGGATAGATGCCTTCGTTTAGGATTTTCTAAGGGCAACTGGCTTATTACAGAAACAAGAAACCATGAAAACATCCATACAGCCAACCCATTCGCTAACATTCAGGCCCTGATCATCTACCAGTGTTCTGCGACCTTGCCATTCGGCTAAAGGCAGGTTAAATGCAAGAGTTACCCTTTAACATTCATCGGCGTAGTTGAAAATGAAGAACTTAAAAAAGCAATTGAGGAAAACATGAATGGCGTTTCAGAACTTCCGAACGATTTCGCGGTAATGAGAAATTACCAAATAGGAGTCTAACCTTCAGAAGACTCGAAATATTATCCTGGAAAAAAAAAAGCAGAGAGAGGGAAAAAAATGACCCGTGCTATGCTTAGTATGAAGAGCTAGATAATACTGAGGGGGAAAAAAAGGGTAAAATCTTGATATGATGAAAATATTCAGTACAAAAATTAAATACAGAAAATGAATGCAAAGTACAGTATATATATATAAAAGATGACAAAATTGACGCAAGATAAGAATGCAAAATGTATATAAGATGTACATAATTTAAAACAGAATGGTTGAAATAGGTAGCCCTAAGGAAATAGGACATATAATATCTGGCGAATTAGTTATACTCTAGAATCTGTCATTTGAAATTATTAGAATAATAATAACAGTGCTATAATCAAAATCGCTGAAACAACCTTGTATTTGGCGTACATTTATTAAAACACTCAATCGATTTCGAGGGCAGCTACAGGTCCCTCCTCATCAGGAGAACGAAATTTCTAGAAAGGGAAAGCAACCTCAGTAACGGCTTTTTATACCCTCGGATAGTACCATACGCGAGGAGGCAACGCCATCTATTGGCAAAAATACTGTCCAAGAATTATGTTACATGCTAAATCTTTGTGAATATAAAAAGCCTCAAGAAAATCCAATTCACCAACGAAAGAAGCTTTTTGGATAATTTTTGCCGATCCAAAGTCAAAATTATGATTAAATTTCCAACTATGATACGCTATTGATGACTTGTTAATTTCGCCCTTTCGGACATAAGATTTATGTTCCTTGATACGAAACTTTAACGCTCTTTTTGTTTGGCTAATCTATCTCAAGCCACACTGACACGATATATTAAAAATTCCCCAAGAATTAAAGTCACAATCCGCAATCTTTTAGAATCGAACCGTGAATTTTATTGATAGCGGAGAAACTGACCTGAAAATTGAATTTCTGGAGAATTCGTGCAACTTTATAACTAACAGAAGGATAAAATGGAAGCAAGGCAAGGTCATTAATATTATTTCTAACAGTGAAATGTCTTCTTTGAAGGGAATCTGAAAATTTTTTAACGGCTTTATCAATGATCACGGGAGAAAATCCTCGGTCAATAGCAACTGCTCTCAAATAGTTAATTTCATTGGTAAGCAAGGATTCTGGGAAACAAACTTTGAGCGCGCGAAATACATAATAATAAAAAGAAGCCATTTTTTGCTTAGCAGGGTGGCATGACTTAGCATGCGGTGGTAAACAAACTGCAAAGGGTTTACGGTACACAGTAGTGCTAAAATCAATTTCATTGCGGATTATAAGAATATCAAGGAAGGGGAGGGAATTGTTGGATTCTAACAGGGCTGTAGTTAGTTTTACTGAAACATTTGGCATTGGTCCTATTTAACAACTGCCAAGTTTTGAATGAAACAAAAAATCACTTTCCTTAAATCAATAAACCTTGAATCGAAGCCCTTAAACCAACACACAACAGTAATATTAAAATGGTTAATTTACCTTTTATACAGAATCTCATGAAACACTAGTTTATATATCGCTTTTATGAAGTTTGACTCAGCAAATACCTAACAGTGTTCAATGATCTTATCTTCTCCCCATTTGCGTTCAGTAATTTAATCAAAGTTAGGGTATCAAAATTGCTCCATAAGCATTCAAGAAATTGCTTAAGAATTTACTAAGAAATTGAAGAAATTAAATAGAATTTCCTTAAGAATTGCTAATAACTTCACTTTTATCCCATGTAATTTTGAACACAGTTTTGGGTTGATGAATGTATGGCATAAAAGGAAACCACATTTAATCACTGCAATTCTAGATGGGAAAGTGATTAGCAACGCTGACTGCCGAGCCGAAGGGACCAGGTTCGAATCCAGGAGAAGGCATGGATGTTTGTAAATGCATAGAGTATGTAATGCATGAGGACACTCAAAGTATGTGACGAGACGAAAGTCCTCTCAAGAAGATGTTGGT
>KK122423.1:1344730-1358835 GCA_000611955.2 Stegodyphus mimosarum
GATCCGCCTCTGGGATGCGCTTCTTCAGAACGGAGGCGGAAGTGGCCGGACTGTCACCTGTACTGAGCTCAAGGCTACGACAGACACTCTTGTATAGTTCGCTCGCATTATCCGCAACCATGAGCGCAAATACGCATGCGCTATTCGAACCGAATTATTCTCAAAATGGCGTGAAAGAATGGGGACTTTATTTCCTTCCAGCTTATGTCTTTCCGGAGAAGAGAAGACTTTCACGTGACCTTTCAGTCGCAGCAAGAAATAACACCCCTTTTGGACGAGTCTATGTGATTTGGCAGAATGCCAGCCAGGGTTGCGTTTGAGACGGTCGAACTATACTACTTGCCACGATAATAACTCGAGGACTTGTTCTGATTACATCAGAGACGTGAGATTAGTAACAAGAACAGCAATAACAACCTTAAAATATTTATGATAGATTATATTCAATAAATTTATAACTACAAGCTTTATTTTATTTATTTTTTGTTTGCTTTACCTTTTTGTATATGCCGCTAAAATGTTTCGTATACCACTTTCAGTTTAATTCCTTCTTTATTCAGTTTCAAAAATACTTATATAAATATACAATAAAGATTTACATACCCCCCCAAAAAAATAATAATACTTATAGAAAAAAATCTGAAAGCTTTCAGACTTTACATTACGCTCCAATGGGCGTCTTATTAACATTTTGTGTGTTACGTTTATTTATTAAATATCATATTCTTCGCACTTAAACTATAAAATTCAGTTCAAAAGCAATATGGCAAAATAATTTTAAAATGAGCATATCTATAGAATTTGCGATACGCAGTCTCACGCGCTGGAGATAAAATTTTTTTTGTACGGTGTTGCCATTCCTTGCTTTGAAATCGTTGACTTTGTTAATCACAAATTCGTTTAAGTTTTACAAACTATGAAACAGATAAAAAAAAATTTCCAAATTCCAAATTTAGGCTTCCTGATGCCCATATTCGAGTGGAAACGTACGCTATGTAAAATTTAATGGCTCTAGGTACCGTTGTTTTATCACAATGCAAAAAACATGTATGCATTTATGCAGCTTCTTCAGTTTTTAATTTCTTTAAATATAACGCGGGACTCTAATATTTGGTGGCAACAGCTTGAAAAGTGAACCGACATTTATAGTGAACCAACGCAAAATGCCAAAATGAAATTAATAGCCGTTCTGGGATAACGCCCTTTAGGGCTAAAAAACATTTCAGGAAACTTAATAAACATGAAAAATTGTCCAGAGTCTGCCAATATCAGAAACCATTACAATCGATTTTTATTTCATAATATTATAAATCAAGAGAAAATAAAGTTGTTTAAAGTATACAAAATAACAAAACATACTTTGTCCTCCTTTTCCAGAACGAATAGTCGCAATAGATACAAAATAAAGAGAAGACAATTGAAGAATACAATGCTAGAAAGTTTGAATAACCAACGAAACATTTCTCACCTTCAAAATCTAAATTCTTTAGCGTTTAAGAAGTGCGTTTAGATAATACTCGGTACACGCCTTTTTTTAACTTTAGCTCACAGTTATTTAATTTTTAATTTTATTTTAACCTTCACCTGACAACAATCCAGAGTTGATTATATTCTAAGTTTGAGAACGAGTCTTGAATGAGAATATTATAAAGGGCGGGATAAAATGCAGTCTTCTTGAAGTGAAAAACGCTGTCTTGCTCAATTGTTTCCTATTCTTTTATAATATGCCAATGTAATCTTTACGCAGTTTGCGGTATATTATTGGGATTAATATTTTAGAAAAGTTCAAGATCCGGGCATTGGAGCTGAAATAGCATTTCATAACGTATTACAATAAATGTTATTAAAATGAAAAGGATGTGTTGATGTAACTCGTGTCCTAGATATAAAAATTGACACAAGTTTTTAGCATAGATGTGACATATTTATATGTTCAAAAAAGAGATGTTGCATCAAAGGAGATTGTAGCTTCATTCATAACCATCCTTAAAAGCTGATAGTTTAATATTAATATTGATATGAAAGCTTCAAAATATTAAGCAATGAAAATATATAGCACATGTTTGAAAAGCTGCGATATAAAAAACGTGATACTTTTTCCTAGTTATTTTCTTTAAATGAAGCAATTTCAAAGTGTCATACCTTTATCTTTTTATATTACTTTTTAAAATTTTATCTTATCATTTATTTGCTACTAGAAAGTAAAAGGAAGATAAAATGCTATGACAATCGAATTTGCTCATTATTAAAAATCAGCCGCCCAACCGGTATAGTGGTTAGCATCGCTGACTGCCATGCCGAAGGTCCCGAGTTCGAATCCCGGAGAAAGCGGATTTTTGTAAATGTATAGTGTCCGTGTGTCCGAACGGCATGGGCACACGCTAAATATGCGGCGAGCCGAAAATCCTCTGGAGAGGCCGGCAGTAGGGAAGAAGGATGGGAAACCCTTGGACCCGTCCGCGCCCGAGGTACTCTCCATCAAAACTGCGAGCGCAACTGAGCTAAACCGCATTGTCACCTGTAAGATGCTCAAGGCTGTTTTCAACGACAGGTGTTATCTTGTGCTCCTTGTCATGGGGAATTTCGTGAGCTTAGGCTGACTATAGGTCAGACAATGAGTATTAGTCATTATCAACAACAGCAGCAAAACATAAACTACACTAAAGAGTGTTAGTTATGTGGAATATACCAGATCATATTCATAGAATTCATGAAAGACCTTATACAGCGAGACCATTCAGACGCTAGAAATAGAAACTGCAGTAAATTACCATTTTTTCTGAGGTTGCTACCCGTCCACCAGTTAATGGCCCTATGATCTACCGATGAGAATATAGTTACCTTCGGAAATATATATAGCAACAGCTGTTTGAATATAGGTACCTTTGAAATTAGTCCTGCAAATTAATGAGTGTTACGCTGATTCTTGTTGCTTTAAATCCTCCAGTAATCGTTATTCGGCTTATTATTTTAGCTTAAACTGAAGGGCTATATGTTGAAGCAGGGATGTTTTATGAAACTTTCAGAGAGAAATTGGCTAGCATTTGCTTTGCATACGGACAGAAGCTTGGAAATGTTACGCAGCAAGTCTTTTATCATTGGTAACAGAAGGTGAAAGAAATTACCAACATTTGCTGGTCCATCAACTCCGTTTAATAGAATCTGTTTTGGCAGAAACTAAATTCGTGATAAAGATATATTTTTTAGAAAACCCATGCCTCTAGACTGTAAAATAAAATATGTAAGGTTAATTTTAATGACCAGGTTTCTGCCTATATTAAAATATGTCCTTTCTACTACTACTGTTTCATCTGCTCCACTAGAATGTGAGTTATTTTTCTAATTTGCCTGATCTGAACTTACAGTCACACCAATCCAGAATGCGCAAATGAGAGTATTTAAAGTTATGTAATCAATAAAAGTCGTGCGATTTAAAGTTTTACTTTGATTTACCAGTTATGGCAAAGCACACTAGGGCTACCTGTCTAAGCGGGGGGATACCTTCGTGGAGGACTTTCTGAGGGAAACTAGCTCTGGTTAAACTTAAGACAGAGTGAGGATTAGCATCAGTCGGTTATAATGAAATTCCTCTCTCTGTGTCCAGTGTGAGTACTATGCCTATTAGCTGGTGAATTTCCACTTTGAATACTGAATGGTAAGTCTTGCCATTTACCAAAGCCAGGAGCTAGGATCTAAATCCAGTAAAGACATTAGGTTGTTCTGATGCTTCGAGAAGTGAAAAATAAGCGGTGTCCTAGCTTGAACTCACAACTCGGACCTCTCGAATACGCGCCGAGTGTGCTGACCATTACACCACGAAGGCATGCTAAGAAGGCGGGAGAAATATCTTGTAACCTTACCTTGTGAACTTTAAGCAATTTGTATTCCGGATGGCCTGTCAGCAACATGAGAAGCGGAAGTAAGTTTGTATTGATTTCTTTCTGTAATTCCAGCGGAGGTCAAACATGGAACTTATGTTACTTCTGTTGTATTTCTTTAGATTTCAGGTAGTGTTAGTTAAAGGTGGAATGAAAATGTATCAGGTCCTCTAGAAGTTTGATCAATTGTTAGAATAAACCACATTGAGTTAAACTGGAACTTACGCATGATACCTTTGACCGTGAAACTGTCGCCAAGCAGGGCGATTTAGCGCCAGTTATGGATAAGCGAAACGGAACAACACACTCGTAACGTCTACGCTTTCCTCTGATAATCTCTGATAGATTCTCTATAAAATGGAGTAGTCTTTCTTTGCATTTTATAAAAAAAGATAAAAAATTGTGTCCTATCTTTCACAGAACAATAAGCAGTGGATTATTTCCAAAGTTATGTGATCTTCTCATAAAAAAAAAAAAAAGAATTGTGTAATTATGGCCAGGATATGGTCAACCGAATATGGCCGACAAACACTAACAGATTGCACCAATTTCCCTGTTGGAAACTTCTTCACATAGCGTTGTAAATAGAGCTTTCTACATGATCAGAGAGCCTAAAAAATAGTAGAAATCGTCGAAAGCCTTTTTACGAAGCGCAAAAGCGAAGCAGCTGAAATACTGATTGCCTTTTTAAAATAGGGAAACATCAATTCCTGGAGATTTTTGCAGAAACGATTGATGCAGCTTTGACGGGACCTCAAGCAACTTCTATGATCGGATGGTAACCAACTTTCCCCGTCAACGGGATCATACGTAAGTACCGTTTAACCATATAAAGATCCATGCGGATATAAGTGATCTAAAACATAAAGTAGCATAATAGTAAACACAAGCTATGGTAAGCGTATTAACAAAAATGACAGCGTGAAACAGCTAGCAATGTTAACAACAAAAATAACAGTTAACAATGTTAAATCTACAAAAATATCTGTTATCAAATTGCAGAATATTCTTCAATAACTAACAATAATAATAATAAAGCATCTGATCTGTGCGCAACATGACTTCCTTGTACGGAATATTAAACTGCACGTACGTTTTCCTGCCTTTCATTTAAACTTATTTCTTGGAATTTCATTAGAGATATTCAATTAATTCAGTTCTTACTTCACGAAAAGGCAAAAATGCATAAAAACTCAAAATATCTATATTAAAAATTGAAAGAAATAGAAAAACATAAAAAATCAAATACAGTTAAAACAATCTAAACAATTTTTTTTTTGCAATTAAAATTACAGTTTGTACGCAAAAACAAGCAATTCTGTCAGCGGGCAAGAAGGCAGATTTTCCGGTTCACAAAACTGCTGAGTTGACTTTTGGTCTCACTCGGCAAGAAGACACTAAACGCGTAAAAACTGACTTGGTTTGTTGTGGACGCTATGCTGAGTCAATATATGGAATAATTTAGTAACTTAAATGATAATGCCAGGGTGGATTAAGCATGATTTAATTCGCAATAATAAAAGAACGTTACTTTGTTATTGCGAAGCTTAGTTTCTCTAGATTGGCAACAAATACATTATTGGGCTAAGTTTCAAATGTAAACAAAATATGGCTGCTATTTTAAAAAATAATTAGGCTTAGCCGCACTTAAACAACTTTGAATTTGTTGATAATTCTACAACTATAACATGCAGGTTAACTAAAGGCATAAAACCTTAACCGGAAGATAAAAACAACGTAGTTCAATCATTTTTAAAGCAAAAAATGCGCAATTTTCAAACATATAAGAATAAAGAAACTGAACTCACTGAGAAGAGTAACAGAGTGAATATATATATATATATATATTGATATACTTTTAATGCGGCTGATTGGAACCAAAATAGAAGGTGCACATGTTATAGTAGTCCCATATACAAAATTTAAACGTCCTAAGGCTACTCGTTTTTGTGTTATGCGAGATACATATATACATATGTACATACGTACGCACAGGCGCCACAGAAAAAATCTCTTAGGAATCCATTTTAAATCAGTTTTATAATTTTTTGGGGAAAAAGAGTCCTTTATTATGTCCTTGAGTACAGATGTCACGCAAAACATCGTTAAATTGCATTCAATAGCGCTCAAAATGGATATGTTCGTTAAAATATGATACCCGAAATTTTTCGCGATTACAATACTTCCTTTTTACTTCGCACAAGGAAGTAAAAAACAACCGGAAACCAAGCAAAATAAGGAATTTAAACAAGAAATTTACTGCAATAATATATTTTAAATTAAATTCGTAGGTCTCATTCTTATCTGCATTTTTCAAAAAAAATATTGTGTTGTAAACTGTTTTATTGATCGTACATTTTACATCACATTATTCAGTAAACTTTCCTAAATTTCTAATGTAATAATCACAAATTATTTCATCGCTTGCTAATTAACAATGATGTATAATTAATAGACATTTTACGTATAGTTAACAAATAAATACAATGATCATTCTTGTTAAAATATCCAAGAATTTAAATGCCAAATTATTTTTATAATTAAATTCAGAGCAATTCTAGAATACATCTTCCGACCACAAAAAATCAAGGTTACTTTTAGAAAGCGAAAGAGGAAATAACCTTGTAAAATTCAGATTATTAAGATGCCGTTAGAAATTGCCAAACAGTATTTAAATTAATTTCGGTAGTAAAAAATTGAGTCAGTAGTTTTGTGTAAGACAAATTTATATTTTTAGATAATTAATTGAGCAACTATAAAATTGCGTTATAAGAAATAAATTTGCGTTATACGTGTAAGCATGTTTCTTCTAGGTAAGTTACGTAACATTAAATTTAATTGCAATTTATTTTTAGATTACCATCTTATTGAGATAGATTGATTTTTATCATTTTAGTTATATGCAAATATAAAACTGCTTAGAGGGATTTGCTACCGAATATCTGAGCTCTATTTTATATTTTAGAATGATCTCGAAATCTATTAATCTAAATTAACTGAATGAAAGTCGTAGTATTTACGTATTACAGTGTCACTTTTAATTTAAGTAATGATGAATGAATACGAAGAATGTGCCTTGATTTCATCTTATCGTTTATTTCCGACGAAAAAATACTTTTTGCTTCTAAATTATTGAATGAATTTAGAATTTATCATCTTCGGCAATAATACCATAGTATGAATCTTCCCTTGGCCTTCATCGGAGAGGTCTCAAAGACTTCCCATTTAATTTCACTTTTTATTTGCTCTTCAATTTGTTTGTTTTCATGCTTCTAAAGCCTTGTATCTTCAGAGATTTAAAAGGATAATTATGCAGTTATGTTAACCTATTATAATGTCAAAAAGTATTTAATGGCTTGTTACTAAATGCATTATATTTATACAATGAGAATCTTTTAAAGACGTTTATTGGTTCTAGTTAAAAAAAATCAGATTGCTGACGTAATCTGATTTTTTTTTAAACTGGATCAAGCAGAAAGGCCAATTACGGTCAATAAAAACAAATAATTTCTAAAATTTACTGTAAAATGTGACTACTTTTCAGAAGACAGAAATAGAAGTACTGAAACCTAAGAACAGAATTTTTTTGAGCAATATGTCCCATTAATGACCCATTACTACTACAATAGATACAGGGGACATATAAGTTTAGTTTAGTTTTATTATGGCACAGCACTTGAGAGCTATCTGCCTAACGGGAGGGGTGTTTCCTTGGAGGATTTCCAAAGGGAACTGTCTCGAATACAGATTTTGCATGGAGAAAACCACGAAAATGCCCATGCAGCCAGCCGATTTGCTGGAATTAGAAACCCGGACCAAACTAACAGTGTTCAACGACATTACCGTTGTCGGGTCAAGCCTACAAAAGTAATTTGATTCTTGTTCGAGCCCCAGCGAAATGACTATCTGCAATGTTGTTGTCCACAAATATGTTATATGGATATCAGTCAGTTTTCATGAGCTCTTTCATGAAGACATCATTTCCCTTGGCAAATAGTTTTCACTCACTTTGCTGTGCTTAGTAAACCGTTAAAAATAAACCAAATACATGAAACTTTACGTAAAACGTACGCAATGATTTTTCCATAAAAAATCATAATAATGTTTTCATCAGTTAGGATAAAAGAAACTATCTTGCTTCTTAGCCACTGATATAGGTATATTTACTACAATCAAATGCATTTACATAATTTTAACATTTAAAAACTATGAATTAATACATTGTACGCAAAGTATTACATGTTTTATAGATCACTGCAGCCAAACGATACTGAATCGCATTATTAATTTAGCATAGCTTTTGAAGGTTCGAATTATATCTCGGAAATAAAATAGCTTTCTTCTTTTCTAAAACTTTCGCCTCTTTATTTTTGAATAGAAGGTATAAATTTTTCGACCCGAAAAAACTGAAATTTATTTGTATTTTTTGTCAAACAACAAACATCAACCATCTCTGCACTATCATAGAAAATTTCTTTAAGTAAACGTGTAAGGTTTTAGTTAAACTAACACAGTTTTATTTTAATTTAAATCTTTCTATCTCTTTTCTGTTTCAACTTCCCGTCAGAAGAAGCGCGCGTTTTCAGCTTATTCTAATTTGAAGTAGAGCCAAGTACTATTTAAACCAGAGGTAGAAACCTCTCAGTGTGAGAGAGCTTTTAGTCTCAGATCACGGTCATTCTGTTCGACGTTCGCCTGACCAGCTAGCAGATAATTTCTAAGCCATAGTGCTTACTACGTGATTGCTTATTGAGATAAATTGAAGTGCGCTAGTATTAGTATTTCTTGCCACGCACCATTTAGTTAGAGGCCAAATCCGCGAATTAGCTCTGTGAGCAAAGTTTAATTAAAATCCTATTTAGTTTTAGTATAAATTTATCTGATTGTTAAGTTAGGCCCAAGTGTGGTCTTTTACTTTCTGTATCCCTCCCGAGTTGGGAAGTGTGTAAATAATATTGATTTAATAAAAGAGGATTTTAAATCCCTTTCAAGTGCAGTTATTCTTCAGCACAGTATCTACACCAGAACATAGCTGATTTCAGCTCCGTGTTCCAGATCAGGACTGTAGGACTTTAAGGAGTTACTTTAAGATGTTTGCCAAATCTACGCACAGAACACTCAGTCCTGACAAACGGTAAAATTTATAAAATGATGGTCAAGCTAATAAAAACATCTCCCAATTTTTCACCTTGCAGCGAGTCTTTTATTGGGTCTACTGCATTATCTGTTAATTTGCTTCTATATCAGTCGCTTTCTGGTGATTTACTAAGTTAAACATAAATAAAAGTTATATTATATTTAGGATATAAAATATTAACATATTTCCCCTTCCAAAAGCCAGACACTATCTCGTTAACATTAATTAATATACAATTCGAAAAAGGAGAGAAGGAGAAAAGAAGTAGAGATAAAAGTACATGAGCTTGATGTAGCTTTTATATAAAATTCTACTGAATTTTAAAGGCTATTGATGATCCACGTTAATTTGTGATTAAGAAGAAGAAGCTCAGCTATCAAAGTGCTGCTAATTTATTTAGTAGAGGACTTAGTAAGTTGGAAGGTTTATTGTAATGAGTGGGATACTAATTGCACATTGAATGTAAAGAATAAAAAATAGTTTGTCTCATCCACATATAAACAATTTGATGGAGCAAACGCAAAGATGTGAAAAAGATCAGAGTTAATTCTTTAGAGAAATTTCCTTTTATTCGTTATACAGAAAGTGTTTCAGCTACCTACTTAGACGCCTTTAAATTTTATTGCTTTCTAGAGCAAATTGAAGAACAACAGTTACATTACCACGAATTCGAAGTCCCATTATGAGAAGAAATTGCACTATATTCCCAATATTCTTTAGTCTCTGATACATAATGGTTTTCACCGTAGAGTTCTTCAGTAATTTGCTCTAACAATAGAACTTGCACTATCAAAAATTTGTTCGTGTCCGTTTGTTTGTTTGTTTGTGACATTAGTCCTCCGGAAAGGCGAGAAGTTCAGTTTTCAGAGAGGTACCCCCCGGATTCCAAAAATTCGTGGGAAGCCATTTCGATCATTCTCATCTTCGTACGACTTTAATCATCCAAGATATTAATTGAAAACTCTTAAAACGCTAATTTTTGCCCTCATTTTTCCGAGTGGCAACAGTCTTGCATGCTGGAGATGAAAATTTGCTTTATTTCGAAATGTGTTGCCACTGCTAGCCTTCAAATCGTAGAGTTTGTTAATATAAAATTTATAAGTTTTAGATAATCTGAAATAAAAATAGCATTGCCAAACATTAAGTATATTATTATTAGGAAAGGTTATATTCTGACGTTGAAGAAAGCGTGTATTACATGTGAAGTCATTGTATGTCGAAAATATTTGGTTAATGTCAGTATTTTAATAAATAGCTGCTGTTAGCAACTTTTTTGTTTCCGATTAAGGTAATTTACACGGTATGTTATTGATACATCAATTCTTTTATTGACGTTAAGAAAACGTTCTTATATTACATTAAATTTAAATCATGACGCCATACGCATGCATACTAACCTGAAGTGTCCAAAGTTTTTGCTCCCTGGTTTGGCAACAAAAAAATTATTTACTAATTGGTTGTTGTTTGGAAAGAATGAACTGACTTCATTCATATTGAAATGCTTTTATGTACTTTCTTCTCAGGTTTTCATTTCAGAACTTGTAAATTTTGCTTTACTCGAAGCTAGTAACTTTGTATACGGTACATTAAATTAATTGTTCATTTTATTTTCAGATTTTCAGAGCATAGAACTTATAAAATATTGCTTTGGCTGTAGCCCACTAATCTGGCAGGCTTGCCCACTAGTATTATCAATAAAATCTTCATAACATCATAAATCATATCATTGATAAAGTCTTCATAAAATGAACCGCTTTGGGGCATATATTGATATCTCTATAAGAAAACAGCAAATAGTGGGCCAACCTAAAACATAACATTTTCAATTTCGTAAGGAAAGAAACTAATAAAATAATTTGTTTTTGTTGACGTATCTTTAAAACCGTGCTAAATTGTAAAATTAAAAAAAAATAAGTGTACTTGGTAGCTTAAGTTTAAATTTTCTGTGTGGTAAACTCTGAGTGGTAGCTTTCTGAGAGGTTAAATCAGACAAATCTGAAGGAAAATCGTCTTATTAGTCGAATTATTATTCGAGTTTTACTGTGTTAAAGAAACAACAACTATGTAGATTAGTAAGTAAGAAACTCATTGCTATATTAAAAATGTTCAGATATTTAAAGAACTTCTGCATAACCTTAACAGCACAAGTTATTGTTAAGAATATCAAGTTGAAGTAAACAAAATAGTTTACAAGTAAGGCATAGACAAAATCTGCTGTCATATGGTTTCTCTTGCTATTTACTAAAGTTCACCATTTAGTGAACTAGAAGCAGATTAGGCCTAAATGCTTAAAACTAAAGCAAGTTTTAAATCTCCTTGACCTTAATAAATGATCCCACCAAATCAGAAATAGCGAAATAAATGATATTTGCATTATGTTTTCTGAATTTGTACATTCAATAGGCTATTTTTTAAAGCAGGACACAGGAAAAATGAGCAATTCCCTCACCGGGATTCGAACCTGGACCTCTTGAATACGTGCCGAGTGTGCTACCGTTACGCCACGAAGGTATGCAGAAAGAAGGGAGAAAACACCTTACATACTAAGCCTTTTAAAGGCGACTGGGGGGGTTAGCAGAGCCACTCGCTAAATCTTGGTGGTGAAGAATAATCCTCCAGCACTTAGTTCGGGCGCCACTATAGAGTCATTAGTTTTTTTTTTTAAATATTTGAAGTAGGAGACATAAAAAATGCCCCTCTCCGGGACTCGAACCTAGACCTCTCGAATATGCGCTGATTGTGCTACCGTTACACCACGAAGGCATGCAGAAAGGAGGGAGAAAATACCTTATAATTTTACAAATATATTTTAAGATAAAGGAACATTTCTTTAGTGTGTTTACTAATGTGACTAGTACATATCAACATAAATAATAAAATAAAGAAGGCAAAGAAGTATGAATTTTTTTAAGGAAACTTATTCAGTTTCATTTAATTATCTTCTTTCGTAAGGTTTATGTCTCTGGTTAATTAGTGTTTTTATATGTTAAAAATGCTATACAGCAACAAAATAATCACGATATATTGCCGAAAAAGTTAAACCTTTTGCATCATTTGAAAAGCTACAGACGCTTTCGAAATCTGACATTTATAAATCATACGACGAGCACAATTAGCAAAGCTTTGCAACGCTGCATCCTAATGCAAATGCTGACAGAAAGGCAACAACAGGAAAGTAATTAAGAAGCTAGTGATTTGTTCGCATGTCTTCATGAATGAAAGAAAAACCTAATTAATCAATTAGCAGCATGGCTAATTAGTTTTAAACAGGTTTTTCTATTCACTCTGGTGCACTGCCTAGGCATTTTAATATGGCATAAATTCAAGTAGTAACTTCTTAATAGGACTTGTGCGATAACGTATAAAAAAGTATTTTAAAATCTAATAGAAATTTTGGATTCTTCTGTTAAGTTTTATTATGCTATTTCTTTCGTTCTGTTTGCTTTCTAATTGTTATTTAAACATACACTATCTAAACACATATAGTAAATAAACGTTGGTTTATAAAACTATGTAAAACAACAACAGCTGTTAATTGATACAAAATAAAACCAAAAACGAAAAAATTGTATGTTTCTGAGTAAATAAAAGTATGAAAAATATCAGTAAAACAAACGAGGTAATTAATTTGCAACGAAGTGTATAAATTAAAACTGATTACAAGCTCACTTTTCCGCAAGTAAGAAATATTAGAATAAGATAAGTTACACAAAACATAAACATATTTAAATTCATCTGAAATGATCACCAAAACCAGAAGGAAATACATTACAAAATATGCAATTGAAATCTTAGATTCATAAAATACAGTTTCATATGGATTTAAAGAGGATATTAGCAACACAATTGCTACATGCGAAATTTAAACTAATTCAGTTGAATTATTGCGTACAAAACGTATTGTATAAACTAAAAACAATATACTTAAATAATACATTAAAAGGTCATGAAATAAATGTCGCTAAACGTTATGGTTATTAAACTAAAGAACTACAGAGAAATATTTACGTTAAGCTCTCAGAAGACAAGCTACTAATTTAAATAATTTCTACTTTCAGTATATAATTTTTCTTTTACGTTTCTCCCAAAAAATTAATCTTTTCTTCCAATCTTTTAAACATGTATTTCAATGCTTTACTAAATAAAACCATTTTCTTCATATCCAAAATACTGTTTGCTCTCTTTCAGAACAATGCTCTTACTCTATTCTTTTTAGACCAAGGAAGCAAAAGCAGAATCTATAATGATTTCCTTTTGTTCATAGGTGATGATATTTGTGTGCTTTGTTATTGGGGCATGCGTGTAGACGAGTGTGCTTTAGAACCGGAAAGCCAGCAATAAGTATCGAAAGGTCAACTTGTAGCACATTCACTTCCCCTACATTAGGATACAATATATCTGAACTCTTTGATTTAGTTTTCACCATTTGATGATATCGAAAGTAATTATACCAAGGAGAAATCGTGTTTAAAGTAACACTCATTTCTTCGCCACTTACGGAAGTATTGTTACAGTTCCTCTGCATTCTAAATAACGGAGATATATCTCTAAAATACTCTGTTTAAAATATAAGAGATTATTTAGCGCAAGCATATTTTTTCATGTTAGTCTAATGATTCATCTTACAAGCTATTTTCCCTCTTCTTCTAGCATGCCTTCGTAGTGTGACGGTAGTACACTCCGGGCGTATGCGAGGGTTCTAAGTTCGAGTGCCGACAAGGGCTTTGCTCATTTTTCATGTCTCCTGCATCCAAAAAACTACTGACTCGACATTGGCGCCCGAACTAAAAATTGGTGAAGAATAATTCGTCATCACCAGGATTTGGCGATTGGGTCCACTAATCCCAAGTCGCCGTTTAAAAGGGTGAGTATATAAGGTATTTTCTCCCTCCTTCTAGCATGCCTTCATGATGTAACGGTAGCGCACTCGGCGCGTATCGAGAGGTAAAGGTTCGAGTCTCGGCGAGGGCATTGCTCAATTTTCATGTTTCCTGCTTAAAAAAACAAATACTCTACAACCTTATAAATCAAGTAATTAACTGACTTGTTTTGCACATACAAATTATTATTATTATTATATATATATATAT
>KK122423.1:1368516-1420567 GCA_000611955.2 Stegodyphus mimosarum
TATTTCAAATGAATTTATTTATTTCAAAACAAGGTAATGAAATTTATACCCTTTAAAATACATTTGAAAAAAAAAAAGATAGGAAATTCTGAAAGGTTTGAGATTTTAAATTACGTCCAAAGGGGCGTTTTTTTAGCATTTTGTGTGTTATCTTTATTTATTAAATATCATGTTCTTCGCACTTAAACCATAAAATTCAGTTAAACAGCGCAATATCGCAAAATAATTTAAAACTGAGCATGTCTTTAGAATTTCCGATACTCAGTTTCACGCGCTGGAAATAAAAATGTTTTTTTTTTGTACAACGTTGCCATTGCTCGCTTTCAAATTGAGGTTCCTAATAAAAAATTCGTTAAAGTTTTATAAAATACGAAATCGATAATAAAACAAATTCCAAATTTCAAATTTGGGACCCATATTGGCATTAGGATTACGTCATTTAAAATTTGATGGCTCCTAGGTACCGCTGTTTTATCACAATGTGAGAAACTAAGCAGAATCTTCAATATTTAATTTCTTCATATATAATACAGGGTGATGATATTTGGTGGCAACAATTCGAAAAGTGAAACAAACATTCAGAGTGATTCGGCGCAAAATTGCAAAACGAAAACAATAGCCCTTCAGGGACAAGCAAATAAATTTTGAAACATTTCATCAAAACTGACGATTATGATATCTTAAATTTATCGGATTTAAATTTGATTCTTTGAATATCGTATTCGAAACTGCAATACCATTATTCTAAACTTCTTGTTATTAGATGGGGAAAAGTTAACATCCAAAACATTTTCTTACGTTTTCAGCCCAGAAAAAGCAATATGTATCAGCCATCAAATAATTAAGATTCAGTAACAAAAATTAACATACGTAATTTTTAAATTTGTCTCTCTCCATTCGAACTGTTGCATTGCATTGATTAGCAACCGGAAATGGTGTTTTAAATGCAAAACTTTAAATATTATTTGTTTGGCTGCACGCAAATAATTAATCTACCATTAAGTATGTATCAGTATCCTTAATCAGTTACAGTAATATAATGAAAATATTTATACTTACATGAATTATGTATATTAGGAATTACGTCAATTAGAACAATTAAAATTAAAATATAATGAAAAATACAAACAATTTCTTTTAAATCGTTCATTCTAATAAGATGTTTATGATTTTAATCTGAAATAGAAAATAACTTCCTTATACCAAATCGAATGAAATGCATTTCTTAAGATCTAATTTCATTTTGCGTCGTTGCATCGCGAAGGAGGAAAGGAGGAACTACAGATCCCCGCCACAAGACTATTGGTTATCAAGATACAACAGGCATTTAGCATTTAAAACATGCTTTTACCTATATTTGAATTTTTCCCTGAGATCGCTGGCGCTATTTAAATTTTAAATGTTTAAGAGCACAGGAGTGCTCACACCGAAAAGGGGAATCCATGGAAAAGTGCCGCCACTACGGACTAAAATAGTCTTGAACTGAAAGCGAGAGATTTAATCACAAGCTTGAGCTGTTGTAGGGGGAACTCAGTCAGTATAAATACTATGAAAATATAATTTCCATTTGGAGAACACATATTTCTTGTAATATGTGCAGCATGATCTGATTTTACAATTGGAACTATAATAATTTGAAGACGAAAATACACAACACAAATCACGAAGGAAAAAGAACTTAATATATAAAATTAGCAAAGCAACGACCTGGTGTCTGGTGTAGATTTAGTCTAGAGCTCAACCGACTTCGAGGGCAAACAGGCACAAGCCCTTCTTCATCAGAAGCAAAGAAATCTGCAAGACTGGCTAATAGTCTATTACATTGTTGTTATTATTGTTTAAGTTCTTGAGAAGAGTAGGAAGTTTCAGTAAAATGGAATTTGGTGAACATTGACACACAAAGTGCAGAGTTATTAAGTTGCCCCTCAGTAGCGTTCCGAAGTCGATGCGTGTTTGTGGTGGAAATTAAGTTTTCAGGATTATTCGTATGCTTTTGGCGGGAAGGAATCCTGCTAAGTTAAGTCGACCTATTGTTAGTGACTTAAGTTTTCTAGTTTATGCTAGTAAGATAGTTTTGAGATTTCCAGAAAAGCATGATTGTGGGACTGGCAATTTCTTACTAAAGCCTCTCTAAAATCAGTTTATTGTTTGGATTTATCAGAAAACATTGTCTTGAATGTTGATGAGGAACGCGACAAATTAGATTACAGTACTTCGATTATAAGTTTGTACTTAAATAAATTTTCTCCATACTATGAGGATTTGAGCGTGAATTTTGTAAATTCCAATAATAAAATTATCCAATGATTACTACCTGTCTTAAAAATAACAAATTATTTTTACCGCTGTAAATGTATTTTGTAATATTTTAATCAATTAAAGCAATTACTTTATAACTGCTGCAAATGCAACAAGAAACAATTAAGTCAATGCCATTTACCTGGACATGAACGGACAACGGGGTCAGGTCGAACAAACAGTAAACAACTAGAGAAAGTTAGGAGTTTGTCTTTCTAGAAAGAAGAGGAATGTGACGTAATTTAAGGAAAACTCTGAAGTACTTTCCCTTCGTATGTATATATTAGTTAAAAATGCCCATATGAGATTAAAACATTTCTTGAAAATAGAAATTGTTTTGTATAATAAATTGAGAGGTATGTAAGCTATCGGAAACTTATAGACGAGAGTTTTGTTTTACAAATATGTATGTTACTTGTAGTAGACTTACCAAGAAATGAAGATTATGAAGATTATATATTATTATTAAATGAACATTAAATAATAATGGATTATTATTTAATGTTCTCATCTCAAGAAAACTTAAGGATAAAGGCTACATAATTCTACGTGTAAAGTACTAAAAATAGAAGAAATTTTACAGAAAAAAGAAACGAAATAAAAGTAGCTGCAATGTTGATCATGGGTATTTAAAATGTCCTTGATATATGGAGAATATAACAGGGCGTCATTTATGTTCGTACTTGACCATGTTCAAATGCGAAGGACAACGAGACTGTGATTAATACGTGCGCAACAATTGCTCCAGTGAAAAGAGCTAGAAAGCAAAAGATTAAGGAGCGAGTATACTAAAAGAAATAAAAAATATGACAAGAAATAGTGCGAAATATTTTATCGAAAGAGAAAAGAAATTAGAAAAAATTTAGGATTAAGTGTTCAAAGAAATTAATTAGTATATTTTCGAGTGTGTTTTGGGTATGAACATTTGCGTAAATAATGAAAACATTGGAAAATCGGAAATTGTCAAGTAAGTACCGGAGATTTACCTACGTATTACAAAACAACATACTACTCTACATTTATTATACTACTTATAAGATTGCTAATATGATTGATGTATTTAAAACTATAGCGTACTCATATGTATTTTCTATTCGCCACTTCCCAGACTTTTCAAGATCATACTTTAGAGCCATAATAAACGTTTTGTGTACTTACACACTAAAATCGTAGAAATTCACTCACAGATTCATTTGCGCAAAGGCTGGATTCACCATCAGATGACTCAAGACCTTGATTTGCATAACAGAAACGGTTTGATCACTTTTGACAACTTAATATTAAGTAACCTTGTCTTTCACACACTCCCTGCTAAAATAGGTTACATCCATGGCTATTTCATGGAATGTGAAGATAAATTTGGTCTAAACACGAGTGTAAACTACACATGATAGATTTTTAACATTCTTTACTGAATGTACTCAAATTTGTAAAAGACAGAAATGCAGTTTGAAACTCAAACTTACGAACTTCTGAAGCGAAATCTAATACTAGAGAAAAGAATTCGTTGAAAACGTACTGAATTAGTGTAAGCTTGTCGCGAACAACCCCCTTTTTTGGCACTTTACACATAATATACTCTGATCATATCTCATCAAAATTAATCACTTCTTTCATGGTGCTTCGATTTTTTGCAAAAGAGTGTATTATGCACTTTTTTGGCCCATAATACACTCCTTTGCAAAAAAATAGAAGCACCATGAAAGAAGTGGTTGTTTTTAGTGAAACTGAATATGTGTATAGCTCATACACAAATAATAAATTGATTAAAAAATCAAGGTCATAGTACCTGTTCATGGCTCAAAATCACCCACTAAGTGTGTAGAGACATTAGGTTATTTCGAATCATCAGACATGAAAAATGAGCAACGCCTTCGCCGGGAATCGAACCATGGACCTCTCGGTTACGCGTCGAGCATGCAGACCACTACACCACGAAGGCATGCGAAGAAGGCGGGAGAAATACATTATATACTCTCCCTTTTAAAGGGCGACTGAGGTTTTGGGGACCCATTCGCCAAATCGCGGTGGTGGAGAATCATCATCCACCATATTTTTAGTTCGGGCGCCAGTGTAGAGACATTAGGTTATTTCGAAGCAGGATGGATGAAAAATGAGCAACGCCTTCGCCGGGAATCGAACCACGGGCCTCTCCGTCACGCGTCGAGCATGCAGACCACTACACCACGAGGGCATGCGAAGAAGACGGCAGAAATACCTTATAAGTGTTCAAATTAGTAGTTGGTCGAACCGCCCTTGGCGACAATTAATGCTTGAATTCCTCGAGGCAAGGAGTGGTAGAGGTACCTAGTGTCATCCTGCGACACATTATGCCTGGCATTCATCAGTTGTCGCCCATATCTGCGATATTTTGTGGTGCCGAATCTGACGGCCTACCATGTTCCAGACATGCTCGATTGGTAAAAGGTCTGGTGAACTTTTTGGCCAAGGAAGAGTATCAACGGCAAGGAGACAGTCCAGAGATAAGCGACCGGTATGTGGCCTGGCATTATCTTGTTGAAAAATGGCCCCAGGATGAAGTGCCATGAAGGGTAATGCAACCGGCTGCAGGAGGGTATCAACATATCGTTGAGCTGTTAAAGATGTACGGAGGATGTCTAAAGATGACCTGCTGTCATACGAAATAGCGCCCCACACCATTACACCAAGGACTATGGCTGTATGCCTTTGTAAAACAAAGGCTGATTGGGACCGCTAATCCCGTCCTCTCCTGACACGAAGGCGGTGGTTATCTGCTTCAAGGTGAAGCGGGATTCATCGCTGAACACTATAAGAGGCCAATCTGATGGCAGCCATGATGATCAGCTGCGACACCACTCCAAACGACTCCGCTGATATTGTGCGGTCAAAGGCAAACGTCTTAAAGGCCTCTGTGAGGGTAAACCCGCCTCAGACAAGGGCCGTGAGATGGTGAACGGTAGCACAGGACTTATAGACGTGGCTGTAATGTATTGAATAGTTGACAATGATACCTTTCGGGAGGTTCGAGCCTGGCGAACAGTCATCCTATCTTGCCTCGCATTTGTGCTTCTTGGCCTTCCAGAGCCTTCATTTCGTCAGCAATTTCCTTGTAGCAACCATTGCCGCTAACATCTTTGCACAGCAGTGTCTGTACGCTGTAGATGGCGGCCTATTGCTCGGTATGACCACACAGCTTCCCGCAAGCCTACAATGCGACCACGTTCGAAGTCGTTTAGTTGTCTGTAAGGTCTTCGGTATCGTTGTAATGGCATCTTTAGTTGTTTCTTTACGGAATTACAATGGCAGCAACAAAAAGAGATAAATTTTCCGCCTCTGTTACTGATTTTATACTTTGTGAATTGCACAATAGAAATGCGCGCCATGATCGCAATTCCTGCTCATTTGCTTTGAAACTTTGGCCATTTGCATATTCGATCAAGATGTTTTTGTACACCAAATTTGGTCACGATTGCAAAAGTCCTTCTTGGTGCTTCGAATTTTTTGCAAAAGAGTGTATGCATTTTTATCTCCACCTTAGCGATGTCAGAATTGCAAGTATGGCTATTTTCTTCCAATTTTCAATATCAGAATTTTTTTGTAAAATTCCGTTCTAGTTAGCTTCTTGGCGAATCCAGCATTTACTGTCATTTCTATTTTAAATTTATTTTTGATGTTTCTGATCTACCTTATAGTATTAGCACAAGATAACCACGTTTGGTTTTCATAAATTCAGTTTCGCTTAAGTCATAATCACATGTAAATGGGCATGAATGAATGTACCAAATGACCAATTTAGGATAACCATATATCTTTCAAATTGCATTTCTAGCCTGAGTATCATTATAAAATTGCTTCACAATAATTGCTAAGTTACGTAAGACAGTGGCTAAGCTGGCATATTTGTAAGTTAGACTGTTCAGCTAAACAACTCAATGGCACTTATCATGCCATATTAGCGTATCTCAACAACTTTTTGAAAACAGAATGAATCAAGAAATACTCAGTCTTCTCTCAGTAGGGGTTAATGATAGACTGAGACCAGCAGCTAGTAGGATCAATTGACCAGCAGCAAGTAGCAGCCAATAGCGGCCAGTAGGGGATGGGATTAACAGCTAGTAGGGCCAGTTAGGCAGCAGCCAGTAATAGCTAGTAGGGGTCAGTAGGGGTTGGGGGCCAGCAGCTGGTAGGGCCAGTTGGCCAGCATCCATTAGTGGCCAGTAGGGGATGGGGCCAGCAGCAAGTAGGGCCAGTTGGCTAGTAACAGCCAATAGCGGCCAGGAGGGGATGCGGGCCAGCAGCTAGTACGGTCAATTGACCAGCAGTCAGTAGGTCCTAGAAGCGGCCAGTAGGGATGGGGGGGGCCATCAGGTAATAGGGCCAGTAACCAGCAGTCAGTAGCAGCCAATAGCGCCAGTAGGGGAAGGGGGCGAGGAGCTAGTAGGACCTGTTGGCTAGCAGCCAGTAGGTCCTATTAGCGGTCAGGAGGGAGTGGGGTCCAGCAGCTGGTAGAATCAGTTGGCCAGCAGCCAGTAGTTGATGGGAGCCAGCTGCGGATGAATCGCGAAAGATTTCGTCATTAAACGTTACTGATGAGGAGGACAGGATAACAGGCGATGAGTCGGCATGCCTTTGAGTATAAAATGAAATGAGAAACGACGAATCGGGAAATCTTGAAAGACCAGGAGGATAAATTAGTTCGAACAGGCGGGTCTTTTTTATCGAAACGTATGTAATATCTGAAATTAGAAATATCATTTACTTATGACGATTATAGTATGAAATGAATGTTTGTAATTGTTCGAAACAGTTTTATAAATTAAGTCTGTTGAGGCGTTATAAATTAAATAAACTACGAGTATTTACTTGGTAAATGAAATAAACAACCTAAAATCTTATTAAATAGTTTAATTGGTTAGTTAATACTCTTCTTGTTAAGCAATTACTTTTTCAGTTTGGAAGATAAATTAATGATCTTATACCACGCTGACCGGCGACACTCTAAGAACTAGCTGTTTACCAGGCTGTGTGGAAGTTAAAATTACGATTTTCAGTCTATTGAAGCGGCAGCACTTGTCAGGTTGCGTCGGTTATAAATGCTCTGGTAATATAATGTTAGGTACTGACCTTCAAATTTGGAGATACTCCGTTAATCGTAATTCTTATATTTTTGATAGTTTATGTATTCAATTTACTAATTAACTGTATTTTAAAAAATGAATTAAATAGTTTTACAAGATTGAGGTAATTAAATTTAAAAAAATTACGAGACCCGTTATCTAATGCTTTTATATTTTATCAACAAATTCAGCAACATCCAAAAAAGAAACTGAGCTCGTTGGAAAGACAGAGTATTTACTTTTTATGTCTGAACTGTCGCAAAATTTAAGATTAATATGTTGAACAATACTTTGCTCCAAACTTATCAGTAACATTTAGTTTCAGACAGACAGTTTTATGCCTGAAGATTTATCTTCTTTCAGCAGCTTCTTCATTCGTCAAAACTCCATAGGATGCAGTTATTGGTGAAAATTCCTACGAAGGTCAAGTACTGGCCTAGAAATTTCGGCGAGAATAAACTTTTTAAAGTCTCAAACAGATTGCTTAAGGCTAAATGTTACCTTGACTGTTACCTCTCTAAATAGACACAAAGAAATAGAGTAACACATTCGTGATATAGATAGCACATTTCAGTTTTCTGAGTTTCAACTTTACAAATGCCGTATTTCAAACTCATATCATATCTAGCGAAAAATAGGCAAAAGGCGGAGCCAAGCAAAGCATTCTGAACAATTCTTTTGCTTCAGATGGATACATAGGCATTAAATATTAATGGAGAAATTTCAGGGTGCAGTATGTTAAATCGAGAAATACGCGGCACCATTGTTAAATAGAGAGAAATAATCCTTTTAAACCTTAGGGGTTTTTACTACTTTTAACTCTTTAAAATTTTAACTCATACTCACTCCCTCTAGGTGCCGGACAAACTAAACTTAAAATAAACCCTACTAAGATGAACTTGTTAGAAAATAGAGGAAGGAACTAATTGGTTGATCTGACTCATAATAATATTAAGTATAACTTTTCTTAAAGCAGTTAATTCACACATAGCAAGACAAAGCAAATTCTTCTTAATAAACTTAACCTGAAAAGGAAGCTGGAATAAATCTTCTCTGGAACTCGGTAAAACTAAATACTAAATCTCAACCAAGCATTTCTATAATTCACTCATTTTAAAATAAACTCAAGAATAATTCATATTCATTTCATAGCAAAAACCTCATAAGCACCAGAGAAGAAATATTCAGACACCAATCAATCAGTTCCGCTACTAAAAATCAAGCACTAGATTTAACTGTCCTGGCACCTAAAAGTCATTTCAAATTCTATCTTAAAACACATTCAAAGTATCATTAATAAGTGGTTAGTACACATTTGCTAAAACAGGGCGCGTTGTGAGAACCCTAAAATGCATGAACATTTTTCAATAACCCCAAGCAAAAATAATCTCCATGTTTCTTAAAAGCCTCCCGGCTCAAACAAATGGAGTGACTGAACAGACCAACTACATACACACAAAAAAACAAATGCAAGTAATAACATATAATCAAACTCATTTATTAATTATCTAGGATAAGTTTATGGGAGACCTGGCCAGACTACCCTTACATACAAATGCAATTAATATTCCACATTAAATTTCTCCAAGAGTCATTTATCAAGATAACAATTTTTTTTTTTTTTACACAATAACGGTTACTTAGAAATACTGAAATACATTAAATTAATCATTTAAAACAACTTCTATAGAAATTACAATTTACATAAACTTCTTATTTTTGACAATAACTTTCCCCCTTTATTTTTTCTTATTTTTCAATTAAATTTTCCTCTTTCTCCCCAGATTAAGCAAGAACAGTTTAAATTAAATTACAAAAAAAAATATAATCTTATGAAAAAACTCACAGTTGACTTTCGGGATCATCATGATAAGAAGCTATAGGCTGCAGAGGAATTCCGCCGTTGAACTGGATCTTGGTAATGAGCTACAATAAAGTCCACGAAAAATGACCTCTTGTAGAACTTCAAAGATGAAAAAAAAAACCGGCAATCAATATTCTAAAACATTAAAGTTGAAGGAGAAACCGCTGCAGATGAATTCCGCCTTGAACTGGATCTTAGGTAATCAAATTCAAAAAGCCCACGAAAAATGACCTCTTGTAGAACTTCAAAGATGAAAACTCGGCAATCAAAATTCTAAAACATTAAAGTTGAAGGAGAACCTCCGGGTACAGAACGATGATACTTTTCCTTCTCACGAACAGAGAGCTTCATTTAGGTACGAGCCCTTACACTTCCGTTTTACGGGAAAACCCGCTTCAAACTCGGAAGAGTTCGCTCTGAGTTCTACTTCTCGCAAATTAGAAGAAAATTCTCTATTAATCACATCATGCCGCATCGCAAACGTGAGCCACCCGTCGGGGTACAAGTGCAGCATCGCAAATCTCCTCAGCTAAAAGCCGAGTTCGTCCGCAGAACGCTAGCGCCAGCCACCCAAGCCCGGGTAGGCCTGGCCGCAGGCCAAAGGCCCTCTCTGCTAAATATTCAACTCCAAAAACTCGAAGACTCTGGTAAAAACTGACTTCAAAACTCGCGCAACAACCGAGGAAAACTCGGTTTCTCCTCCCACCTACAATTATAGGTCCAAAGTTACACATAAAATTAAATTCTTGCCAATCCGAGACTTTTCAATATAATTTAATAGGACAAGTTCAAACCCCCAAACGAATCAGAATTAAGTCATTGTCTACAGTAGCACCTGCGAAAAACTGGAAACTAAACATTCGACCCCCCCTGCTAACAAGCGAAAAATATAAGAAACAACAAAAACTGCCCTTTCAAAGATTCAATTTACAACTTCCACCGAGGCCATAAACCAGGCGACATCACAGCGGGACGCCCGACAACAGTCTTCACTTTCAGCTTGGTAACAAAGACAAGAGAACCACGATATATTACTCAATGTTGCAACTGTCATCTTAAAAGGCATTTCCCACAGATGTTACTTCCGTTAGAAGACGCTCCCCTCTCTGCGTTAAAATTGACCGTTGAAGGAAAAAATAATTGCTTAATGATTTTAAGTACACACTTTCCAAATATATATATTCATTACGCTCTTCACAATTTCGAACTTAAAAAAACCAAATACAAATACAAATAAAATACTTAAATAATTGATTACTTAAATCATTAAAAACACTTAAATTAAAAGCACAGAATTCGCGACACAACATTCCCCCCACGAACCGGGAAAAAATTTTTGTGCAACAAAAATTTTTGCAGAAAAACAGCATTTCCAAAAACATTTGCAAGTTAAGTGCCAAACAAATATTTAACTTAACTAGTTGTCACGGAGATCAGTGATAAAAAAAATTTAAGTTTACACACAAGCAATCAGTTAAGCAAATTAAAGCAAAAATCTAGTTACAACTCAAATGAACCGAACTCAAAACAAACAGCAGGAGTGAAGTGTCATAAATACCCTTATTTATTAACTTGGTAAACAAAATGCTCACAAACCAGAACCAAATTAAACCACTATTGAATAAAAAAAAATTACATGCTTTTATTTCTAATTAACCAACTCCAGCATGAACCAGAAACGCTTATAAGAAATTAAGCTCTAAACTGAAATAGAAGTACCAACACGTAGCGAAAAACTCCAGAAACGGAACTCAGTAGCTTAATCACAAGTAATCCAAAACTAAAGCGTCCCCTAGCCAGGAAAACCCAAAAAAAAAAAAAATAATTGCAACTTGATTCCAACCCAAGAAAGAAAATTCGGACCAGCCGAAAAACTTCCTAAAGAAGAACTAAGAACCGAAACCAAGAGAACTCTCAAACGTGTGCATACCACTCTACAAAGAAAACCAATTAAAGAAATCGAAAAAAAAAACTTTATATATTTCTTCCAAGAGCAAAAGAAAAAAAATTCTAGATACTTCAAATGTACTCAAAACTCATAAATAACCCATTTACAGAAAAAAAATCTAAACAAATTGTCACAGGAACACGCCAAGAATGAACCGAAGCAAGTTAAAGAACACATATAGAAAATCTCAAAATAACAAAAGTGTTCAAAAATTACCCACAAAAAAATTTAGTCAGTATGAAACAAAAATCGCAAAAGAGCTGTTTAGGGAATGTGCACTGCTTTGAGAAAATGCAGTCTTGAGCAACATCTATACAAAAACGCCCAAAGCAAAAATGAAACATACAAAACCCAATTTAGAAAACGAGACAGCAGTCTGTTCAGAAACAAAAGTGCATGCACTGCAATTGTGAGATGCAGTCTTTAGCATAAACACAAATAAATACCAAAGAGACTACCAAAAACCTGCAAGGAATAAACGTGAAAATCTCAAACAAGGAGGAAGTGTTTTAAAACTCAAATCCCAAAATAAACTCAAATCCCAAAATAAACTCGAACTCAAATCCCAAAACTCCACAAATCTGTACACTAAGCTCCAAGGAAAAATCCACACCGAAACCTGGCAGTGTCTCTACCCACGCTTACAAGCAACAAGTCTTGTGAGTACAAAACGCTGGCAATAACTGAAAATGCATAATATATACCAAAATAAAAATTCAAAATACCAAATTCACAAAACTGCTCCAGCAACCTGAAGTCTGCTCCAGCAACCTGAAGTCTCCCATATAAGTATTCATTCTCAATTCACACCAACGATCTTATTCAGCACAAAACTCAAATACGAATTAGAATTAACCTTAAATCTGCAAAAAATTCAATCAAGAACTAAAATCCAGTAACAAATGCTAGAAAAGTAATGAAAATCAAATTCCCTAATCAGATAACAATTAAGTTCATGGTTCAAAACCCAGTTAAACTATTCACTGAATAATTTTCACACCTGAATAGTACTTAAACAACTTGAACGCCTGTACAAAAATTGCAGAAGAGTAATTATCCTCATTTCCTAAATTACACCACAACAAATTCTACCTTGTCACCAAAATTCTCCAAAATTCTCATAAATTCGCAATTCCAAATACTTGTAAAATCCCAAACTTCTACTGTTTACACTTTTCTCAGACAAAAATAACTCTTCACAAAATAGGCAGAAATTCAGTTACTCATAAAAACAAGACAGAAACTTCACTCCAGCTGAAAACTAACTTCCCCCCCCCAAAAAAAAACAATGAATCTCTAAGCTAACTATCACTGTTCCCGCGCAACTTTACAAATCTAACCAAAACTAAGTTTAAGATACTAACAATTCAGTTTTTTTTTTCTAAAACAAAATCAAAACCCAAATTTTTAACTCATCTTCAAAGGCACAAATTACATAAATCTATAACCATACTTCAAGCAATTAAAAAATAACTATTTCTTGATCACATAAATACTGCTCCAACATTAAGTCAATTGATTAAAATTAGAAATTTAAAAAAACAATTACTTAAAAAAAAATGCAATTATCAAAATGAACCCATTAACGAAAATTCAATTTTCAAACACTTCAAATTAAGTGATAATTGATCAGATATCTTAGAGAGGGCAAAGCATTTCATTACTTATATTCAAAAATATAATATTCACACAAAATACAAAATAAAATAAAAATTGCATATAATAGAATTCAAAATAACATATTCTTTGTGGTCTGTCAGTCGCGAAGGTCACGGCACCATTGTTAAATCGAGAAATACGCGGCACCATTGTTAAATAGAGAGAAATAATCCTTTTAAACCTTAGGGGTTTTTACTACTTTTAACTCTTTAAAATTTTAACTCATACTCACTCCCTCTAGGTGCCGGACAAACTAAACTTAAAATAAACCCTACTAAGATGAACTTGTTAGAAAATAGAGGAAGGAACTAATTGGTTGATCTGACTCATAATAATATTAAGTATAACTTTTCTTAAAGCAGTTAATTCACACATAGCAAGACAAAGCAAATTCTTCTTAATAAACTTAACCTGAAAAGGAAGCTGGAATAAATCTTCTCTGGAACTCGGTAAAACTAAATACTAAATCTCAACCAAGCATTTCTATAATTCACTCATTTTAAAATAAACTCAAGAATAATTCATATTCATTTCATAGCAAAAACCTCATAAGCACCAGAGAAGAAATATTCAGACACCAATCAATCAGTTCCGCTACTAAAAATCAAGCACTAGATTTAACTGTCCTGGCACCTAAAAGTCATTTCAAATTCTATCTTAAAACACATTCAAAGTATCATTAATAAGTGGTTAGTACACATTTGCTAAAACAGGGCGCGTTGTGAGAACCCTAAAATGCATGAACATTTTTCAATAACCCCAAGCAAAAATAATCTCCATGTTTCTTAAAAGCCTCCCGGCTCAAACAAATGGAGTGACTGAACAGACCAACTACATACACACAAAAAAACAAATGCAAGTAATAACATATAATCAAACTCATTTATTAATTATCTAGGATAAGTTTATGGGAGACCTGGCCAGACTACCCTTACATACAAATGCAATTAATATTCCACATTAAATTTCTCCAAGAGTCATTTATCAAGATAACAATTTTTTTTTTTTTTACACAATAACGGTTACTTAGAAATACTGAAATACATTAAATTAATCATTTAAAACAACTTCTATAGAAATTACAATTTACATAAACTTCTTATTTTTGACAATAACTTTCCCCCTTTATTTTTTCTTATTTTTCAATTAAATTTTCCTCTTTCTCCCCAGATTAAGCAAGAACAGTTTAAATTAAATTACAAAAAAAAATATAATCTTATGAAAAAACTCACAGTTGACTTTCGGGATCATCATGATAAGAAGCTATAGGCTGCAGAGGAATTCCGCCGTTGAACTGGATCTTGGTAATGAGCTACAATAAAGTCCACGAAAAATGACCTCTTGTAGAACTTCAAAGATGAAAAAAAAAACCGGCAATCAATATTCTAAAACATTAAAGTTGAAGGAGAAACCGCTGCAGATGAATTCCGCCTTGAACTGGATCTTAGGTAATCAAATTCAAAAAGCCCACGAAAAATGACCTCTTGTAGAACTTCAAAGATGAAAACTCGGCAATCAAAATTCTAAAACATTAAAGTTGAAGGAGAACCTCCGGGTACAGAACGATGATACTTTTCCTTCTCACGAACAGAGAGCTTCATTTAGGTACGAGCCCTTACACTTCCGTTTTACGGGAAAACCCGCTTCAAACTCGGAAGAGTTCGCTCTGAGTTCTACTTCTCGCAAATTAGAAGAAAATTCTCTATTAATCACATCATGCCGCATCGCAAACGTGAGCCACCCGTCGGGGTACAAGTGCAGCATCGCAAATCTCCTCAGCTAAAAGCCGAGTTCGTCCGCAGAACGCTAGCGCCAGCCACCCAAGCCCGGGTAGGCCTGGCCGCAGGCCAAAGGCCCTCTCTGCTAAATATTCAACTCCAAAAACTCGAAGACTCTGGTAAAAACTGACTTCAAAACTCGCGCAACAACCGAGGAAAACTCGGTTTCTCCTCCCACCTACAATTATAGGTCCAAAGTTACACATAAAATTAAATTCTTGCCAATCCGAGACTTTTCAATATAATTTAATAGGACAAGTTCAAACCCCCAAACGAATCAGAATTAAGTCATTGTCTACAGTAGCACCTGCGAAAAACTGGAAACTAAACATTCGACCCCCCCTGCTAACAAGCGAAAAATATAAGAAACAACAAAAACTGCCCTTTCAAAGATTCAATTTACAACTTCCACCGAGGCCATAAACCAGGCGACATCACAGCGGGACGCCCGACAACAGTCTTCACTTTCAGCTTGGTAACAAAGACAAGAGAACCACGATATATTACTCAATGTTGCAACTGTCATCTTAAAAGGCATTTCCCACAGATGTTACTTCCGTTAGAAGACGCTCCCCTCTCTGCGTTAAAATTGACCGTTGAAGGAAAAAATAATTGCTTAATGATTTTAAGTACACACTTTCCAAATATATATATTCATTACGCTCTTCACAATTTCGAACTTAAAAAAACCAAATACAAATACAAATAAAATACTTAAATAATTGATTACTTAAATCATTAAAAACACTTAAATTAAAAGCACAGAATTCGCGACACAACAAGTATACTTCAGATATTTGATGTAATTATTTTTAATTAAAGGTTGTGAATTCAGTAATATGCTGGAATTTCTTCTTTCGCTAGACTTACTTATTAATAAAACAATTTCAAACTTTTGGAGAGACAAATTTGTAAGTCAGGACGGGCATGACATACAAAGATATCTCGCAGATCGATTCAACATATATTGACAAAGTTTATAGTTATTGTGACTTATTTCACATGTCTAACAGTAAGATCAGAACAACCCCACGAAATTCTTCGTGGCAAGGGATGTAAGATTGGGCTTGTTGTTGGCAAGAGCCTTCAACACCATACAAGTGGCAGTACGATATTGCTTAATTTTGCCCACAATTTTCATGAAGAGCACCCTGGGGGACCGGTTCGAAGGTCACCCACCCCTCTTCCCTACCATCAATCTCTGGAGAGGACTTTCGGTTCACCGCATATTTAGAGTTCCCCCATGTCGCAAATATACTATACATTTAAAAACATCTGTACCTTCTCCGGCATTCAAGCCTTGGTCCTTCTGTACAGCAGTCAGCGTCGCTAACCACAGCACCATTTGGGCAGTATCCGCAAAGTTTAGTGAATATATAAACACTTTTCACGTTTCATTTTTACTTTGTAAGGTTTATCCTAAGTTTATAACAGTTACTTTAAGTTTGTGTCACTTTCCTGTCTCTCTTAATTTCAGCTTACAATTTCCTACCAGAATGTATTTCCTACCAGAATGTATTTTTTAATGCAAATGAGTAAGAGTAGTATTTAAGTTGATGTTTCACTGACTTCGTTGGGGAGCCAGAGTTTCTGACTAGCTTGCGTTTGCCTTTGGGCTACATCTCTTTCTAAGCTATTACTACGCTCGGCTGTACTTCAGGCTCTTGATGCTTCGCCTATTTAATTGAGATTTAGGGGCCAACTACTTTGAATCCTGGTAGCTTCGGCTATATCTTTTTAGTTAAGTTTTAATTCTTATTACCTTAAGTTCAAGCCCAAGTGGAGGCTTTGCTGTACGCTCTGATATAATCCTTATTTTGAGAAATAAAGGATAATTAACCCTTCTTAAGTCTTACATCTCTGTTCACACACTCAAGCGTTTATTCGCTTATCGGTGTAAGAGATTCCCACATTTAACTGTTAAATAAGAATTAAAATAAATTACTTGTGAGATATATTTACTTATCATTTCCCCTACAGTGAGGAATATGTTAAGGCAAGTAAGGTGTCAAAAAAAACTTGTTCAATATATGAATCCCTAGCCTCCTGTTCGCTCAACCAATCAAAATGAAATTGCAGATATTAATATTTGAAGGTATTCGCTCGAGATTGCGAGGATTTAAAATGACAGAGTTCTCATGGTTACGGTTGCAGTGAAAACATTTCAAAATTTTGTAATAATAGCACTCACTCTTTTCTAGAACATTGAAAAACTATAAACGGCGCTGGAATGATAAACGTATGACTAAAATTGGCGGCGTAAACACTTGAGAAGAAAAGCATTGTAAAGCACCATATAAGACGGATTGTAATCGCAACACAAGAAAGGAAAGGAAAAAAATTGTTTATTGGAATTACGAATTTTTAACGTTCCCACCTTCGCAGAGGATAATGCATTGCATGTGGGAGATTGTTGATAAAAATGACAAACGTAACATCTCAGAAGAAATCTATAATAGTTCATGTTTTATGGCACCTTTAAATTCTGACACATCTTGTGGATTTAGTGTGTGCACCTTGAGATTTCATATAACCACCATCGGAGAGAGATCGGAGGACCGCGGTGGGCATAAAACTGCAAACTAATGACAGATGACTCTATCTTGAAAAGCTGTAAACACTGAAAATGTGTAAATTCAATAAACATTTTTTGCTCACTTCTCACTTAAGATTGTCATTGGTCCTTTTTAAGTCTCTTTTTTGCAAATATTAACGATTTGGAATTTCCGTCATATTTGTATCATTCCAACTCCATTTATGATTTTTCAATGCTCCAAGCAGTTTGTGCTGAAAAAAGATGAGTATTGCCTTTCAAAAATTTGGAAATGTTTTCACTGTACCCGTAACCGTTAGAGCTGAGCTATTTTAAATCATGCCAATGATCTCAGTCACTTCAAATAACACAATCTTAATTTTCATTTCGATTGGCAGAGAGACAGCTAGGGCTGCATGTAGCGGAGAAGTTTTTTATGATCATTGTTACGTATATATATTATATATATATATATAAATATATATATATATATGACTATTAACGCTATCAAGTATGGTTCTTGGCTGGAAGTAAAAATTGTGTTTTAAGAGCAAATGAATGTTATCATTATCCAATAAATATTTTTTTTCAAACTAATTGATGCCATAATCTATACATATAAAGAAGAATGAATGTTTGTGTGTTTGTTCGTGATTAACTCAGTCACTACTATAGCTATTGTCACCAAACTTTCTACCATTCTTTTCTGTGTGCTGGAATAGGTTGATGTCCACTTTAAAGAAAAAAAAAAGAGCTAAAGTCACAGATATTAATTAGAAACTCTGAAAACGCTAATTTTCGCTGTCATTTTTCCGAGTGGCAACTATCTCGAGCGCTGGAGATAAAAATCTGCTTTATTTCCAGAAGTTTTACCACTACTCGCTTTCAAATCGTAGAGTTTCTTAATAAAAAAATTCAAAGTTTTGCAATCAAGTAAAAAAAGCATTGCAAAGATTAAATACATTATTCCCGATTCCAAAAATTCGTGGGAAGCTATTTCGAGCGTTCCCATCATCGTACGCCTTTAATCAGCCGAGATATTAATTAAAAACTATAAAAACACTAGTTTTCTCCCTCATTTTTCCGAGTGGCAACAGTCTCGCGTGTTCAAGATAAAAATGTTTTATTTCGAAAAGTGTTGCTATTGCTCTTTTTCAAATCGTAGAGAGTTTGTTAATAAAAACTTTGTAAGTTTTACAAAATCTATGTACATACAATGAGGCCTTTTTTTCGCTCGCATTATTGATTTCTGATCAATTACGATCAATTGTTTGCTACATTGACCACGCACACCACATTGCCACACACACCAAATTGAATATAGGTCAAATATTGGAAGATACTTGAGCTTTTACGACCATTTGATTAGAAAGACGAAAATCATTAAAAACTTCGTGTCTTTGTTGCTGATATAATGAGAGAGAATTAATTTATTTTTTTACGGGAATTTTTTATGTCGGTTCTATGTCGCATCAGACTGAAAAATGTGCGACTATGAATCGTATTTTTTGAATCGTTATTAGAGAAGGATTACAGCGGTATCATTCCGTCTCTTGTTAGATGCATTGCTCACAATCTAACTTAATTGGCATCTGGCACTTTCTCTAGTAAATAAATAAACAAATAAAAATTTCAATTTCTCTCTCTGTGAAAAAAAAATTCGAACTGATTACTTCTTAGATCGTATACACTTAATTTGTTTGCTTAGTATATTTGTTTATATATTTGTTTTGGATTCCCACCTACTTCATCATTTGCTTTTTCACTTTCTGCAGTGATTTTTTTGTGCATTCTTTTATCGTATCAAGCGCCCCTCCGTAATTAAAATTTGCAAGTAGTGCACCAAAAGGCAGCAGTCAATGTTAAGGCAATAAATATCCTCTATAAGAATAACATAAAAATTGAAATTTCTTTGGATCTACTCGTCTTAGTTAAGAACAGATTAGAGGAGACACGTGATAACTGAGATCATTATCAGTTTCCCACAAAGTCGAGGTAACCGGAGCTTCTACGCCCAAAGGGCGCAATGTTGTTTTAAAATAACTTTTAAGAAAAAAATGTACTGATATGTGTTAAACCTTTTTATCTGACGAGTTTGATTCCACTAGTCGGTCGACGGCATGTCACTTATTCAAGACAGTTATATTGCTCATTGTAGAGTTCTACAGAGAAAATAGAAAGTAGAACTCTACACAGTTCTGCCTGTGTAGAGTTTTTACATTACGCCCAAAGGGGCTTTTTTTAACGTTTTATGTGCTACCTTTATTTATTACATATCATATTCTTCGCACTTAAACCATAATATTCAATCCAACAGCAATATCGCAACATAACCATATCGTTGAAATTTCCGATACACAATCTCGAGCGCAGGAGATAAAAATGTTTTTTTGAGAGTTGCAATTGCTCGCTTTGAAATCGTTGAGGTTTTTACGAGGACTGGGCTCTTTTCCCAGAATTTTGTTCTTGCACTGATATTCGAGCAGATTAGTGCAGGCTGGTACTCATCAGTCCTTATCTGCTTCAGTCAGCTCATGCGACACCCAGCGATTGAATGTCAAGTTCATGCGATGCATAGAGTGACTAATGGATGTGGCTTTAACGTTTAAGCTATCGAGTGGTTGCATACTGATCTTCCACAGGTTCTCGCGGGCGGGCCTCGTCGATATCAGTAGGCCGGCTAGAGCGCTCTGCTTCTTGAATATCATAGTCCTCATAAAACTCACGAATGCTTTAGAAAATATGAAATCGATAATAGAACAAATTCCAAATTTGGGTTTCCAAATGCCCATATTCCGGTGGAGATTTACATTATTTAAAATTTGATGCTCTAGGTACCTTTCTTTTGTCGCAATGCGAGAAACATACATACATTTATACAGATCCTTCATTACTTAATTTCTTTAAACATAATGCGGAGCGATAATATTTGGTGGCAAAATTTTGAACTGTGACGTGCCGTTTATAATGAATCGACGCAAAATACCAAAACGAAATCAATAGCCCTTCTGAGCTAAAGCTCCTTTGGGCTAATAGTTACATATATTCATGAACAAATTTCTTAACTAGAGAATCAATGAATATTTTTTTAGGTATCAATTAAATATGAGTCCTCGAAATCCAACTTATCATCCTATTGAATCTGCATGACTTTTCAACAGATTATACATATAATTCTATCTTGTGTCTTTTTTTTATCGCATCTTTTTCCATATCACTTTCTCGAAATATATACTAACACACTTTGCTTCAATATGGAAACAAACAAACAGATATGTAATCTTTATGTCGATCACACGATAACCTTCTAGCCCTTTCCTCGAGCACATTTTTTCAAATCCATTAAATAGCATAACTCGGAACAAAATACTACTAAACGCGGCAGTACTGATAAGCAATAAGTGTTCTTAACAATAGAAATAAAACCAACAAACCCAGCCGGTTGGAAATTGCAGTCGCAATTCTGGCAAATCAAACCTCCAGCGTTCTAGATCCCAGACCCATTATGTCAAGAATAGGGGAGAACGCTTTTGCTTTCTCGCTGTTTTACCTCCACAGTTTTCTCTTATTTTCGATCGACAGCGGTCAGGGTGCGACATACAATGGACCAAGGTCAGCATTGTGATAAGCGGTAGGTATGCAAGGCGTGAACTGCTTATTTTTCTCATTTGAATAACGTTTGACGTTTATGAGATCTTTGAGGTACCTTGTGAAAGAATATGAAACTGGATCTCTTTCTATTGTAAGGCATGATTTGAGAGATATGTGAATAAGTCATAATTTGAGAGGCGTGATGTATAGTGAAAGTTATATAATTTATTACATAACACAAGTTTTGAATAGGATAGGTATGAATTAATTTATGCGAATTACGTTATAAGAAGATGTTATCAAAGATATTTGATTCGCCAAAAATTTGTGATTTGCGTGTAGTTAGAGTTTAGAGAAGTTTGGTATTTTTTGAAAGCAGGAGAGCTTTAGCTTTACTATCAAGTCTCGTTTACTTCGCACTTACGGCGTGTACTATTCAACTGCAAAATTTCAAAAAATTTATAAGCAATAGAGAAGCATATGTTGTAAAGACATTAGGTTATTTCGAAGCGCGAGTCATGACAAATGAGCAATGCCCTCGCCGAGACTCGAAGCACGGACCTCTCGAATACGCGCCGAGCGTGCTGACCACTACACCATGAAGGCATACTAAGAAGGAGGGAGAAATATCTTATATATTCCCCCGTTTAAAGGGCGACTGGGGACTACGGACCCCAATCGCCAAATCCTGGTGGTTCAGAATCATCTGCACCACTGTAGAGACATTAAGTATTTTTTGAATGTATTGACATTTGATATTTTTTTAGGAGACAAGAAAAGTGAGCAATGCCCTTGCCGGGACTCGAACCACGGATCTCTAGAATACGCGTCGAGCGTGCTGACCACTATATCATGGAGGCATGCGAAGAAGGTGGGAGAAATACCTTATAAGAGAAACACATATTTGGAGCAATACGTATAATTGCTCTAGAAGGTTATGAAATTGTTTGAAAGTTATAAGTTATTATAAATTCTTCCCGCATGCATTCGTCGTGTCACTGGAAGCACGCTCGACGCGTATTCGGGAGGTCCAGAGTTCGAATCCCGGGGAAGGCACTGTGGATTTTTTTAGCTTCCTGACATCGAAAAATTCTGAATAATTCTACAGTGGTGTCCGAACTAAAAAGGTGGTGGACTGCCTATAAATGTCACAAAGATTTATCGACTAAAATCTTCTCCTCTCCAGTCGCATTTATAAAAGGTACTTTCTCCCTATTTTTCGCGTGCCTTCGTGGTGGACTGGAAGCACACTCGACAAGTATTCAGGAACTCAGAGGGCTCATGAAAAATCATCAAAGGCAAATTACTCATCAAAGGCACTGTATATTTTTCATGTTTCGGCTTTAATATAACCTAATTACTCCGAGAGATATGAGGGTAAAGGTTTTTATTCCATTACATATTAGAAATCTCATCCGGAACGAATTGTTCTTGTACATAAACAAGTACGACTTTATTATTTACTTACGTGTTTATTTTATTTTTACATTCGCAGACTTATATTATGACTTATAATTTTTCCAAGTTTCTCAAAAGGTTTTCATAGAAATTTATTAAGCATCTTCAAGCAAAGATTATTCGTCTTGCAAGATTAATGGATTCATATCGTAAAATTACATTCTTTAATAATATGAATGTCGAGCCCGTGAAAATATGCATTTAAATATACACTGCGAAAAAAAAGGGTCCGTTTATATCTCCTCTTCTACTGGGCCGATTGTGGAAATTCAAATTGCGTTTTTCATGTCTGGAAAGTGCGACTTAGGGTATGTATTAGATTTATATACAGCATTGTTCTAATGTAGGTATTTTGACACAAAATTGGACTTTTTCTAAAATGACATGCCACAGTTTTTCCATATTTCGAATCTACGACTCAAATTATGCCAAACTACTAAATTTTGTAAAAATCGCACGAGTAGTTTTTGAATAATTGGCTCTCAAAATTTTAGCTCCTCAATGTTCATTCAATTTGGTATGTATTTGTTAAAGTCTCTTTTTTTATGAAACTTATTTAATTCCTTCCTACACAGTTCAGATAGCAACTTAGCAATTTAGGCCCATTCCAAATAAAATGTACCCATTTTTACCATTTTTTTAAAATTTGCATTTTAAAATAATTTTTATAAATTTTTTGAAAACCGTTTTCGATCGCAACCTATAAAATTTTTACAATCATCTTAAAGTAGATATATTTCTAAGCATACCTGTAAAATATTAGAGCATTTTATTTAAAATTTCAGAAGATATACGTGAATTTATATATTGACACGTTTTGAAATTTGGCATATTCGTTGAAAGCGATAATAGCGGAAATGTGGTTTACGCATTTTGTTAAAATTATTTGAAAGTAAGAACGATGTGACTTTTTTTCCCACTCATCCACAATGTAAAAAGGTAGGAACGATGTGACTTTTTTCCGCTCCTGCACGATGGAAGAGATAGGAAAATAGGTTGCCAAAAAGATTGTTCAGTGCGGCGGAAAGTGAAAAAAATTCGCCAAGTTAAATTTTTGAATATTTTTACAAATTTTACAAAATTTACAAAATTTAACAAAATTTAACATTTAGGCATATATTGAGTCGTAGAATCGAAATATGAAAAAAAAGGGGTATATGTTATTTCAGAAAAAGTCCGTTTTTGTGTCAAAATACCTATATTAGAACAAAGCTATATATAAATCTAACATATATAAGTCGCGCTTTCGAGACATGGAAAACGCAATTTGAATTTCGTCAATCGGTCTAGTATAACGGGAGATACAGAATAGTCCTTTTTTTTTTAATTATTTTTTTAACAGTGTACCTCAGCTTTTAGGTAATTAGAGTTAGTAAATTATAACAAATATTCTAACTATAAGGATTTGAAAATTTATCTATAAATTTATATGGGAATTGTTCCACAATATTTGCTTATTATATTCTTTATTATTATTAGACCAAACCAACATTAGCTCAGAAGGGCTATAAGTCTCTAACCCGGATTTTGCGTTGAATAACTCTAAAGAACTGAACCACTTTTCAAATTGTTGCCACCAAATATTGTCCTTTACCGTTTTAAAAGAAATTAAATAAAGGAGAATGTGCGTGAACGTAGGTATATTTTTTTCACTGTGAAAAGACGACGGTACCTAAAGACATCAAATTTTGAATAACGTAATCCTCCACCCTCACATGGGCAAATGGAAGCTCGAATTTTGAATTTCGAATTTATTATCTATTTCACATTTTTTTAAAAACGTTAACGGTTTTTGATTAACAAACGATTTCAAAGCGAGCAATGGCAACGCTGTACAGGAAAAAAAAATATCTCCACCTCGCTAGACTGTCTTTCGGAAAATCTAAAGTTATGTTGTTTTTAAGTATTTTATGTTATTGCTGTTGAATGGCATTTCATGTGGTTTAAGTCCGAAATAAAATAAAGGTAACAAACAAACGTTAAATAATGTGTAAAATTTGAAAGCTTTTAGATTTTTTATTCTTTCCTGTTATTATTATTATTACTCTTTTAACAGCGTTAATCTTTCAGCATTTGATCGTTTATTAATATGAAACATTACTGATAATTTCTACTGTACAGCCGAAATTCTCATGCATAAATATGGTTCCAGATATGGTATTTGTAATACTAGTTTTTTCAGATTGAGAACTGCTAAAATGAGCATTGTAAATTTGACGGTAGAGTTAGACATCTGGGAAAACTCCTTCAGTCTCTGGAACCAAAAATCTGTCAAACCGTTTTCTTAAAAATACAATGTAGAATTTATAAAAGAGCAGCTCTATGAATTCTTTCATTGCATTTCATTAAAAACTGCAGACTGGAGTCTTTCACTGAGGAAGAGAGTCTTGTATCCAGAAACTACGTTTAAACTTTCAGAAAATTGTTTATCAAAGTTTTCAGTCAAACCAAACCATTTGATTTATTGTTTACCATACAGCTCGTTCAATTACTGAAAGACGTCACCTAATTCTAACTCGAAAAGTTATTTGACGTGACAGCTAACCAGCATACTGCTGTTCATCAATTGATTTATCATTAAACTACACCTGTTTTCAGAGAGGAAATTCGTGAATTTCTTACCTGAATTAATGCAGATGAAAGAGATTAGTTGTCTTGAAAGAAATGACCTCTCTTATTGATAAATGAAAGAGCTCGTTCTCGGAAAATGATCTCGCTCAAAATCTTAAAGTAATTTTTACTTTTCCATGAGGATGTTGAAAAGGTTAATTTTTAAAGCCCTGACACTGAAGCTCCTTTCATAAAATTCTCTGGTTTGAAACTTGTCAATTAATTAATTTGAAAAAATTTCGAAGTATTCTACTGCGAAATAGCGTCACTTGATATCATATTTTTTTAGACTTCCATTTTTTGAAATCTATATAAATAAAAAATCTTGTGTATAAAAGCGCATAAACCACAATAGAATAAATGCACTCTTTAATGTTCACTATATTTGCTTACCATAGCGTCACTCTAAGGCTAGGTTCTTTTAACAGCGTTACATCTCTTTCACTTTATAACTCAGAATGCACAAAAATTATGTATATCATCTGAAGAATTATCTAATCGTTGCCACATGTTCTATTAAATACTATAATAAATCTAAAACGGTGTATAAAAGAAATTAAACAAAGAAAAAACATTTTCTTTTCACAGACGATTTAGTATTTCTCCTTCAATTAATTCAGTTCTTACTTCGCGACAAGGCAAAACACAAAGCAATTCAAAATATATATATTAAAAATTAGTTTCAAATGTAAACAAATGTGGTTGCTATAACAAAGAAAAATAGGCTTAGACGCACTTAAACAACCTTTAAATTTTTTATAATTCTACAAATATTGCCTGCAGATTTACTAAAGGCACAAATACCTTAACCGGAAAATAAGAACAATATAATTTAATCATTTTTAAAGCAAAAAATGCACAATTTACAGACATATAAAAATAAAGAAACTGAACTCACTGAGCCAAGTAACAGAGTGGATATATATGTATATTTATATTTACATACTTTTGGTGCGGCCTATTGCAACCAAAATAGGGGGTGCACATCTACATGTTATAGCATTCCCATACACAAAATTTCAACTTTCTGAGGTTACTTGTTTTTCACTTATGCTAGATACATACTTTCATACGTCCGTACTTATTAACAGACGCCACAAAAAATTCTTTTCAGAATTCATTTTAAATCAGTTTTATAATTTTTTGGGCAAAAAGAGTCCTTTCTGCTGTCCCTACGTACAGATGTCACGCAAAAACTTCGATAATTGCATTCAATAGCGGTCAAAATGGATATTTTCGTTGAAATATAATACCCGAAATTTTTCTCGATTACAATACTTCCTTTTTCTATCGTACATGGAAGTAAAAAGCGCATCTGTGTGTTTGTCGTTCATACAATCTACTGTTTTAGCCCAATCTTTATGAAACGTTTCACATTTGATTTTCAACACCAGAGGAAAGTCACTGTCTACGTGAGATTTCTCAAGAACCACCCCACGAGTGCCGCATTCTTAATATACATATATTTTGCCTGAATTAAACGAATTTGTGATTAAAAATTCCACGATTTAAAAGCTTTGTGTTGATACTCTGAAAAGCGTGAGTTATTTTAATTTCAAATGTAATCAGAAAACTCGGCAATAAAAAAAATGTGTTAAAAGAAGTGTGAAAACGCAATATACTTGTTTGTTTTTTGAATTTAATTAACAAACTGCGGAATTTAAAAGCCTCTGCGCAAATTCAAATATCTTTTAAGCATGTTAGCGATCAGCAGAGCGTAAGATATAATTGATTTTTCTTTCAAGTTTTTACTTTTGTTAGTTAATAAACTAAGCGATTTTGAAAGGAATAAACGCAGATTAATTTCAGTTATTATGAATTACTGCCTCGAAGGGTGAAATTACATTAGCTGCATTTATTAAAATCACCTGTGTATATATATATATATATATATATGTATAATGAAATATATTCGTTTTTTGTTTGTATATGTGTCATTCATACGAATCCACAGATTTATTCGTATATTCTATAGATTCTACAGATTTAGATCTTGATGAAATTTCGCCCACTTGACCTTCAAGAAAAGAAGAAGGTCACAGCCTACATAAGATTTCGAGAATTACTCCATGGATTTCACACTGAGTGCATATTAAAGCGGTACACTCACAATACCCATCTTGCATAGATGTCATCCACCATAGGTTCACTTCGCCGTTGTTTCGTTCCCGCTGTCAGTGGAAGTACTGCATCCTAAGGAAAGAATTCAAAATTATTTTCCCAAAAAAATAAGTATTAGGGTTTTTACAGAGTTTAAATTTTGAAACCATGTCAACTATCTCAGGACCTCGTCGACATTGTTGCGTTTCCGCTATTAGTTCTTGTTAAAACCATTAGGTGGCGCTATATTCGTTTGATCTTGAAAATAGTAGAAAACTTTCAGAAAAGTGTAGACCCTGTTAAAAAGAAGTGCATTCTCTATCAGTTTTTCTCAAATATTTCGAAAATGATGAGGAAATCAGTCAAAAATTGATTCAGCTACTTTTATCGGGAAAAAAAAAGGTATAACCTGTAGCAAAGCAAGTATCAGTCTCTTACTAAAACCGTTAGATGGCGCTGTGTTGTCTCTTTAAAATAGAGTAAAACCTTTACAGCAGAATTTAAATGCGCTCTTTAGCAGCTTTTTGAGAATACTTTGAAAATGTGATTTCGAAAAAAGTAGCTTCATCCTTCTATATGATGTTTATACGAGTAAGTTTCCCTTAGAAATTCTCCACGAAGACTTTCCTCCTTTTAGGCAGATAGCCTTACAGTGCTTTGCCATTATATAAACCAAACTAACCACAGCCTCCTAAATGAAGGCTCTTCACTCTGCGTTAAGCCCGGACGATGCCAGATGCCAGTTAGTGCACAAATATAGTTGAATTTACGGCAGATGTTTCCGTTATGTTAAGAATTAAAGCAGGCTGAGTACTGATTTCCGAAATGAAACTAGCAATAAGAGGAGATAAGAGGAGATCAATACTAGAATTTAACTAAATGTCTTTAGTTATGTGTATAGTGTTATAGAAGAATGTTATTGTTTTTTGAAAGCTTTTATTTTAATACTATGAGTTAAAGATATTTTTATATTTTCCCTAATATGTAAGTTTGCGTGGCAACAGTAAAAAAAATTATTTAGGAATGATTGCATCAGAAAGAATAATATAATCATAACTTTTCTTATAAATTTATCAAATTAAAATGAATATATATTAAAACTCGGAAAGAACAAGCTTTAACTCTGTTTTTCAAGAAAGCTACTTAAATTTTGATCTTTAAATGTAAATACTGAGTTTTTAAAAAGACATTTATTTTTGGCAGACGTAATTAATAAGTCATCTAATGAGATCAACGATGTTTCAGAATATTTGCAGAATTTTATTCGAAATGAAATGAAAAACAATCGCTTCCATTTAAATTCATTCATTTAAAATGTCTGATATCTTGCCGTTCTGAAAATTTAACAATAATTTAGCGTGTTAAAAATGTCAGCCATATTTATTTTTTAAAATGACAGTTGCGTTAAAACTTTCCTTATGCACCTCTGCCGCAAAATACTCTATAAACAGCTAGTTTCCTGAGCTGTCAAGGTTAAGCAATTAGTTAAGGACAACTATCAGGCAGAAAATCCTAATATATCTTTGCCGTTTCAGAAAATGAAAAGGATTTAACAATGGGACTGAACATTGAGTATGCGATAAACCTGTTTGCTCAATTTAGAACCAAGCGTAATCACTTTTACAATTTGCAGAGACAGATATAAAAATTTACATATTATGAAAATCTCACTTTCCTTCTTTTAATTTATAATAGCTATGTAAAATAGCAGATAAAAATATTTGTCAATAAGGCGAAGATATGCTATTTTTACTACTCATCTTTATACAATTCTTAACCTGTTAAAATTGTGAATTTGACGAAGTTTCTGTCTGTGCGCTTATTTTATTAGCAATCTGTATTACCTGAAAGTGAAAAACTATGGCTGAAAATGTTATTCGGGCATGTGTACATAAAATGTAAATCTGGCTATAGAAGTATGACATATCTTCGTCCGTAGTAAAAAGAAAAGTATCGTACTAGTGTGCATTAAAATGGAAGAAATTATTCGCAGTGTTATCACCTGATGAAAGTATATTTTATTTATAAATTTGATTTGCCGCTCAACCGGTATAGCGGTAAGCAACACTATCTGCCGTGCCGGAGGGTCTAGTTCGAATCGCAAAAAAAAAAGCGTGGATGTTGTAAATGTGTAATGTCTGTTCGTCATGAGGGCACTCTAAATATGCGGCGAGCGGAAAGGCCTCTCGAGAGGTTAGTGGTAGAGAAAGAGGGATGAGAGATCTTCGGGTCTGGCCCATCGTAGTGCTGTTTATTAAAATTGGGGGTGGAACTGAGCAAAATCATACTGTCACTCGTATGATACTCAAAGCTCTAGCCAACGACTGGCGCAATCTTGCACTCCGTGTCACGATGAATTTCGTGGACTTGTTCTGATGTTACTGTCAGACAAGTGAGACAAGTCAGAGTAACAGAAACATAAATTTTTTATAATATTATCAAAACCTGTGATGATTGAATCGCATGTTCACAATGATCGGAAAGGAAGTAACTTGGAAGTGCTACTGCGATTATTAAATTTCGTGACAACTAGAAGGTTACTAGATGTTTACTTTGTAAGAGACATTAGGTTATTTATAAACCGAACAGATAAAAAAGTAGCAATGCCGTTGCCGGGAATCTAACCACGGACCTTTCGAATACGCGCCGACCCTGCTGACCACTACACCACAAAGCCATACTAAGAAGGCGGAAGAAATACCTTATATACTCCCTCTTTTAAAGGGCGACTGAGGATTAGGGAACCCAATCGCCAAATACTGGTGGTGGAGAATCATCATCCGCCATATTTTAGTTCGGGCGCCATTATAGAGACATTAGGTATTTTTTGAAAGCAGGAGAGAGGAAAAATGAGCAATGCTCTCGCCGGGACTCGAACCACGGTCCTCTCGAATACGTGTATAGCGTGCTGACCACACGCCACAAAGGCATACTAAGAAGACACGAAGAAATAACTTACAACTTAGGGGGACATGCGACATGTCGACGGGCAAAATTGAACTATTTCGAGACGAATTTTATTAGGGTATAAGTTTTCTCATAATAAACTTATACACTTCATTATTTTTTTCATTTAAATTACATAGATTGTAGATTACAGAAAAAACATAAAATCCATATTAAATGCCTAATATTTTTAAAACTTGGCTGTTTAGTTTCACTTACCTTTGACGAATCTCTCGTGACAATGTGCAGTTTGGTACACTTTTCTTATAAATTATTGCACCAATCGTTTTCAAGTTTTGCATGGTAATTAAAATGACATCATTTGAGAATTATGAGCAGTATTTTACATTTTACTTAAAAAGAAAAAATATTAAAAATAAAACAGTAAGATGTTTTGAAAATAGTAAAACAAAATTAGTATTAAATTATTAACATATCCAGTACTATTGCTCGTAAATTTTATATTCTGCTTAGTTTCAAAGAAATAGTAATGATAAACAACTGTAGAAGACTGGAAACTTCCAGGTTGAATACTTTTCAAGAAAAGTGTACCGAAATTAAATTTAAAAAAACACATTTTGACAAAAATGAAAAAAAAAAAAACATTTAAACACTAGTAATTTACAAAAAATATCGTTTTAATATTTTCCTGCACCATAATCATCTGGAACTGACATTTCTACATCAAGCTGCTTTTGTTTAAAAAATTTATTGTTATTTCTAGCCATTTTAGAAAGCTTTTGGTAAGCGAGCTGGGCCTGACGAATTCTAAGATAATCTATTTTCTGCAGACAGTTTACCATATAAAACTCTGTTTGAATTCCTAATAGTTCCATTACTTTACTGCGGCTTTGTACACCATTATTAAAACACATTACTGCTTTGAACAAGCCTAATTTTAATGTGATAATACTTATAAAAACATTTTTTCAAAATTAAAAATAAACACAGAAGGCACGAGTTTAAATGCAAAGAGCGAAAAGAATAGCAAAACATAAAATAAACAAAGCACGTTGAACATAAACATACGAAAATAGACAATTGTCCACCACACAGTTTAAACAAGCCAGTTTAAAAAGGTGTTGCGAAGTGCCTTTCAAAAGATTTATATTCTGACCAAGCAAATAATAAAAACTGCCATCTGTCCCTTTAAACTTGTAGCATTTATTATTTTAATTAACCAAATTATTTTTAGTTTGAACTTTCCTATCGATATCTCAAAGTTTCAGTTGCTGCCCGAATTTAGCGCGCGTGAGATATTTATGCAAATCGCATATATCTGTTAGCAGTTTAAAAGGCAGGAGTTCACGAGGGGAAAGACAGTGCCTTGGATTTATCGCCGTAAGGCTGTGCGCGCCAAGATTTCCTCTGTCTACTGAAAGTTCGCCTTTATAGGCATTTGCATTTACCAGTGTTTGCTAGTGAAATTCGCATAATTGCATTTCACTAAGAGTTAAGCTTCCCTCGCCGTCCTATTTAAGCTAAGTTAGGGAATTGAATTTGTTAACACACCTTATTTTCATATTATTTTAGTTCAGCCCAAGTAGTGGCTTACTCTCAATTTGAAGAGTTGTAAATATTTGAATTAAAGGGTCACTTTTAAATCCTCCTTCTGACTTTGTAGTTTCTGCAGCACTAAAGGACATAGCCTAGATCTGCTCACTGTCCTCCACATAAGGTTTCACAGTTTATGCTCACGAAGAAAGTCAAGAGATTGAAGGAGAAACCTTATAAACTCGCTGGTGTGCCAGTGGTTGTTTGCATTTTTTAATGTGAGATTTCCATCTTTTAAAATTTTGAAACATGCATAATTATATATTTTTGAAGTCGTCTCAATCTATTTTATTTTTATAGCCCAAAATTGAAATTTCGAAAATTTGAGAATTTTTATGTCATGTGTACCCCTAATTATTAAAATAATAATAATAAAATAAAGATTATCATACATCATAGTAAGAAGGCAAGGCATTTTTTATATATGTTTAGTCAAAAATATGAGGTCAGGAAGTTCAGTCAACGACAGATTTGGGTTTTGTATCATTTTATTTCTGTATCACATTCAAAATAAAATGATTTCCTTCTATGTTACGCAGATTCTGTTTATTATATTATTTCCTAACGTCCTAACAAAGAGATGAAAATTATTTGAAACAATTTAAATTTTAAAATAATCTTTAATTCAATAAGCACGTCTCTTAAAGCTTTAATTATGCCATCAGGCGATCAAATTCATCGAATATCATTACCAAATCACTTCTCTCTTTGTTATCTTCAGTTTGAAATTACTAAAAACAAAAAACATACAGATACAAATGGAAGTTTATGCTCTAAAGCAAAAACTAAGAGCATTTTTTTTAATTCAGGTAGTTTAAAAAATGTGACAAAACATACTTGAATACGTGAGTTTAACTTTTATACAAAAGACATTTTATTTTTTAGTTCTCAAGGAATGGCATCACTCAGTCAGCTACGAAGGCGAAAATTGGTATAGCATTGAAATATTGATAAAATACTCATTAACATAAATATTTATAAAGATAATTATGGACAGCAAAAGTAAATAAATGCATAGGTTAGACATTTCTTGAGGCAATGTATAAATACTTTAAAATAATATTTAATTTACCCCTTCTTTTAGATTCCCCGTCACATAAAATAAAATGAAAACAATAGAAGCTAAAAGAATAATAAACAGGGCTGGCTAAACATTTAATAAAAAACAAAGCGTATGACCTCTTGAACAAATGAGGAAAAAAACTGCACACACATTAACAGACAAGTAAAAAAAACTGAGTTAAATCATTTACTGAAGGCCTGTATTTTTGCTATCGAAGGCCAGAACTGGACTACAATAAAAAATATTCTATTCTTATAAGATAATAGGTGATAGCATCACGCAGAGAATGCTGCAAAGCTTGGACATACCGTTTATTCAGCTGTCAACAGTTTTGTTCCATCAAGCATTTAACTGATCGTCTCATCAATTATTTCTCCATTCAACACTGATGAAGTTCCGTTGTTCCAAAGCAAACCGTTTCCATAGAACAATAGGTTAAGTTTGACAGTTTAATGGGAATTTGCAGTGTGTGGAATTTAAATTATGTGGATGGTCAGTAAGAATAATGAGAATTCAATCTTCTTGAAGGAGAAGCTATTGATAAGCAAAAGAAACCTTTAGTCGAATTACTGTGAGAATCTGAACGTCACATTAAATCACAACGGTCACTGATTCAACATTTTGCAGGAAACCATTTCCAGCATGAGGAATATAAGAATGAGCATTATTTCAAACAAAAGAGTGAGAGCTTTTCTTGTGTTAGTGTTAACCAAATTCGAAACTTCCGTGATTCTCCATCATAACGTATTTTAAAATTTTATTCAATTTTCATACATAATGCTTATTGATTTGCTAAGTATAATATGGTTCTTGATATGCAGGGTCTTTCAGAAAATCAATTGCAAATTTTCAAGAGAGACAGAGTACACCTAGATGATGGAAAATCACGTAGAATTTCCAGGTCAGAAAATCTTTCCTAGAACGGAAAGGACACGAACAGGTTGGAGACAGATGTTTATTATGGTTTTAGTATGATGGAGGTCCTCTCACATTACAGCCTTGATGTTTGACTCCATCTGAATGGAGTGTATCCTCAACACTAGATCGGCAGAGATGGACCGGTACATTGGCCAACAAGAAAGCCAAACCTCACTTGCATTGACTACTTCCTCTGGGGGAGGGGTGCGTCAAGACATGCTGGGGAAGCCCGGGACACGCCCGGTATTTTCCAAAAAATCATGCGCCGGGGATGTGAGGCCTGTATCACGTTCGCGGTATAATGTTGAACACCTTCTTTGATGACTATTGTTGTCTGTGTTTTTTATTTCCTGGTTTCTGCTATACTAAGTATAATATTTGTGTGTTCGTGTTTATATATATATATCTGTGTGTGTGTATCATTATAAACCTGGCTTGTAATCAAGACTAAAATCAGCCTGAAATGCTTAACTGTTAGCAATCAAATGTTTACGTATGTGCAATAACGTACGCATGTGTAGAACAAACATTATGGTAGCATTATATTCCTAGTGTCTAAACCTAGGTGCATATAAATAAGCTGTTTTCTCCCTCCTTCCAGCATGCTTTCGTGGTATAATGGTTAGCACCCTCGACGCGTATTTGAGAGGTCTAGATTCGAGTCCTGGCGAGGTCATTGCACATTTTTCATGTCTCCTGCTTAAAAATTCTACTGACTCGACTCTGGCGCCCGAACTAAAAGGTGATGGAGGATGATTCCTCACCACCAGGATTTGGCGATTGAGTCCCCTAATCCCCAGCTGCCCTTTAAAAGGGGGAGTATATAAGGTACTTCTCCCTCCTTCTTAGCATGCCTTCGTAAGTAATGGTCAGCATACTCAACATGTATCCGAGAGGTCGGAGGTTCGAGTCCCGGCTAGAGCACGGCTCGTTTTTCATGTCTCCTGCATCGAAATAACCTAGTGTCTCTACAAACTATTACGCGCTAGGTGAAATAATGCTCATTTTTACATTTCTGTTGGTCCCATGAATATATTAACTAATCATATCTTTGTGAATATTGAGAAGAAGCCTTTTATTTTTGTATTTAAAGTGTAAAGATTATTTTATTGATATAATTTTTGCTTTGAAAGGACCGTGTAGAAAGATAAATTTTATAGTAACTTCTCATCTATAGTGTTGGAAACGTTATTTTTGTAATGTTATCTACCATATTTTGAGAAATTTTACAGCTGAAATTATACAATAGACGTTCGTTTTTACGAACCTCTTTTTTACGAACACTCTCGATTTGACGAACTAGCGAATGGTCCCGAATGCACTCTCATAGATGTAATGTAATTTTGCGCTCTTATTTACGAACTACAAATCAGGAAAATCTCTTTTTTGCGAACTCAGTTTTCATACTTCTGCGTGTTTCATTGGGACGAAGTGTGAAGGTCAAATAAAATGTCCAACTATTTTGAGGCAGCAAGTGCGAAACATTCGAAGTACAGTAAGGAGAAGAGGGGGAATTAGGACAAATTTATGGTGTTGTTTGTTGTGGGAGGCTCTCAGAAGAGCATCGGCCTGATGTTATTGGGTGGGGGTGAGACCATTCGTGTTAAAGGGGTTTGGGTTGCTTCTAAAACAGAGTTGTTGCTTTTTGTAATGTCATAGTCATTTGATCTAGACAACTCAATCCGTGAAGTCTCGTTAGTCGAGAGGGAGATTGGGCCAGTTTTTGTTAAGTAAGATTCTTAGAGCTATGTCGCAAATGAAGAAACGAATTTGTTTAGTGGTTGAAATAAAGAAGATTTTAAAAGAAGTTGACGAAAAAATATTAAGCAAGACACAAATTGGTCAGAAATATGGAATTCCTAAAAATGTTTATCGACGATTTTAAAGGCAAGAGAGAAGATCTTTGGAGCTAAAAACGGAAACGATGAATGTGGACCCTCCTCTCGAAAATATTTTCGAGAATCAAAACACCCAAATTTGGAAAGGGCTTTGCTTGTTTGGTTTCGAAAGATGAGAAGCTTAAACATTCCAATTGATGGAAATGTACTTAAAGAACAAGCACACTTTTTTGCTTCCAAATTAAACATCAAAGATTTTAAAGCATCGGATGGTTGGTTACAGAAATTTAAATTTCGGAATGGTTTGAGTTTCCGGAAAGTGTGTGGTGAAAGTGCAGCAGTAGACACGTCATCAGCAAATGAATGGAAAGAAGAAAAGTTGAAATTGCTTCTTTCTGAATACGCTGCAGATGACGTTTTTAATGCGGACGAAACGGCTTTGTTTTTTAAGATTTTGCCAGAAAGAACATTAGCTTACAAAGGAGATAAATGTGTTGGAGGTAATAAAGCTAAAGAGAGACTTACAGTTTTGATTGCAGCCAACATGACTGGGTCACAAAAATTGCCTCTGCTCTTTATTGGAAAATATCTGAAACCAAGGTGTTTCAAAAATGTTCAGAAGATTCCTGCTGCATATTATGCTAATAATAAGGCCTGGATGACTGGCAACATCTACGAAAAATGGTTGAGAGATTTAGATAACCGTTTTTCAGCAGAGAAGCGCAAAGTTCTCCTAATCGTGGACAATTGTACTGCACACATGGAAGTCACTGGGCTTCAGGCAATCCGTGTGGAATATCTCCCACCAAATGCAACTGCAGTTTTACAGCCAATGGATCAGGGGATAATCAATAGTTTCAAGCGAAAATATAAGAAAGTGCTCTTGCAAAGAGTAATCCTTGGCTTGGAAAGGGAACAACCTTATCAGATTGATATTCTTGGTGCAATGCATTTATCAATCAGTGCATGGAATGATGTTTTAGATGAAACAATTTCTAAAGCCTTTCGACATGCAGGTTTTATTAAAGAAACAGACGTAACTGAAGAAATCCATGACAATAGATCTCACGACGAAGATGAGGTTCTCATGCATGAACTTCGCCGTAGAAATCCACAGTTGCCAGAACTTTCATTCGAGGATTTTTTAAATGTGGATTCTAATGTCATCTGCACGGAGGAAATATCGGATCACGATATTATTAGCAGCATAATCAACGAGAATGAGAGACTTTCAGATCCAGAAGAAGAAGAAAAAGAAGAAAATGAAGTAACACCAAGACCGACTTTAAAACAAGCTGCTGAATACTTGTCAGAACTTAGACGATTTTTTGAGGCCAGTGATAATTGTGAAATGCTAACAAATATAGAGAAGATGGAGTCTTGCATTGTACAATCTGTTGTTTTAAAACAGACAAAGATAAGTGATTATTTTGTTGCTCAATGACTTAATAAAGGTACGTTTTACAAATATTTTATATTTCTTGTTTGTTTAATAGAATGGATATCATTTATTAAGTAGTAATACTATTAAAAATAATTCCTAATTCATAAATAAAAGCATGGTATAGTATCACTAACCTGTCTTGAAAACATTAAAATGTGAAATACTAACAATTTCCGATGCCTTTCTAAATTACGAATTCTCGATTTAACGAACTGTTTTCGTAGTCCCTACGAGTTCGTAGAAACGAGCGTCTACTGTATATGCATTAACTAATATTTAAAGTAATTAAACTGTCTTCTATTACTATTGTAAATATTACTAATGTACAGTATCCTTCTTCTATTACTAATGTACAATACACTACTTTAGCTGCATTTCCTGAATAATATCTTGTAAAATTATAAATGATTCAATCATAATATTACAATTCATATTCTTTTTCTCATACAAATATTTCCTTTTCAGAAAAATAAACTGTTCCGAATCATTTGCTTGTGTGCCAAATAAGCAATTATTAAAAGAATTATTCTTACGATCTGCTAAATAATGAGTTCGATACGAATCAAAAACATGATTTACGATGATGAATGTAATAGAAAAAGTGAACTATTGGAAAAAGATTTAACCAGCAGCTTGAATTACAAAGGCGTTAAAAACTGAAACCTTATTCTTTTCCTTACTTATTAGCTCTTAAAACTACTGCTTATTCTATCATCCAGAATGTTGGCTTACGACGTTTTTTTTAACAGATTGCTGTATAGAAGTATTTAACTTGCTCTTATGTTATTTACCGAAGACACTTCTTTTTTAAATCTTCCGTTTCTTAAATCTTTATCTTGTTTGCTTCCCTTGTTTAAACAGAGCTGCCTAGGTAGATATGAGGAAGTTACGCCGACGTGTAATGCATGGAAGCAAATATCAAATTACTTCCTCTAGCTTTATTCTGTTTTAATTATGAATGTAAGAAAGTGTTAGGGTGCGGCCTAATAGAAATTACTGCGTATGTATGAAGGATTCAGGAAGTAGAATGAGGATAATTATTTACGTTAAAATAAAATTCGTATGATATATTAAGGAGCATTTTACAGGATCTGAAATTAAGATACTTTTTTGTTAATTTATTTGAAGTATGAAGTTGTTTCGGAGAAAACTACAGTTACAATTTTAGTAAAATATTTTTCCTGGAATACTGCTTAAGTTTTAAGTAGGGTGAATGATGAAGTATTTATTAACCATATTGATTTTGTTTTCTATTCATTGATTTTGGATGTAGATATATGATGAAATTAGAAATATATTTTCCCGGGAATACCGCTTAGATTTTACAAAAATTAGACAGAATGATGAAGCATTACTGATCGTGATTTTTGTTTTTTTATTGATTGATTTCAGATGTAGATATATGATAAATTAGAAAATTAGTTTCCTGGGAATGTAGCTTAGGTTGTCTTATAAAAGTAGAGTGAACGATGAAGCATTACAGATAGCGATTTTGCTTTTTATAAGTTGATTTAAGATGTAAATATATGATAAAATTATGAAATTGTTTTTCCGAAAATACTGGTGAGGTTTAGTGAATTATGAAGTATTGCGAATAGTGATTTTTTTTATTGATTGAATTTAGATATAGATATATGATAAAATTAGAGATATATTTTCCCTGAAATACCTCTTAGAGTTTATAAAATTAGAGAGAATGATGAAACATTACTGACAGTGATTTTTTTTACTGATTGGTTTAAGATGTAGATATATGATAAAATTATAAAAATATTTTCCCGGGAATACTGCTTATGTTTTTGTAAAATATAGAATGAATGATGAAAGATTACTGGTAGTGATTTTGTTTTTTATTGATTGATTTTAGACGTAGATATATGATAAAGGAAAATTAGAGAAATATTTTCCCCGGAATACTGCTTAGGTTTTATAAAAGTAGAGTGAATGATGAAGCATTACTAATAGTGATTTTGTTTTTTATTGATTGATTTAAGATGTAGATGTACGATAAAATTATAAAAATATTTTCTTGGGAATACTGCTTAGGTTTTTCTAAAATTAGAGTGAATGATAACACATTATTAGTAGTGATTTTGGTTTTTATTGATTAATTTTAGATGTAGCTGTGTGATAAAATTAGAAAAATATTTTCCCTGGAATATTGCTTAGGTTTTATAAAAATATAAAGAACGATGAAGCATTACTAAGAGTGATTTTGTTTTTTATTGATTGATTTAAGATGTAGATGTATGAAAAAATTTTAAAATTGTTTTCTCGGGAATACTGCTTAGACTTTGTAAAAGTAGACTGCATGATAAAGCATTACTGATGATAGTGATTTGATTTTTATTGATTGATTTAAGATGTAGATAAAGGAGAAATAGAAAAGGAAATAAATTTTAGAAACTAATTTTTAGCCTGAAATTTAGTAAAGAAAAAATTCATCCTTCATGGTCGTTCACTTCAGTAAACAAAGTGCAAGATTCAATTTAAAAAAAAGTTGATCAAAATGGTTTTGAAATAATTCCAATTATTTTTTAATCGGTTTTTTGATTTGACCGGCTTTCATCTGTGGTACCTTTTATATTTAAATTCAGAGCAGATATGATTTAATAATTAATTATAGCTCATCAGTCATACATTTGTCAGGTATTTATTTAAATAAAGCAGGTATTTAATGTTCATAATCTACACTGTCACTTCTCCCTGTCCGTTTTCCTGCCAGAACGCTAATTTTAGCTCGCGTGTCAATAAATTAGGTAGAAAGAGATAGTATTTAAAGGGTGGTTTTAGAAAGAGTGAACCTTTGGCTAACTTAAGATTTCGATTAAGTTTTAGATTCAGTTAACTCTGAATTCCTTACTCTTGAATTATGCCATAAATGCTGGCTGGTTTTGTAAGCATAAGGTCTGCCTTCTGCTAAATTATTTGAGGCTAAATCAAAGGGCTTTTAGATCCTTCTTACGTTTCTGTTGTATTCTAGACATAGACAGTTATCGCTTAGTCTGTCTAAAGTTTTGAATTAGTGTATGTTACTAAAAAAGAGTTAAACTCTACAGATTCTTTTATCTAGGCATGTACATTACTTCTGTATTTCAGTAATTCAATTATGTCAAAATGTTGGACCAGAAATGAGAAACTAGCAAATGTTCTGCGGTATCTCTCGGAAATTTCTAAGCGAATGCTCAAATGATAAAAATACGTTCCATTATTTTGATTATGGCAAAGTGCGAGAAATTTTGAAAAGGAATTTATTCCTATTTACATTACATTATTGAAGGAAAATTTGTAAAGACAACAATAAAACCTGCATATTTACCAGGATTCGAATCCACATCAAATTACTCCTATTTAATGCTTTATCTAGTTGCTCACATGCAGCCGTCGACTGTTGGAAGGACACTAAACTTTCGATCTGATCTTTAATAAATGAAGCATAAAATTATAACAAAATTTTAAAACATATTATCTGACAGGAAAGGGCAATATAATGCCTTTAATGCTGGTAGAAATTCCTTTTTATGTAATAAAAGTCTTCATAAACAAATATCCCCACAGGGAATAAAATGTATTTTCTGTAACTGGTTGGATTTCCCTTGCTTTCAAAACTCCATCACATCTTCTGAGTAAGTTGTTTTGAATTTAGAAATTGTGTTTACAGGAATGAATTCTCCTCCCTTTTTCAAATTCCCAAGCTAAGTACCGATATTCACACAATAAACATATATTTTTGACAGAATAAAAATAATTAGCTTATCAAGAATGGAAATGAATTTAATTCAGATAGTTTCACCATCCATGTATTGTCCTTTTCTCATGAATCATTCATTAATAAAAGAAGAAAAACTACAGTTGGTAAACTGAGAAGCCATTTAACTATATTTTTAAGAAATTAATAATTTGGTAATACGATATTTTGCAGTGGAATTAAGTTTTACGACATAGTTAGTGCAAATAAGTTGTTTACTTTTTGTGTCAGAGATATTCTTTCCGGCAACTCCATTACCGTCATTGGAATTTATCAACATGTCTTCAGATAATGATATTATTGCTCAGGATAATGAATATGGAAGAGAAATCTGTTTGTAAAAGACATAAATTCAAATGACTGCGAAAATCATCGCAAATGTATTACAGGAACATGTAATTAAAGTTTACACATTACATTCCGATAGATGTCCTTCCAACATTGAATAATAGCAGCTGTTTACAGAACTGAGGAAGAATAATTCCCTCAGGCTTTCCACATCTATCATCTATCAAATGTCGACGAGGGTGAAAGGAAGTGTCGCCTTGATCATGTTTTGCGACATATCCATCATCATCTTTGTCCATGAAAGGAATTGCAGGAAATTCCTGTCCCCACATAGTGACTAGATTTTTTTCAAAACATTCAATTCACATACACACTTGCTTTATCAATTTGCAATTGCTAGCTTAGTGCGAGAAATGTTCTTTCATTGCATGTTAAACGTTTCACTCTGGACTTGGGTGAAATTTGAGTGATATAATTGAGTTATAAGGTGTTTCTCCTACCTTCTTAACATGCCTTCGTGGTGTAGTGGTCAGCACGCTGGACGTGCATTCGAGATGTCCGCGGTTCGAGTCTGCACGAGGGTATTGCTCATTTTTCATTTCTCCTACTTCCTATGAAATGAATTTACAGTGGCGCCCGAACTAAAAAAGTTGGTGGATGATGATTCTCCACGACAAGGATTTGGCGATTGGGTCTCCTAGTCCCCAGTCGCCCTTTAAAAGGGGGAGTACATAATGCATTTTTCCCGCCTTCTTAGCATGACTTCGTGCTACAGTGATCAGCACGCTCGACGTGTATTCGAGAGGTCAGTGGTTCGAGTCCCGGTGAAGACATTGCTGATTTTTCATCTATCCTGCTTCCAAATAAATCATAATGTCTCTACAGAGTACAAGAAGACATTTTAAACTTGTCCTAATCTTACAAAAAGATAGATAGAAGTGAAAAACTCTTCATGCTCTGGAACAGTAAATATTCATAATTTCAATTGTAGAGTCATTAGATTATTTTGAAGCAGGAAGACACGAAAAATGAGCAATGCCCTGGACCTCTCGAATACGCGACGAGTATGCTACTGTTACACCACTAAGGCATGCTAAAAAGCGAGAGAAAATACTCCCCCTTTTAAAGGGCAACTGTGGATTAGGAAGAGCCAGTCGCCAAATACTGGTGATGATGAATTATCTTCCATCACCTTTTAATTCTTTCCACCACCTACCACCACTGTAGAGTCATTAGGTTATTTTGAAGCAGCAATTTGAAGCAGAAAAAGTGCAATGCCTTCGACTGGGACTCGAACTTGAACCTTTAGAATACGCGCCGACTGTGCTACCATTACACCACGACGGCATGCTGGAAGGAGGGAGAAGATACCTTATACAATAATTGCAGCTTCATTCACTAACCTGTCAGTTAATCTCGAATAGGTGATAAAAAAAATTACCTCTTTAATACACTTTATGAAATGAGCTGCTGGAGCATTTGCGTTTCTCAGTAACAGATTTTCAGTTATTTTCACATGAAATTTCTAAATCTACATATTTATATTATGAAAATAATGCACATGGGATATTTTTTAGGATTATGCAACTACAAAATAAGGATGATTAATTTATCTTCCAGGATATAAAAGTAGTTCTACAATGGTTCATTTCGCAATTTAAGTTTATGTCATGCATGTTCCATTCATAGAAGGAAATTATTCAGAATAAAAAAAATTCATAAAAATTCTTACAATAAGAAATTTTAATAGAAGATGAATTGAGACAACAAATTTGCGAAACATGTTTGAGGGTAAATATATTTGCTTTCTTAGGCTTCTTTTTTCCCTCAAGGGAAAACGAATCGTTGCAAGTGACTGATTTCATCATAAAGAAATTTTTAAAAGATTTCTTTTTTTCACATAGAGTTAATATCCAGTTTTGAATCAATTCCTTCCATAGGAAAAAATAATTAAAAATTCAGAAAAATAATAGATTCATAATGACATTTATGACAACGTTTTTCAGGAATTGTTTAGATCTTGTTTTGTAGCAAGAATTTTTATGCTGACATTTTAGTCAGTTTTATATACATTTTTAACTTTATATTTTTTCAGAAATAAGGAGTTACAAATTTTATTCATATGTGCATGTGATTTACACTTAGTACTTCTGTAGAAAAAACCAGGCATGGAATAATTCTTTCGAAAAATTAATTCAATAAAAAACTATGCTAATTATTATTCATGCTTACTAATTTGTAGGAAATAATAGTTATCCAGATGTTCTTTTTTATTTGGAATATCTTTTAAAAGGATTATTGTATAGTTAAATTGTCGTTTCAATAATGATAATAGAGCTGACACAAGCTTGCAAAGCTTGTTGTTAAAATAGACTCTTGAACTATTACATAACGATTGCTGGTCGAATTAAAGAAAAATCTTTATCAGTTATTTTCACATGAAAATATTTCTTAGCGTAAAATTCTTAGCGTAATAAATCTTGCGTAGTGACAGTTATTTTCACATGAAAATAACTGTCACTACGCAAAATTGGAATGGATTAATGTTTCTCATTAAATTTATGCTTTTCCATCATTTTTATAAATAATAAGGTATTAAATATCACCTGCCACGAAACCTCAGAGTGGATCAAAAGTTTATCCTTACTTATTAGACTAGAAACGCGTTTGTTTCCAAGTACACAGCTGCGAAAATTGTTAACATACTCACGACACTTCTTATTTCCTCAGATAAATCAAGAAGTATATTGAAATTTTTGTAAAACACTGAATTAATAATGATGGTATTTAATAAACAAAACAATTCGTCACGTTCTTGTTTGCGGAAATGTGAAAAGGAAATCCATTTATTAAATATTGCTAAGGTTTTTGTATTTATTTTGCAATTTTAGAAGAATTGATTGCAATTAAAATTATTTTATTTTCCCATGAATGCAGCGAGTTACGAGTTTTAAGAAAAAGCTACGCCTCAAAAGTGAAAAAACAAGAGCGCGTGCATTTAACACTTAATAAATACGTATCTCTTAATTGTGCTTTTTTGCTTTCAAGAAACCTTGAGAAAATAAAAATTACCAGAATGTTCTCGTGCATGATTAAAAAGCCAGACAAAAACATCTCAGTTCAGTTGTTTCAAGCGAACTGTTGTTGTTTACTTTGCTGCTGTAATTTTGAGATCGGATTAGCTTTCTTTGCTCTTTGAATTGTGTTCTATTTAACGTTTTAGTGGTTGAAAATATAGCTACTATGTGATATTGCGATATTGTACAAATATCTGTGAGGAAACATTTCAGCATTTGATTTTATTTCTTGTGATAAGAATAAATTTTATTAACGTTTCATCAAACTTGTGCATTCAATCTTTTACGAACATTTACGTACGAACAATATCATTATTCATTGAGGAAAACAATTATCGCTGCTTCCGGTTTCTGAAGTAAAAGAAATATTTATTTTTTTATCTTTAGAAACTTAATAAATTCGCGGACTCTGTATATCATTATTCTCACCTAAACACACCAAAATAATTTAATTATTAATAATTTAGAATATATAATATATTAATAATTAATAACTTATTTATACTTTTCAATATCAAAGAGATTAAGCATGCAACATTTGATGTTAGAATAGACGGGTTTTCATGCAGATGAGTTTCGTACACATTTTAGTGTTAATATAATACCTGAAGACTTTTCCCGACTCTGCATAGAATGTTTGATAGCTGGAAGATCGTAGCTAACTGTCCAGCTTGTATACTATATTACGCAGCCAGTTACAGTAAAGTATGATGATTAAAAGCAGGGATTTAATTGACAAAATCTGTTCTGCATTTCCCTTCTTAAAAAAAAATTTGAAACTTTTCTAACTTCTTATAGTCTAACACTGGAAATAAAAAATAAAAAAATGTGCACTGCGCAACAAAAAGGGGGGACAGTTCTATGCCTCTCGTTTTACTGGGCGGATTGACAAAATTCAAACTACATTTTTTACGTCCCGAAAGAGTGACTTATGATATGTATTAGATTTATACATAGCATTGTTCTAATATATGTATTTCGACACAAAATCGGACTTTATCCGAAATGACATACCAGTATTTTTCCACATTTTGATTCTACTACTCAAATTATGCTTACATATTGAATTTTGTAAAATTCGGTGCGAAATTTACGGAGAAATTAAGAAATTTATCTTGGCGCATTTTTTAGCTTACGCCAAAAATAATTCGCTTGGCGAACTTCTTAATTTATAACAACCTATTTTCATTTACCTTTCTCCTTTCTGCACAAGAGGGGGGGGAAGTCACCTTTCATACTTTCAAATAATTTTAACAAAGTGCGTAAACCACATTTGGCGTTATTATCGCGTATAACGACCATGCCAAATTTCAAAACGTGCCAATATGTAAATTCATATATATCTTAGGAACTTTTGAGCAAAAAAATTCTAGTTTCTTGCAGGGGTGCCTAGAAAGACATCTACTTTAAGATGATGTTAAAAATTTTATAGGTCATAATAAAAATATTTTTTGAAAAATTTATAAAATATATTAAAAATTAAAAATTTTAAAAATAAATAAAAAATGTGCGAATTACATTTGGATTAAGTCTAAATTTCGAATTCTGGAAGAAGGAATTAAGTGCATTTAATAAAAAAGAAATATTAATAAATATATATCAAATTAAATCAACACTGAAGAGCTAAAATTTGAGAGCTGATTTTTTCAAAACTACTTATGCGATTTTTACAAGTTTGGCATAATTTGAGTCATAGAATTGAAATATGTAAAAAACGTGGCATGTCATTTCAGAAAACGTCCAATTTTGTGTCAAAATACCTATATTAGAACAATGCTATATATAAATATAATACATATCCTAAGTCGCGCTTTCGAGACATGAAAACGCAAGTTGAATTCATCAATCGATAGATGTAAAACTTGTAAGGTTTTAGTTAAACTAACAAAGTTTTGTTTTAATTTAACTTTTTCTATCTCTTCTCATTTCAACTTCCCGTTAGAATAAGCGCGCTTTTCAGCTTTATGCTAATTTGAAGTGGAGCCAAGTTTATATTTAAACGAAAGGTAGAAGCCTTTCAGAGTGAGAGAGCTTTTAGTCTCAGATCACTGTTACTCTATTCAACGTTCGCCTGACTAGCTAGTATTTAAATTCTAAGCCGTAGCGCTGTTACGTGATTGCTTATTGAAGTAATTCCAAGTGCGTCAGTATTAGTTAAATCTTACTACGCACCATTTAGTTTAGAGGCCAACCTCGCGTTCATAGCTCTGTGAGCAACCACGATTTACTTTCTAATTAGCTTTAGTTTAAATTACTTTGATTGTTCATTTTAGACCCAAGCGCGGTCTTTATTTTCTGTATCCCTCCCGAGTTGGGAAGTAGTTGTAAATAATTGTGGTCTAATAAAAGAGGATTTTAAATCCCTTTAAAGTGCAGTTCTTCTACCACTTATTCAAAGTATTCTACCACAGAACATAGCTGCATTCAGCTCCCTGTTCAAAATCAGGGCTCAAGTACTTTCACGAAGATGTTTGCCAAGAATATGCACCGAACACTCAGTCCTGACAAACTGACCCATTTTTTTCCCCAGTGTACATCTAACGTTTAGATTAGTTTGATTATTTGAAGGTTTTCTTACGAAAAGCGTACAAGACCTGAATCTAATCATTTGTTTTTCACTGTTATATTTATACTCAGATTATGGCATCATTCTCGTGCAGGTATTCTAATCTCACCAGTGATGTTTCTAAGTTTAAACTGAACAAGCGTTTCTTTTAAGTTTTATAGCTATTAAGGAAAGAATTACAAGTTAAAATGAAACAAAGCATTAACTGTTTCTCTTATAACAATGTGGATACGAAATTTATAACAACGCTGATTCTAATGTAATTCACAGGATCCATTTATGAGCTCAATCACATGCGGGAGGCCTCCGTGATGTTGGAAAGCTCTAGGAAACTGCTAGAAATCTCAGCTTTTACATTTCTATGAAAAATATTCCAATTATTGTTTCGAGACGTGATAACAATAATTTGATCTTTAATTTAAAAAAATTAGTTCTGAAAATTTAAGTCGCTTTCACAAGAAGAAAAGCGTTGGTTTTATGTCTGGTGAAAAATTGACTTTTTTTAAGTATAAGATATTCTCGTGCATGATTAAAAAACCTATAAAAGACGGATATAAACATCTCGGATTAGCTTTCTTTGTACTTTGAATTTGAGTTCTGTTTATATTTTAGTAGTTTAAAATATAACTACTGTGAGGTATTGCGATATTGTACGAATATCTCTGAGGAAATTTCAGTATTTTGTTTAATTTCTTGGGATAAGTATAAATTTTATTAACTTTTTATCGACTTGTGCATTCAATCCATTACGAAACCGTACGCACGCAACAATATACTTTCAAGAAAACTGTGTCCAAAAACTTAATATGAGAAGCTACCGTTGCTAATATTTTTGTATGATCGCTAGATATTTTAATAAATTATACCTCATATAATTTTGTCTGATGAGGAAGGACTAATAGAGTTATTAAAAATATAAAATTTCCTGACTCAGAAAAACAAAATTAAGGTTTTTAAAAGAATAAAGTGAACGAAAGCTTCATGAGTTCTGAGTTACTTTCAAAGGGGCGTTTTTCCAACATTTTGCGTGTTACCTTTATTTATTAAATATCCTGTTTTTGCACTTAAACCATAAAATTCAATTCAAAAGGAATATTGCAAAATAATTTTAAATTGAGCATATCTTTAGAATTTCCAATACACAGCCTCACGCGCTGGAAAAAAAAATGTTTTTTCTAAACAACGTTGCCATTGCTTGCTGTGAAATCGTTGAATTTGTTAATCAAAAATTCGTTTAATAAAGTTTTGTAAAATTTGAAGTCGATAAAAAAAGAAATTCGAAATTTGAAATTTCTTTAAATATAATACAGGGCGATAATATTTGGCGGCAACAATTTCAAAAGTTAAAGTTTCAAAAGTTAAAGTTTTGGCGGCAACAGTAGCTTTAGTTTCAAAAGTTAAAGTTTTGGCGGCAAAGTTTTGGCTTCAAAAGTTAAAGTTTTGGCGGCAACAAAAGCTTTAGTTTCAAAAGTTAAAGTTTTGGCGGCAACAATTTCAAAAGTTCTTCATTGAGAGTGATTCGATGCAAAATCGCAAAACGAAAACAATAGTCCTTCAGGGACAAAGCCCCTTTTTACTAAAAAAACGCGCCTTTGGGCGTAATGTAAAACCCAAAAGCTTTCAGATTTTTATTTATCTATTTATTTCTTTAGAGTTTCTTTCATCAATAAAGAATAAGTTGAACCTCGTTTTAAAAGATTAAGATTTTTGCATTAGCAAAATGAGAATGTTATTACGTATTTAATTTTTGCAGAGAAAGAGAATATGTCATCTACAATTTTCCGTTGACAGAAAAACTATACTCCAAACGTATCCCTCAGTCCTTTTTAATATGATAAATTCAATAATTTACTTCAGCAATATCCCAGGCTATTTTGCTAAAAATAAAATAAAAAGCAAACAGGAAACATTTACATATAAAAAATATTTCTGTTGTTGGTTATTTTAAAACTGTAAAATCAATTTCTTTTTGTGGGAAATTAAGCAGTTCCTCATTAAGCTGAGAACAAGGTAATGTAAACAAAACAAACAATTAACTTTAGAATGCTTACTTTAGGTCTGCAATTTATATAACAATATTTTCGACACAGGAAAAGCAATAAACCAGCTGTTATGAAGATAAATTCACCATTTATTTCAACAACCATTTATTGTGATATGTATGCTTGTTCCATTAAAAACAAACAAAGTGGTAAAAAACAAAATGGCCTATTTTGCACATTAATACCAAATCGAAAGTTATTACGCTCTTGAATAGCATTCATCAAAAACCGGAGCAAAATACTTCCCCGTGTAACTCGTGCCAAATTATGGCATTCACCGGCAATACAATGTCAATAATAATGTCAGTTGTGTTGATGTAATGATGGAAAGTGTTACTTTCTCAGCATTGACAAGAACAGATTAGATTTCACACAATGGCCGAGACGGTGAGTATAGACTCTATGCCTTTAGGGAAACATTTGTAATGGGATAACGTATTTAAGAAAACTATGCGGTTTCTAGACTAAGGAAAAAGTATCTTTGAAGTTCAGGTAACGAGCGAAAGTCTGTATATCGTTAGCTATATTTGGATACCAATTTGCAGTGTGTGTTATTTCAAGAAATACGTTCAAATATGTTAAACTTAATGTATATAATTTTGTTGTTGGCATTTTATTTCCCATTTTGAGCAAAATTAAAAGAAAAACAAAGAAAAGTGAATATTACAAGGCACCAGTGTTCGTTTTTTTTGCAAACTGTTTGATTACGAAATTGCAGTTAACTAACATCGTAATTCTGAAACATTTTTAAAAGTTTATTTTCCGAATTTTTAACATTTTGGTACTTTATGTATTTCCTGTAGAGAATCGATTGACGAAATACAGATATTGCGGTAATTTGTATGCAAATAAAATGCAGGAAATAATATCGCAGACATGTGTCACTTTACATCAAAGACTCTAAGGACACCGAGTTTCACCTTTCACCAATACCTAAAGCGTCACATAAAAGTAAAATAATCATCTCAAACTCAGTGACTTTGGATGCAGAAGTAAGACAACATTGTCGAGAGGTGAATGTACAAGTTAAGACAGCATTGACAAGTTTTGAATGCAGAAGTAAGACAGCACTGACAGATAGAGACAAATAGCAGTTTACTTTTTATATAATCATATTTGACTGGGATTAGTTGAAATAATCTGATTCTGGTCTAAGGCTGAGCAATGAGTTACACAGCAACGTCAGTTCAAAGTGACACAGGAGTCTTTTGATCTAGTCATAGAAAACCTCACCCCTAAACTTAATCTTGAAGACATACAATATAACTAAATCCCATACCTGTGAAAGGTGGCTACAAAGAAGAAACGGATCACAAAATTCACAAAAAATTATAAAAGGTTTATTTGACCATATGAGCACTGTATGCATGCTTCAATCGTGTCCCAAAGCCTCTAAAGCAATTATAGTGTTACCTACATGAAATCAGGTAACTTACAAATCATGTTTAACTAATAGAGGCAAATAAAATATAATCCATTTAAATATATTTGATATTTTTAAAAATTTCAGCATTTAAATAAGTTTGATATTTTTGCATACTAATTGTTTTATGTGGATTAAATTGAGTCTGTAAGCTTCCAAATTTCAGACTATGCGCATCCACTGTCAAAACAATTTTGCTCAATTCACATCCAGCCTACTTTTTTTTGACTTTCCACTGACAATGGCTTATTCCAACAGAGATTCCTCACTTTGAAATCTATAAGATTGTAAGTGGCTAGTTACAAGATCACGTTAACATTGCTAGCGTGATCGTGGAGCTTCTGCATGTTGGATTCTCCGTTCATCACTCGCTTACGGCTGCAGACGTTTTACATTCAAAGTAAATATAATGTTTATTGGATATTGAGATGAAGATTATCTAGATCAGATTAGATTGAGCAGCTTGATCTTCTGATTTTATACCATTGTATTTTGTCTCATGATGTTGCCTCAAACGGCAAGTTTATACCGAAGAAACAATTACTCGGAAAAACATGCGGGAGCCGAATGAAATACCGGTATGATCCTAAGAGGAAAACAATTTTACATGTTCATTACTTTTCCCTTCAATAGCTACGAAAGTTTCATACTACACTGACTACCAATAAGTATTTGGACACCTATGCAAATGACGATATCTGCGGTCCTAAGGTACGTCACGCACTCCGCCGATATATATCGTGTAGGAAACAGCATCGGCTTTAGTCGCATGCAAGATGCCTCGCATTTCGGAGCTCTCTGATTTCGAGAAAGGTATAATTATCGGGTATCACAAATGTGGACGATCCTTAAGGGACATATCTAGTGATCTGAAGTACCCAAAATCGACAGTGATTAAGAAGTGAAAGGAGAGCGGTGATTGTCGGAATGTGCCCCGAGTCGGCAGACCAACGAAACGGGGAGATACAGACCGACGAGTGCTGTCCAGAGAAATTCGAAAAACCGCAGCCAACCGATGGCCCTCTTCCGCGAGTAGTTTCAACAGGCATCCGGGAGTATTGTTTCAATGAATACCATCCGTAAGGAAGCACATTTGCTTGGTTTTCATGGTCGTGCTGCTGCCCATAAGCCTTTGATCACAAATTCCAACCCCGCTGCTCGATTAATCTGGTGCAAAGCACACCGAAATTGGATCGTAGATCAGTGGAAACGGGTTCTTTGGAAACGGCTCAAGGTTCATCCTTTATCGTTCGGATGGCAGGGTCTGGGTCTGGCGTCTACGTGGAGAACGTCTCCTGCCAGAATTCATTGTGCCAACAGTCAAGTTCGGCGGGGGTGGAATTATGATCTGGGGGTGTTTATCCTGGTATGGGCTGGCACTCTTGGTCCCCATTCATGGTAAGCTCAACTCCGGTGCCTATTGCGCTATTTTGGATGACAATGTGTTTCCTACGTTGTGGCAGTTTTACGGGTTGGACCCCTGTTACTTTCAGGACGACAATGCCAGTTGTCATGTTTCGACGTTAACCAAGGCTTTGTAGGGTGCCAATGGAGTTCATCGAATGGACTGGCCTGCACAGAGTCCAGACCTGAACTCTATCGAGAACCTCTGGGATGAGTTGCATCGCCGAATTCAGGGGTGCACTACCCGTGCAAAATCGGTGAAGGAACTTCTATGTCTTCTTCAAGCCGAGTGGAAGAAAATACCACTAGCTGTCATACAAAGACTTGTGGAAAGTATGCCCCGGAGGGTCCACTCTGGAATTACCTCTCGTGGAGGCTCTACCAACTATTGATTTTGAATAAAGTTAGTTTTTCTTTTTTGTCACAGGTGTCCAAATACTTATTGGTAGTCAGTGTATAAAAGCACGACTCTGAAGATTTATTAAAGTAAGTTAAGTAAGTTTTGTAATCTTTTTACAAAACACAAATTTAATTAATTGCCATCGGAATAAAATGATATTGACTTATTAACCAGTTAGTAATATTTTTAAAGCATCTGCTAAACTAGTATTATCTAAATTAAAAAATGTTTATAGGAAAGCTGTTTAATTATGCAAGAGGAATAAGAACACACACAGACAGTACATAATGTAGCTTTAGAGCACTCTGTTACTACACCAATACTTCAGATCAGTTGAAGAACTTCCTGTAGATCAAATATAGTACATAACACCGCCCGCTTTTCATTTTGAAGATTATATAT
>KK122423.1:1423142-1440332 GCA_000611955.2 Stegodyphus mimosarum
ATATGCTGCTAGTTTCCAAAAATTAAGGAAAAATAGAAAAAATAGCAATAACTAGTTCCAAAATAAGCCAATCCATATAAAATTTTAATCTGTTGTCAAATAATAATTGCTGAGTAAAACTGCAGTATGGCAAATTAGTGGTTCTGCGATCGAAGTACGTCATCTGCGACGAGCATAAATTTTCATAGTTCAGAGCAAGCCTGCAAGTTACGCTCTCATACTTGAGTTCAAAAATCTGGGGCAGCTAACAATGAACTCCAGGCATCATTTGCCCGAAGAACTCCGACGAGAACTTTTGGGAGACTGGAGACAGGATAATGTCAGACAGAAGTGGCCAGATGGCTAAATGGAAGTCCTTCTGTGGTTCAAAGACAATTCCTAACACAGGTATCCAGGAGGTCCACCCAAAGACGGCTACTCGCTACGAGGAGTTCTAATGACTTATATTTGTTATTATGGGCATGGTATTCTTTCTTCAACTCAGTTGGTATTCTTTCTTCAACTCCATCTGAACTCAGATCCTCCTTTCCTACAACCACTGGAAGGTTGGTGGCAACGTCAACCGTGCATAAGAGGCTTCACGAAGGCGTGTCCATACATGATTCGACCAGCTATTTACGTGCCGCTCACGTCACGTTATAGAAGACCATGTTTGAAGTAGGCACGTCAACATGTGCACTGGATAACTGATTAATGGAGGGTTGTACTTTTTGCGGATGAGTCCCGGTCTAGCCTCCAAAACGATAGCAGGCGTTATTTGATTTGGAGAGAACCTGGTACCCTTTATCATACATGAAGCTTTCGTGAAAGATATCTGTATGGTGGATGGTGGAGGCAATCTGTGTCTGATGTGATATCTCTTTGAGTGGAAGCACAACCTTCCACGTCTTTCCACGTAGAACCCTGAATGCTCAGGTCTATAGCAATGACATCCTTGATGCATATGTGCGCCCCTATGCCGGGGAAATGGATATTTTCCTGCTGCAGGGCGACAACGCTAAACCACACCATCGTGGATGATTATCTTCAGCAGCAAACAATTCAGCGCATGGAGTGCTTAGCTCGATCACCAGACCTTAATCCTATCAAGCATGTTTGGAGTGTTTTAGGAAGAAGTATGCCTCCTATCGATCCTTCTCTTAAGACCTTGTCACGCTTGCAATTGCTTCGTAAGAGCAATGGTTCTCACTTCCTACGGAGCTGATAGACTGCAGAATTAACAAAATCCCACATCGCTGTATGTGTTGTTGTTTCTAGGGAACATCATACTCTATACTGAAGATAATTTTCCTATGAAAATCTAACGCATCCGATTTGTTCAGTTTATACACAGGCTAATTTCTATAATACAATAATTGTCCGTAATTTCTTTTTAGGTTATTTTATACCTTACTGTATTTTGTACACTGTGGGTCAGTTTCATTAAATTCTACATGTATCTTTTTGAACAATGCCATTTTGTAATTTTTCCTTAACTATTATATATATATGTCGTAATTTAATGCGTTGTCGTGATGGCAGAATGGCAAGACTGGAAATAGATGTTGACACGAAACCAAGTTCAGCTAATTACTATCATTATTTCTGGTCACATTAGACTGATTCCTCGTCGACAATATACCTTTTGATCAAAAACAATTATAATGATTTTTGTATACAGAGATTAACGGGGATTCGACGTCAGTTTAGAATAAGAAGAAAGGCAGTTAGGGAAGAGTGTAGTTTACAGCGCAGCAGGAGCTAGGAGAAGAATGACGTAATTCCTTGCGAGTGATATTTATACCGAATAGATGTGGAAAGTGCTCTAAGCTATGATTGGTTAATTTTGGGTTTTAGTTTAATTTTTCAAGCAATGTTATATAACATGGAAGGAGCTCGAATTTGGGAGGATAGATGAATTTAAGGGGAGAGCACCAAATCAGGAACAGTTAATTTTGAGAGCAGCTATGGATTTTTTATATATTACGCATACACACATATATATTACTTAAAATTCATTTAAAATTTGATATATAGAACCATACCTAAGTATGTACACATTCCTAACTGACGCTACTGAAAAACAATGGGTTGTAGCAAAAATCCAAGTACACATCTAGAATTAGTCTGCCCTAATTCGCTGAAAAAAATTGTCTGTACAGTGTTCACAATTTCTCACTCTTGAAATACTTTATAAAATAATAAACGACTCTGAATATAAAATGCTAAATGAAATCATTTTAATTAAATTCATATTTTTAATAAAAAGCGTCGGAGAAAATTATGTAAAAATAATATTTATTATGATTTAAAGGTTTAGAGACATTAGGTTAATTACAAACAGGAGAGATGAAAAATATGCAATTCCTTCGCCGGGGATCGAACCACGGACCTCTGAAATACCGGCTCAGTGTGCTGACCATTACACCACGAAGGCACGCTAAGAATGTGGGAGATATACCTTATATACTCCCTTAAAAATTCAAAACATACATGTATGAAAGAATGCAGTCTGAATTCATAAAGTATTTATAAAAATAAAAAATATCGCCTTTATATAAAAAATTACTCATTTACCAAGTCGCATTTAACAATATTTAATATACCAGCATATTTTTCCTTTAGCGGAAGATATGAAAGTTAGGAGAAAAATCGATGAAGGCCATTAGGGCAGATTTTCTCATCTTTAGTAGTGCATTCCCTTGAACTGTAGGAATGCACACTGGTTATAAGGAAATACTAACAATAGAGCAAAGAAAGAAAGTAGAATTAAAGTTGATCAGTTTCAAACTTATGCATTCTTGTCTCTGTATCTAATTCATGGTCTTCAAATAATTAGTATCTTCAAAAGTAATTACAGGATATTAAAACACAATGCGAAATATACTTTTTTTTGCACACTCTTCAGAGAAAAGGCGTCGCCTAAATAAACAGTTTCCTTCTCAGACATCTTTCCTCGTTACGCTATTTTTTAATAACTTCTGAAGAATATTATTTCATTTCGTATCTAGAAGCATTTACAAATGCAGTCGCAATTAATTAGCTGAAGTCATGCAACTTATTATCGTACAGAGGACATAATATAGTACATTAAATAATTTTGCTGCTCTATATTTAAATGATATTGCACTTCTTACTGCGGATTTAATATAAAACGTAAAGCGTCACTTCCGAAGCTCTATCTAAATTTTAATAATTCAGTTTTTATATATGTTACTGTGAAAGACCGAAATTGGAGAACGTCGACTTTCACCAAATACGTCGGTGAAAGATCGAATATAACATTGCATTCTTGTACATTCGGACCCTCACCGGTGTATGTCGACAATCACAGATATGCTCTGGTGTAGGTCGAAAAAAGAGGCGACTGGCTGTTTCCCATAAATGCAGTTGTAAAAGTAAGGGCCTCTTGTGCAATTCAAAGTCTCATAATAGTTTAAGTTGTTGCAATTAATCAGATTTGAATCACATAATTTAGTAAGTTTTTTATTACTATTATTTTATTTTCTCATTTACTACGTACTGTATAATTAAGTAAGTTTTTTAACTTCTATTATTTTCCTTTCTCATTTTGAATGTATTGTGTGTTTTAAGTACTTGTGTGTTTTTTCGCGACTGAATTATGGAGAAGAAAATATAATAGTCTCATATATTCAACATTCACCATTAGTACATGGAGAATGTCGACATTCGCTGGTGTAAGTCAGAAATAAGAGTATTTGGAAAATATTTCGGACATACACCAAGCGACTATGTGAATGTTGACATTCACCGGTGAAAGTCGACATTCTCCAGATTTCGATGATTCGAAAAATGATAGTATTCCTCAATTACCAAGATAATGAGCAATTAATATAAATATTAAAAACGCACCAGGAGTGGCTTAAAACAAAATGTTTTCGTTAATATTACAGCACTAAATTTGAAGAAGTATATTTAAAATATTTCTGCTTTTGTTAATGGTATTTAGTTACAAAATTGTTTCTAAAAATATTTATAAGGCAATTTTATATAAAATCGGTTTAAACATTTTTTAAATAGCTGTTTGTGACTAATATTTAATAAAACAAACCCGAAATAGTATGCAGATTGTCAGTTTTGTCCTCCTCCTTTCTATGATTTCAATTTTTCATAATTCCTACATATATTAGAATTCAATATAATTATGACTCTTAAGAGCATTTATTGTTATTACATTTATTGTTACTTTTATTGGCATGTAACTAAGATCGCAAAGAAAAAAATCTCTTGCTAAACATACCCATTATTATCATAAATAACCCCCAGAAATCACAGATATTTTAAAAATTCAAGCATCTCTAGCAAAATATATTGTATCTTACTGTAATGTTTCCTGAAACCTAACATTATTCTACCTCTGAACTTCCATCAAAATAATTATTTTTACAGGGTTCTTTTCAAACATGTAATTTAACAAAGATAATCAGATTTTAAAGTTTAAATTTATGTCTTAAGTTTGGGTAAAAATTTTAATGACCAAAAGGAGATAAATAAATCAAATTTTCTGTTAATTTTATTGAAACAAATTACATGATTCATCTGATTAGAGAGGATATTTAATTATACCTTTTCCGTAATTTAAAGCTCAAGTGCCTAGTTTTCATAAGCTCTTCTCTAATGATCATTTCTGCCTTTGAAAAATCCTTAATATGCAGGAGTAGTTTTACCGGCTTACAATGCATCATTTTCTATTAGATGGAAAAGTTTTCTAACTTAGGATGGGAAATGTTTTATGACCTTTAATCGGGATATTATATTATAAATGAATCTTCACATTAAGAACGATTCATTAATGAGATTAACTACAGTTTCATTAGAATCTCGTTTTATAATTTTGGTGATGAAGGAAAAATCATATTTCACTTTTCAACCAATTAATAACAGCTATACTTTATGATTAGAATTTCAGATCGGAACTTATCGCCATCAGCAAAGCACTTGATTATGCTCTGTGTTCAAGTAGTGAAACTATATGGATTCTGACAGATAGCAGAAGCTCCATTCAGTACCTTAAAAACTGGCCTAAGATCATGGATAAGACCGGTCAGTATATTGTATCTAAACTTTTCGATACAATTAGAAGCTCCGATTAGCTTAGAAAGCGTAAATCAATATATCTCTAGTGGATGCCGTCCCATGTTGGGGTGTATGGTAACGAAACAGCTGATGATCTGGCAGGAAAAGGTTGTGATCTCTCTACACTCACTTCCACTGATTTATGCTTAACCGAAATTCATTCCTATTACAAGCATAAAACTAACATGGCATTGAAAATTTCTCCTGTTCATCTATGGTATTTCGCTGAACAACCAGGCCTGTTACTTCTGAGTAAAAGATCTGGACCTATCCAAACGGCCATGGCCAGATTCAGGAGTGGGCATCTTCGATTTATGAAATTCAAAGACGGAGAAAAGACCTTCCCCTCGTGTGCCTGTTCCATCCCTGCCTCTCCCGCTCACCTACTGGATTGTATAGGCGTCTCCCTCACAGCTATCGGCTGAACAGGTTGACGTCAGCGATTTGCTTGTGCAGCAAGGTCTTTTGGACTTGGTGTAGGCTTTCCTGCCCCAAGGGGATCTGAAACAACACCAAAAACAACATGGTTAGAACAGTTCAAATTTATGGTAACACAAAGTACAATAACAAGGTAACGTTAAGAAACTTGCGACACAAATCAAGAGAGTTATTTACACATTAATTTTTAAGAGAGAAAATTTCTATGTATTTAACAATCTTTCAGTTTTAATAAACATTTCGTTCATTGATTTGAAGAAATCCAGAACACTTCATCATTGTAGATTGCCTAGCCCTCAAAGTGGCATGGGAATTCGGATCTGCTCATGAATACCTGTATTCAAACAGCTACTAGTAGCGAACTTCTTATATTGAGTTGGCCCATAAATCTTGGCGTGTTTTTGAAGTGAAAAGTTTGAGTAAAAAATTAAATGTTTTGGCAAAACGTTTAAGGCTATTCGACAACGAATTATATGCTTTACAAAACAGTGTGTTTTGTAGACTCAAAGCCGCTAACTCAAGTCGCTAATAATAACAGCACAAAGTGGCCTAGAATAGGCAGTCAAGCTCTAAAACTAAGTGCAATTAACTAAAAATTATTGCTTAAATAGCAGGTTTTTCTAACTTTGTAAGGTTTTAGTTAAACTAACAAAGTTTTATTTTAATTTAAATCTTTCTATCTCTTCTTAGTTTCAACTTCCCGTCAGAAGAAGCGCGCGTTTTCAGCTTATGCTAATTTGAAGTAGAGCCAAGTACTATTTAAACCAGAGGTAGAAACCTCTCAGTGTGAGAGAGCTTTTAGTCTCAGATCACGGTCATTCTGTTCGACGTTCGCCTGACCAGCTAGCAGCTAAATTATAAGCCATAGTGCTTACTACGTGATTGCTTATTGAAATAAATCCAAGTGCGCTAGTATTAGAAATTCTTGCTACGCACCATTTAGTTAGAGGCCAACTCCGCGATTAGCTCTGAGAGCAAAGATTAATTAAATTTCTATTTAGCTTTAGTTTAAATTTATCTGATTGTTCGTTTAGGCCCAAGTGTGGTCTTTTACTTTCTGTATCCCTCCCGAGTTGGGAAGTGATTTGTAAATAATATTGATTTAATAAAAGAGGATTTTAAATCCCTTTCAAGTGCAATTATTCTTAAGCACAGTATCTACAACCAGAACATAGCTGCATTCAGCTCCCTGTTCCAGATCAGGACTTAGAGACTTTTCAGCTGTTCACGAAGATGTTTGCCAAAATTACGCACAGAACACTCAGTCCTGACAAATTAACCTGAATAAACGTTGCTATCTCATTTACATTCTGGCATGAAAATAGAGAAATAGGACAATAGTCAAATTTTAAATGAACTATTAGTAAAAAATAAATAGATAAAGCTCACAATGTCATTAAAATCGAGTGTCCAGTCGCCAAAAAAAAAGTATTTTCGACACCTTCTGCTTATTGTGTTTAACTAATGTGCCAAAGCCACAGAAGTTGTTAGAGAGATTTGTGAAGTGTATGGCGAAGAAACGATGCCTCTTAGGCCGATTCATAATTGGTTTAACATATTCAAAGACAGTGATTTCTACTCCCGAGACATTGAAAACCTTCTACAACGTTGGGGAGAAGTTGTAAGACGAGCGGAAAATATATTATTGATTGATTTATTGTTAATTTTTTATTGTTTTTTGTGGAAACCTATAAAAATGAAATAAAATAAAATCTGAAAGATTTCAGATTTTACATTACGCCCTAAGGGACTTCTTTTAACGTTTTGTTTGTTACCTTTGTTTAATAAATATCACGCTCTTCACACTTAAAAAATAAAATTCAGTTGGACAGCAATATCGCAAAATAATTTTCAAATGACCATATGTTTAGTATTTTCGATACACAGTCTCGCTCGTTAGAGATAAACATGTTTTTAGTCCAAAGGGCTTTGTCTCTGAAGGACTATTGTTTTCGTTTTGAGATTTTGCGTCGAATCACTCTGTATGTCCGTTTCACTTTTCAAATTGTTGCCACTAAATATTATCGCCCTGTATTATATTTGAAGGAATTAAATAATGAAGAATCTGTATAAAGGTATGTATATTTCTTGCATTGTGATAAAACAATGGTATCTAGAGACATCCAATTTCGAATGACGCAATCCTGCTGCGAATATGGACATCTGGAAGCCAAAATTTGAAATTTGGAAATTGTTTTATTATCGATTTCATATTTTGTAAAACTCAACGATTTCAAAGCGAACAATGGCAACGTTGTACAGAAAAAACTTTTTAATCTCCAGCGCGTGAGACTGTGTATCGGAAATTCTAAATATATGCTCAATTTAAAATTATTTTGCGTTATTGCTCTTGTACCGAATTTTATGACCTAAGTGCGAAGAACATGATATTTAATAAATAAAGATAACACATAAAATGTTATCTTTATTTATTAAATATCATGTTAAAAAAAAGGCCCTTTGGGCGTAATTTAAAATGTGTAACCTTTAAGATTTTTTTTTTGTGCAGTATTGTTATTGCTCGTTTTGAAATCGTTCTGTTTGTTAATCTAAAACTCGCTATTCGTTAAAGTTTTAAAATATATGAAATAAATAATAATAAAATGTGAAATTCCAAATTTCTGCTTCCAGATGCCCATATTCGGGTGGAAACGTACGTTATTCAAAATTTGATGGCTCTAGATACCGCTGTTTTATCACAATACGAGAGAAATATATACGTTTATGCAGATTCTTCATTATTTAATTTCTTTAAACATAATACAGGGCGAAAACATTTGGTGGCAACAATTTGGAATGTGAATCAAGGCTTATAGTGAAGCTACGCAAAATGCTAAAACGAAATTGCTAGTCCTTCTGTGCCAATTGCCCCATTGGACTAATAGGAGCGCCAGAAATTATGTTCCCACTCAAGAATTACGTATTTTAGTCTCTATTTTCATAAGCTCCTATTCATTCTGATGATATTCGCATTCCTAAATAAAGAAAGAAAGCATAGTGTTCTAAGTTATGACCTAATACATACCAAAGTAACGGAAAATCTCATGAGCGGATAGAGGGGGTCATGTCAATTAAAGGAGTTAGGTATCGTGTTATCTGAAAGACAGTTCGGCCTGCAGTCATGGTTTTTTTGGCTGACTGGCTTGTTCTGTCTCAAGTTGATGGTACTTATAACAAAATTTACTGACTTGCATAAACTTCCACTGTAAAATGGTGAGTATCACTGTAAAATGAGTTATATCTGTCAAAATGGTGAGTGCTGAAATAGGTAAAGTAGAATATGTTTCAGTTAAAAGTCAAAGATATGAAATTTAAATAACATGCTTAATAACATACATAACATAATTTGAATACGAATTATAAATAATAGTAAAATTCATAATGCAAGTTATGTATCACAGCCAGAGCCACTTAAATTGTTTAAGCCAGACAGTCTGGATCCTTAAACATAGTGGGGTTTCAGAATCATCTAACTCTAATTTCCCTTGCTTTTAGGAAGAGGAATCAGAATTATAATAGAATGATTCGGAGCTCCCTGAAATAGAGGTCCCGACACAAGGGCTTTGGAGGATCTAAGCTGTAAAAAAGCTCTTATTCAATATAAAATATTTCATTTTATATTTATTATTTGATAAATGAGATATATCGGTTTAATTTTATACGCTATAAGAAGTAATATAAGCACATTAAAATCATGTAACTTCCTTTTATTAACTGAAAAGTTGCATTTCCTTTTGAACTGACACAGCGTATCCTGAAAAAATAAAGATATTCCTTATTATAAATTTAAAACATGACTGGTTATATATTGGTGCTACTTTTAATTTTATAAAAAATAATGTTATATACAAAATTAATGAACTGTGTAAAAATAATGTACTATTACTATTGATATAAAGGCAGTTTTTATTATTAGTAACTATAAATATCGTATTTTTCTTTTATTACCTACTAATATTGTTAATTAAAAATATGTTTGGTTTTAGACTTGCAGATTATATGTCACAAAAATATAAGAAATTCTTTTCTTCAAATCCAAGATATTATTTCATTTTGAACTGACACAGTGTTTCCTGTATTACAAATTTAAAATATGACTGGTTATATATTAGTGCTCCTTTTAATTTTATACAAAATAATGTTATATGCAAAAGTAATGAACTATTTAATGTACTTTGTAAAAATAATGTTCTATTACTATCGATATAAACGCAATTTTTATTGTTAGTAACTATAAATATATTTAAATAACGTATTTTTCTTTTATTATCTACTAATATCGTTAATTAAAATATGTTTGGTTTTAGACATGCAGATTATATGTCACAAAAATATAAGAAATTTTTTTCTTCAAATCCAAAATATTATTTCATTTTGAACTGACACAGTGTATCCTGAAAAATAAAGATATTCCTTATTACAAATTTAACACATGACTGGTTATATATTGGCGCTCCTTTTAATTTTACAATAAATAATGTTATACACAAAAATAATGAACTATGTAATGTACTATGCAAAAGTAATGTACTATTACTTTTACTATCGATATAAATGTAATTTTTATTATAAGTAGTAACTATAAATATATTTAAAAACGTTTCTTTTATTAGCTACTAATGTTGTTAATTAAAAACGTGTTTGGTTTTAGACTTGTAGATTATATATCACAAAAAAATAAGAAATTCTTCTCTTCAAATCCAAGATATTATTGACTTTATATTGACGTCTCTAGCTCTCTCCCAAAAAAAAAAAAAAGGCTGAAAACTGCCAGAGAGGAAACAATTTTAATATTCTTCGAATTCATGCAAATTACAATAAAAAGCTTGTAGAAATAAAAAAAAGATCATGTTAAATTACATGTTGCCTACGTGTACAATGTCCATTAATTTACGGGTTGTCCCTTTTTTCCGATATGCCATTGTTGCTTAAGATTTTATTTTTATTCCAACTTATATATATTTTAAAATTTATGTTGGATATGTTGGATGCTGTCTATATTTGTTAGAGAATTTCATAGAATCGGAGTTACTAAATGCTTTTAACTACATATATGTTCATTTATTGAGAAAAATATTTATATATTTTTCATTCGGAATTACGAAATTACTACTACTGAAAACCAAAATAAAGCAAAAAGAAAGAGGAATAAAATGAAAAATTCACCGAAAGATTGTAAAGTCATTAGGTTACTTTGATGCTGCAGACGACAAAAATGAGCAATGCCGTCCCCAGGGCTCGTATCTCGGACCTCTCGAATACGTGTCAAGTGTGCTGGCCATTAGAACACGAAGGCATGCTAAGAAGACGGGAAAAATACCTTATATACCCCCCTTTTAAAGGCCGACTGGGAAATGGGGGACCCAGTCGCCAAATCCTGGTGGTGGAGAATTACCATCCACGACTTTTTTTTTTTTTAATTTTTAGTTCGGGCGCAACTGTAGAGATATATAGAATTTTTTCGATGTGAGGAAGCTGAAGAAAATGAACAATGCCTTTGCCAGGACTCGAACCGCGGATCTCTGGAATAAGCGCTGAGTTTGTTTTATGTATGTTTTCTCTTTGCTTTATTTTCCCCCACGATGTTTTGTAGTACGACATTTTCGCCTTGCTTTGTTTTCTCTGCGACGTTTTCTTCCGCGATGTTTTTGCCGCGATGATTTCGGCTGTAACCACTGACCATTATGCCACGAAGGCATGCTAAGAAGGCCTGAGAAATACCTTATAAGATAAAACAAGGTGTATCTCAATTACTATTTAAATCGCCTTAAATTTCGCATTGTAATTAAGATGGTTTCAAGGCTTAATTTCGTAGTTAGTTCCAAGCTTAGTTTCAAATTTTTACTTTCAAAAGTATTGTAATACATGTGCAAGGTCAAATTTTGAATCAGGTCATGTATGATGGTATGGTTCAAACTTCGAACACAAATCTTGCATTATCTTTTTTTTCTTTGCATATAAAATGTTAAATTTTAGTTGCTCTGGGTTTCCACGTAAACCAAAACAAAAACAAAACCGGAAGAATTACGAATAAAGTCATATTCCTAAGCTATAGCATGCTCAAACTTCAATAAATAAATAAAAGTAAAAAACTACGAAGATCAAAGTTAAAAATCACCTACTTGCATAGAGAGAGTCCTTATCTTTAAGACTATCGACACAAAACGAAGGAATAAAAAAGTACATAGGAAGTTCTGCTTTTCCCTTTTTGAAGAACTGAAGATGGAACTGAAAGATAAACGTTGCGAAGGTTTAAAAGAAACGAGTAACAATGGTCACAGCAGATCCCATTGTTGTGGCATTGTGGGTAAAGCTTTTATTTCCCCCCATGTGATTATCACATACCGTGTGATACACGGAGGTGGAAAAGCTCTGCTTATGCTTGATTCTCAAATCCTCGTTAGAATGTCACACTTGATAAAACTTCGTGTTTTGTTTTACCACGTGAATGAAAACAACGTTAACATACGTCCTGTAACTGCGGGAGTAAAATACTTTGTAAAGATTGAAAATTCCGATGCGTGAATTCATGAATAGCTGAAGATTACTATCACCAGCTTCCTACTGCGTTTACGACTGTTAAGTAAGATGATTTTCGTCTTCCCAGCAGAAGAGTTTTGGAATAGATGGAAATTCTATTAGATTTTTTCTGCTGTGTTCCATGATGCTGTGATATATATTAGAATAAAATTCCTTGTTATCATATGTTTGATCACTGTGTTGTAGAGTCATTAAGAATTTTGAAGTAGGAGATCTGAAAAATGTGCAGTCTCCTCGCCGGGACTCAAACTTGGACCTCTCGAATAGGCGCTCCGAGTGTGCTAACCGTTACACCACGAAGGCATGCTGAAGAGAGAAAATACCTTATATACTCTCCCTTTAAACGGGACTGGGGATTAGGGGACCAGTCGCCAAATCCTTGTGGTGAAGAATCATCATTCACCACATTTTAGTTCGGACGCCACTGTAGAGACATTAGGTTGTTTTTATGCCGGAGATTTGAAAAATGTGCAATGACTCTCGCAGGAACTCGAACCTGGATTTCTCGAATACGTGCCGCGTGTGCTAACCGTTACACCACGAAAGCATGCTGGAAGAAGGGAGAAAATAATAGATCATTCTCCTTCCTGATCATGGAAAACAAATTAACCCTTGTATTGCTGAAGATGAAGAATTTTGAAAATAAAATGGCCCTCATATTTGCAAACATTATTCATTTAATAAACTTAGATAATTAAAAGTGTGATCTAATGAAGTAGTTCTATTAATAATTCATTCTAATGATAAACATACATCATACGCTTATACGATCAGAATGCTTCATTGCTAATCATCCCACATATTTCTTACAAAAAATAACATCCCAAATGCAAATAAAACTAATTCTACAGTAGGAACAATGTTTCAGTATAAACAAGCTTCAGAATAATCTGAATAACACCATGGTATACCGTTTAATTCTATAAAATGCTGAGGAAAAAACTCAAATTAATTCATACAACAAATATTGCATCAAAATGCAAAAAGGTCCTTTTATTTTTTTTATTCCAAAATTAGAAATCAATAAGTAATACTGGCAAAAATTTCAAATATTGCATAATGCTGGCACATATATTGCATCAAAATGTAAAAACCTCTTTTCTCTTATTTTTTACTTCCAAGAAAATAGAAATGAATAATTAGTACTGGCAAAAATGCCAAAGACAGCGCTCATTCTTAATACATAATGAGAGCTGTATTTGAAAGTTTTTGCCTGTATTATTGAGAAACTTATTGAGAAAATAATTGAAAGTTTTGCTTGTATTATTGAAAAACACTACATGATAAGTATCATGTGCCGCCCAAACGTTATAGTAGTTAGGAGGGCCTACTGCTGTGCTTGAAGGACAGACGTTCGAATCCCAGAGAACGCATGGATGTCTGTAAATGTATAGTGTCTTTGCGGCATGTGAGCACTCTAAATACATCAAGAGACGAAAGTCCTCTCGAGAGATTGCTGGTAGAGAAAGAGAGATGGGAGATCCTTAGACCCGTTTCCCTCCCCCCGGGTGCATTCCATCAAAATTGGGGCTCAACTGCGCTAAGTGCGGTCACCTGTACGGCGCTCCAGGCTCTTGCCAACGACAGACGCAATGTTGCTATTTTTGCCACGATGAACTTCGAAGAATTTCGTGGGCTTGTTCTGATGTTACTGTCAAACAAGTGAGATACGTGACAACACAACACAACCAAGATAATGTAAAACAATATCTAACGAAGAATTTGATAATACTACCCCAGTAATTTCTCCTGAAGTAATTAAATATACAAATCCTATACATCGTTATGATTTCTTTTTAATTTTACTTTTGTACTGAAAGATTTGCTTTGGATACATAGTTTTTTTTTTTAAATTTCCGGTGTAAATTTTACTTCATTGAAAACAATTAAATATATGAAACTATAAGATACTTTCAAATGGCGGAAACATAATACAGGGTGTTTATAAAATCCCGGAACCATTTTGATGTTTAATAACTCATAAAATAATAAAGATAGATTAAAATTAATAACATAAAGGGTTAGATAGGCTCAAAAAGTTTCATGACCCTTGTCAATGAACTTCCACGTGTGCCCCCTTCATCGCACGGAGAATATCAAGTCGATATTCAATTTCACGCCAGGTACCGGCAAGCTTGTCGGCATCCACAGAGGCTATTGCGGTTGTAATTCTGGCTTTTGGGTCATCAATGTTCGACACTCTCTTCCTGTAAACGTTGTCCTTTACAAATCCCCAAAGGAAAAAGTTCAGCGGTTATATCAGGTGATCTGGGTGCCCAAGGAATTGGACCTCCTCGCCCAATCCATCTTCCTGTAAAATGGTCATTCAAAGAACTACGAACGATGGTACTCCAATGAGGTGGTGCACCATCTTGTTGCAAAACGACATGTGGCTGAAGCTCTTCTAGTTGTGGAAATACGAAGTTTTTCAACATGTCTAAGTATGCGACTGATGAGACCGTCTTTTCGTTAAAAAAGAAAGGCCCATTGACTCGGTCGTGCATTAGTCCACACCACACATTAATTGACCTTTGGGGAATCCTTTTGTGCCTCATGGTATTCATGGGGGTTTTCAGATCCCCATAAAAGAGAGAAAAATGCAATTAATAAGCAGACGATATTTAGAAAACTACAGATATTTAGACTGGAAAATGAAATTATCTAAAATTAACCACACGCGTAGACGATATTTAAAAAAGTAAAGATATTCAAACCTGAAAAGGAAAATATGTAAGTTATTCCATCCATAAATGAAGTTTGTATATATCTTCATTATTTTATGAGTTATTAAACATCAAAATAGGTCCGGGACTTTATAAATACCCTGCATATGTATATTCAAGAAATATTTAAATTACAGTTAACAAATTTAAATATACTCAGTTTAATTAAGTAAGTTCTGTCGTAATATTTTTAAAATAAAATAAAAAAAAGTGATTGTAATAGTATTTCAATTATAACAGTAAATTTTTAATTCTAATAGTTTAGCAATACTAAAATTTAAAAAAAAAGTATTTTACTTTTATTGAATTTCTTTCCATTTTTTATCAAAATTTGTCGAAAATTTTGTCTTTTTGCACGCTGGTGGAATTGCTTGTTATTGCGTAGAAACTCTAATTTCAATTTTAATTTTTTTTAAAACTGCTTTTAACAGTATTTGGTGTTTTATGTTCTTCTGTATTTTACGATTTTTAATGAAGGTATTTTGAGTTTTTATGTATTTTTGCCTTACAGCGAAGTGAAAACTGAATTAATTAAATGAGAGACATACCTACCTCTAATGAAATTCGGGGAAATAATTTTGAATGACATGCAACGAAAAAGATGTATAATTTAATAGGCCGAACACGTAAGTCACGTGGTGTCTACATAAGATTATATAAATTTAGGAAAGCCAAAACAGGAATATATACTTAAGTGTAACTAAGATGAGATAACAAATACAAAATTTGGACTAGAGAAAATTAATTACTATTTCTGATTCGCACATTCTACTTCAATCCGTAGTAAAATACTATGCATTAACCTAACTATTACCTAACTAACTTGGTTCATGTTAAATTAGGTTAATTTATTAGAGTATGGCAAAACACATAAAGACTATTTCCCTAGATGCCGAAAACACTGCGGACTAAAGAGTCTCGAAAAAAAAAAAAAACAAGCACAACGGGAAAAAGTTGTCATTGTAACAGAAAGCAAAGCAAGGAGAAAACATCATAATTTTTCGAGTATTGTGGTAAAAAATAAAGCATTTATGAGCCATCGTAAGGTGATAACACCACAGACATGCGTTTTATGACCGACCAAGTTTTCATTTAACATTCGCCGAATGATTTGTAAGCAGAAGCAATAGATTTTTACCTTCGTATTTCATGTTTCGCCATTAAAACATAAATTTTTACTGGTAAAGCAAAAAGGGAATTCAAGCATTCAAAATCTATAAACAAGTAAACATCAGTGCTATATATAGCAAATAATAGAAATTTGAACTGAAGTTGGTAATTAATAAAAACATTATTTAATTAGCCTCTCTTGTAAAGACGTATTATTTGGTTTTCATAGAAACATTTAGTATAAAAACATATGAAAGATTATGATACATAAATCATATTAACTGCTACATGTCGCTTTCATCTTTACTCTTTACAGATTCAGAAAGCATCAGTAGTTTCCTTCTCGCTTTATCAGTTAAAATTTATTATTTAAAACAAAAACATGAAATATAGAAGAAAAATTATTATTATTATTAATTACTTCTTGTGCTCACAAACCATTACTCGAAAATTCACTTCAAATTTTTAGTGCGAACAAGAATGCCTGTAGTGATTAGCACTTATTTATTTTTTAAAGCAATATTTTGTACAACGATATTTTAAAACAGCGAAATTTTTATGGCTTTTTTTTATAAGGGTGTTTTAGAAATGCGATCTTTTCCCCTTGCTTCATTTTCTCCGATGGTATTTTGTACGAGAGCTTCTTCCTTGCGCACTTGCATCTGCAACTCTTTCGTCCGAGATACTTTCACCTGTAACTCTCTGCCTAATGGGATAGATGCCTTCATGGGGGCAACTTTCTGAGGAAAACTGATTCGTATCAAGTTACGCATGAAGAAAACCAACAACGCAGCTAGCCGTTTGGACTAGGAATGAGGCCAGGTCGAGTTCCAAGTACTCAGCGGTGTTAAACACTCGGCCGTAGTGAAGCTGTATTCATATCAGATATAAATACATAAGATTTGATTATCTTGTAAATCAATCTATTACACTTATAACGGAAGTTTTAAGGAAGCAAAAATCATTTGCTAGTCTTTGCACAAATGAACTTTTTAAGATTCTAAAGCTCACTATATTTTATTACATTTCATGTAAACAACTGAAGAATTTCAAACCAACCTAAAATGCTGTCAAACGTAAATATGACAACACTTTACTTCCTGCCACATTCCGTTAGGTTTCGAAATAAATTTTCCTTCCTCACATTCCTTCTTTCAATTTATTTCGTTGTTGTGCATATCAAGATCATAAAAGATCTTCAAGATCTTAAAAATCTACTTCTGAAGCTTATCCAAGTTGCCACATCGGAGAAAAAAGTCTGAGCTACACAATATGGGTAAACATAAAAACTTGTCAAAACAAT
>KK122423.1:1440345-1466817 GCA_000611955.2 Stegodyphus mimosarum
AATGCAACCATGTAAGGTCACCTGTCATCAGCTTCCGCTGTAAAATGTGATGACGGTACTTTGATAATGTTGAAATGGTTTTTAACTGGACCTCCTGCTGCGAGTTTTATGGCAAATTAAACTTATAAACCTGTGCGCACAATATACGCTCATTAATGAAACTTCCACGTACACTTTTACGAGAAAAAAATGACAGTTGTTGACTTTATTAATTCTTCTTTTCCATAATATAAACTTCCTTGTACTGTAGAACTTTCATTTGGACACAAAATTCATCGTTAGCTCAAGTATCTGATGTTGCTTTTATTAAAAATTTATTAAAATACAGGTACACAGCGCAAAAAAAAAATGGGACAATTCTATATCTCCTGTTTTCCTGGGCCGATTAACGAAATTCAAATTGCGCTTTTCATGTCTCGAAAGCGCGCCTTAGGATATATATTAGATTTATGTATAGCATTGTTCTAACATAGGTATTTTGACACAAAATGGGTCTTTTTCTGAAACAACATACCAATTTTTTCCCATATTTCGATTCTACGGCTCAAATTATGCCTAAATATTAAATTTTGTAAAATTTGGTGCAAAATTTACGGAGAAATTCAAAAATTTAACTTCGCAATTGCTTTTCAGTTTGCGCCAATGACACAAAATCGGACTTTTTCTGAAATAACATGCCAATTGTTTACCAATTTAACTTGGAGAATTTTTTTTCTTTTTTCACCAAGAATAATTCACTTGGCGAATTTCTTAATGCGAGGCAACCTATTTTCCAACTCCTTCCATTGTCAGGAGCGGGAAAAAAGTCACATCGTCCCTACCTTTTTACATTGCACATGAGCGGAAAGAAAGTCACATCGTTCCACTTTCAAATAATTTAACAAAGTGCGGAAATCACATTAGATTTTATTATCGTTTTCAACAAATATGCCAAATTTCAAAAGGTGCCAACATATAAATTCACGTATATCTTCGAAAATTTTGAATAAAAAGCTTTAATTTTTTGCAGGTATGCTTAGAAATACATCTACTTTAAGATAATGATTATCATTTTATAGGTTATAATTCAAAAATTTTTTCCATAAATTTATAAAAATTATTTAAAAATACAAATTTTAAAAATAAATCATAAAAAATGGGTGAATTTTATTTGAAGTGAAACTAAATGTCCAACTGTGAAAGAAGAAATCAAGTAAGTGTAATAAGAAAAGAAATATTAATAAATATATATCAAATTCAATTACCATTGAAGAGCTAAACGTTTGAGATCGAATTTTTAAAAAACTACTCGTGCGAGTTTTACAAAATTTGGCATAATCTGAGTTTGGCATAATTGGAGTCGTAGAACAGAAATATATAAAAAAATTGGCATGTCATTTAAGAAAAAGTCCGATTTTCTGTCAAAATACCTATATTAGAACAATATTATATATAAATCTAATACATATCCTATGTCGAGCTTTCGAGACATGAAAAACGCAATCTGAATTTCGTCAATCGGCCCAGTAGAACGGAGGATATAGAACTTTTTATTTTTTTTTTTTTTTTTTTGTGTATGTACCTTTCTGTTTCTTAAGATAATAGTATAATAATTATTAGATTTAAACTTATCTATCTTTCTCAATAAATTGTGGAAAATTGCTATATTTCTGACATGGATTTTTGGAGAGATTTTTCTGCTGTTAAACTGGAAATGAAAATGATTCCCAGTACATAAACTTTTCTACCTTCCAGATTTCCTGTAATCTAAATAAATAGTTTCGATAACGATATCTTCGATAAGGTGGTTACAGTTGCAATTCCTTAAATATTGATCTTATATTTGCGTTTTCAATTTTAGTAGTTAATTGTAGTGGTCAGCACGCTTGACGCGTGTTCGAGATGTCTGTGGTTAAGGTCCCCTCGAAGGCGTTGCTCATTTCTCATTAATACTGCTTTCAAAAAATACCTATTGTTTCTACAAGTGGCTTCCCCGCCCATCAGCGGCCGAGCGGTAAAGACGCTGAACACTGTTAGTTCGGTCCGAGGTTCGAATCCCGCGAACGGGCTGGCTGCATGGGCATTTTCGTGGTTTTCCCCATGTGTAATGTGCATACGAGCCAGTTTCCCTTATAAAGTCCTCCCTCCCTTTAGGCAGATAGCCCTCGTGTACTTTGCCATAATTGAATAACCTAACCTAACCTACAAGTGGCTTCCGAACCAAAAAAGTTGGTGGATGATGATTCTCCACCACTAGAATTTGGCGATTGGGTCCCCTAATCCCCAGTCGCCCTTCAAAAAGGGGGAGTATATAAGGTATTTCTCAGACCTTCTTCACATGCCTTCGTGGTGTAGTAGTCAGTAGGTTGGGCGCGTAGTCCAGAGGTCTGTGGTTCGAGTCCCGGTGAAGGCGTTGCTCATTTTTCACGTCTTTTGCATCAAAATACCTAATGTCTTTACACGTTTTTCAAAATGAGGCAGAAATCATTATGAAAATAGTTTTAACACAGTCAGACTTTAAAATTTTAATCCTGATGGTACATTTGTAAATTTAAACATTTTATGTGTTTCCCAAAATTACAATTCTGCAGGCTTTCATAAATTAAATACAAGCTATTCCAGTGCTTCCTAATTCTTTTCTTGCAAATATACCCTTTACGTATCTAAACTAAGTTCGCGGATCTCCAGAATGTGTAGGGTGTATATGAAATACTTCAACAAACTTAGAGGAATGATAGTAATTACATTTTAAATTAAATAGTCTTCGCTTAAGGGACGTTAAGTTTTTCAAGTTTTTCAGCATTCTTCTTGTAGAGACTTTAGGTATTTTTTGAAAGCAGGAGAGATGAAAAATGAGCAATGCCGTCTCCGGGACTCGAATCACGGACCTCTCGAATAAGCGCCGAGCGTGCTGACTACTACACCACGAAGACATACTAAGAAGGCGGGAGAAATACCTTATATTCTCACTGAAAAGAGCAAATCCTCTTTTATTTTACGCTATGGTTTATTCCTTTTCCTTCTAGAGTAGCCAAACTATATTTTTCCGAAACATTTCTCCGTTTTTTTTCTGATAAAGACTTTTGTGCAACTGCACACACACATGGCACAAGTCAGAATTCAAATGAGTGTTTGAACCATTGTTTATGGGAACGCTTACCTAAAACTATTTTTTTCTCAATAACTACTTTGATAATAGGTGTGTTAGATGCTGTAATTTGTTTTAACGACGGGGCTTTAAACCACACGGACTTCCTAAAATATTTGGCCTTGAATCGGGCCATAATAATGAAATATTAATTGAAAAAAATTCATGAGGCTCGCGTTCGAGAAGCATTCTTAAGTTTCTAAAATCTCTCTAAATCAGCCATAGGGAAAATTAAAATGATAAAACAGAGAACAACTGACACAGAAATGTTAAAACAAAATTATTATGATACTGGAAGATTTTAAAATAGCGCATTTTAAGCATTGTGGTTACACATCAAATTTTTTGCCTTTTTCTCAAAATGTGTTTTTTAACGCTTAGGTACATTTTTATAAATCTCTAAAAGTAGAATATTTAATCTTTCCCAAGTTGTACAACTAACTTATTTCTTTAAAAACACCTAAAGTTATAGAACTGAAAGGAAAGCTTTTTAAAATAATGAAAAAAATGTTCCTAAAAATTTTGGAATTTTCCAAGTTTTTTAGCAAAATAAATTTTATTTAATTTTTTTAAGCAAAAGGAAAATCGTTTCTTATTATTCTCGAATAATATATTTTCTGTTACCATAGTAAATTTTAAGGTGATAAACTCAATAGGTTTTTAGAAATGGATACGGAATAGACATATTGTTCAAAAACTTTTATGTAGCTATATATAAAAAGTTAATTATTTCTTGCAAAGTAATTTATGCAGCTAATTAAACTTTTTTTATTTCAATATAAGCTGAAATGTGAATATTTACTGTGAAAAACAAATCTCAATTATATCTGTATTTTGAAATAAAATACATGTTGTTGAATCTTTTGCAAAAACTGCTTTATTCCTCCTGGCGAGATATTCCATATACCCTTATTGGCCCGGAGGCGTAATGGCGGACCGCACATTCAGTTGAACAATATTAAACGAATTATACACACTGCGCATGCCCTGAAGAGAATTTGGCGCAATTACGACTTTGGCGTAATTTTAAAAGAAGATAAATATGGTATATGGTTGATGTTCCTTTATCTGGACGTAAACAGTTCGGGGTTTTAAAGCTTGTTAGGTTGTACGTTGCTTCATTACTTAGGTGCAAATATCAATTCTAAACTTTCCAAATTTTCGTTTAAGAAGGATTACAAAACAGGAAATATTACATGACGTTGTTTATTGATTACATGATGTTGTTTATTGTTATTTATTGATTCTGAGGAATAAAAGCAATCGATTATTTACCATGCGTTCTATTTATAAATACTTTAACAATTTAAGGAATATATCTAGTTTAAATTACCGAATTAAAGCCAAAAAATTATTACAAATAACTGATATTAAATGTAATGTTTATGAACAAAATGAAATGAAACAGAAGCAAGTGCAATAAGCACAAAAAAAAGTGTTGATAGTATTGCAATCGTAAAGAGTCGCTAAGGCCTACATGACGAACAGTCTTGTGTAGGATGCGTAATGGCGGACCGCACATTCAGTTGAACAATATTAAACGAATTATACACTTACCTTACCGGAGAAGCATACACGGAAGAAGAACGATGATTCTTTACCTAGGTTATTGATTTCTCTTGATTTTAGTTTTAAGCGCGTTTCAGTGTTGCTAGTGATGCAAGATTTTAATATTCATGTCAAATCAAATATTAAAAATTCATTAATTTTTCAATACTCTTTTAAAATAACATCTATATGATGATGGCTCTAAAACCCTTCGATTTCTAAATTTAATTTAAGGTAATTTAGCGATATAAGAAGGAAAGCGTAAACAATAACAGAGTTTTAAAAGCAAAATAACACATTTTAAACAGTAGCATAAAAAATAAAATACAGTATATTGAATATGGGTCTGAAATAATTAATTAAAAATTATGTCTATGGGACAAACTAAATGTAAAGTTATTGACAGTAAATATTTTGCGACAAACACGTACTAGGAGGATGTGCAACTTTAATTCCTTACTTTGCATTAAAAATATACGATATTTTCAGTAGTGCTTAATCACATTCATAACCCAATAGCAGGTCAGAGTTGTAATTGAACAGGCACGCTCAAGAACAACCTTAAGACTCTCGCTTTCAGAACTATCTTTCATCTTGTCAACCTCTAAAGCATAAATTTTCCAACCTTGTTAAACCTTCAACAATAAATTTTCCAACACGTTAGCCTAATGAACCCCTCAGACATAAATTCTCAATACTTGGAAGAAGACATCTTTTTTAAAACTTTAATTTCAAACACCAGACTGCAAATACGTCGTAAGAAAAAATAACAGCTAACTTCTATTACCAAATAAAGATATAACTCTCTAAAGCAAAATAAAAATTACTTGGTTAACATTACGGTAAATAACTGTCGAAAATTTTCCAATATTGTTTCTAGAAAATAAACACCGGGAGCTGAAAGAATATGACTGAACATTACAGGAACTGAAGGAATGTAAGGAAATTCTTACAGTTTCATAAATTATAAACTAACTAAAAGGAAACTAATTGAAGTTCATAAAATCAGGTAAAAAGCAAATTTACATAGGTATAAATTCAAAATAATACTGAAATAGTTTTATTTAAAATATGTGAAACACTATGATCAGTTGCTTATAAAATTCTATATTTTACTTTATCGTGTTTCTCTTGAAATTAGATTAAAGGTAATTTTGCTGCAATTTTCATTTATTACTACTGTGAGCGTTTTGATATTAACGTGTAGAGTCATTAGGTATTTTTCATACCACAGACGTGAAAAAAATGCGATGCCTTCGCCGGGACTCGAACTACGGACCTGTCGAATACACGCTGAGTGTGCTGAGCATTACACCGCGAAGACATGCTAGAAGGTGGGAGAAATATCTTATATAATCCCTCTTTTTAAAGGCCGACTTGGGATTAGGGACCCCAGTCGCCACACCCTGGTGGTAAAGAATCATCATTCACCACCTTTTAGTTCGGCCGCCACTGTAGAGTCATTGGGATTATTTTTATAGTCGATTTGAATAGTCGGCAGCTAAAAATGTAAATAATTTATAATCGGTAGCTAATAATGTGTCAAGTAGGGAGAAGACTATGGCATTTCCTGCTTCCTTCCTGAAAAGAAAGACGTGGACACAACTAATATCTAAATGGCAAGCGCGCTGAGATATGACAAACACAGGAAGAAGGCTGTACCGGCACTTCACAAAAGTCAGCGTAGGAATAAAGAGTAACTCGTCGTTTCTCACACAGTTCCTCACTCGACATGGGCCTTTTCCATCATACTTGCATCGCTTTAAACTCAGTAATTCTATTAACTGTGAGTGTGTTGGTGAAGGTGATCCAGACCACTTTGCATTTGAAAGTAGGAATACCGCGGGCTTAACTTGCGCAAGCCTTCTCATGAGCGTTGGCCGGTATGGACAGCTAGAGTTGTAGAAAATAGATTGGCATTGAACAAACTTGAACATATTATGAGCTACTACACAACAGCCCATATGAATGTTACGCAGTCGCATCTATCCATTTGTAAGATAGCTAGCTAACCATTGCATTGTACTTTGTAGCTCTTATCCTTTCTGCAACCCAGCATATTTTGTTAGTTTAGTATACGTGATATTATTATACCCATTCTGTAAAGCAATTTGAAATGTATACTTGTAAGGTTATACAATCGTTAAAATTTGCCTTAAAATTTAAATGTACACTTTGAAGTCAAATGTAGGCTTTAAATGATTTGAACTTTATAAATGAATGTTAGCATTATTATATTTACATTTAATTCTACTTTTATCTAGATGCATATCATTGTCTACAATAGCGCGCCTCCAGCTTATGTAATACAATAGTCTGATTAATTGTAAAACAACTCCATAGAAACATGTACTCTCTTCAAGAGCCTTGTATGCTCATGTTCTTTCACTATTGATTTCAATTCATTCTTAACTTTAATATGCATTTTGTGTAACTCAGAAGTATATTGGGAATCGAATTTTGCATTTATATTGTCTACAACAGTATGCATTTATATTATTTTTATCTATATATGAAAACAGCTAACTATAACATTGCTCTTCGTAGCCCAGCATATTTTGAATGTTTAGTATACGTAGTACTACTATTCCTATTCTGTATAGAAATTTTGTTATATGCTTGTAAGGTAAACGAATGTAATATTTGGCTTAAAATATAATTGTACACGTTAAATGGTTGAAGTGAATAATAGGATTTAAATGATTCGAACTTATGCCTTATAAATGAATGTTAACATTTATATATTTACATTTAACTGCATTTTTATCAAGATGTATACCATTGCCTACAAGCAGTGTGCCTTCACCTTATGTAATAGAATACTATGATTAATTGTAAAACAAACCACAATGATGTTTCTACATACACTCACGTTTGTGAAAATTGCAACACCAAGAAGGAATCGTCATAATTGAATGCAATTTAATACACAGTTGAGTGGTAGTGGTACAAATAAATGATTAAATGTTCAAAGCAAACAAACAAGAACAAGAAGTCAGAATCAGTATTTTGCGTGGCCACCACGCGCCGCAATAAGTGCTGCTACACGACGTGGCATGGAGTCAAACAAAGTTTGAATGTCTGACTGAGGAAGAGCATTCCATATCGTTTGTACGCGTACCCAAAGTTCGTCTGCAGACGCAACAGGACGAGGATCACGAGCAAGACGCCGACCAATGACATCCCACACATGTTCAATTGGCGACATATCCGGGGAACACGCAGGCCAAGGAAGAAGCTGTACCTGCTGCGCTGCAAAGAAGGATTTAACAATCCGAGCAGTATGAGGGCGGGCATTGTCCTGTTGAAATACAGCGCCTGGCAAGCTTTGAAGGAAGGGAACAGCTTCGGGCTGTAGAACTTCACGGATATACCGGTTGCTGTTCAGATTGCCCACAATTCGTAGCAATTGAGATCGTCTATGATATGCTATGGCGCCCCAGACCATAACTCCGGGTGTTCGTCCACTGTGGCGTTCGATAATGCACTCCGGAAGGTGGCGTTCACCGGCATAGCGTCTGACACGAATGCGGCCATCATGGTACCACAAATTAAAGCGGGATTCGTCAGAAAACACGACATGCTGCCAATCAGCACGCCAGTCTCTATGCTGATTGGCCCATTGTAGCCGCAGGCGGCGATGGTCGTGCGTTAGGGGGATCCTGTATAAAGGAGTCCGTGCGCGCAGTCCACACTGCAGCAGACGTCTACGAATTGATGAAGCACACAATGAAACACCTGTAGCTATTGACCACAGTGCTGCCAATTGTCTAGAGGAAGCTGTACGGTCCGTCCGCGCCATGCGGACCAGGTGTCTATCATCGCGAGCTGACGTCACATTTCGGGGTCCACTCCCGGATTTCCGAGTTGTCCGACACTCGTCCGTCCACTGCTTCCAAACGCGCATCACTGTGCTGCTGTTACGCTGCACACGAGAGGCTACTGCACGATACGACAATCCAGCTTCACGAAGGCCGATGATTCTCCCTCGTTCAAACTCTGTAAGTTGTTCAAATCTCGCTCTCTTTCGTCGACGAGGCATAAGTACAGATTGAGTTAACGTTTACCACTAGCAGATAACCACCGATAACCATACACGCCTCGCTACAGCCGTCTATTTATTCGGATCCATCAGCCGTTCAGAGGGCGCTGCTCAGTATACGCATGCGCTGCGGATTTGCAATTCTAATCATTTGCATATCATGCGCTACTTTGCATTTCCTGAAAATTTCAGCTCACTCGCGTAAGTCCTTCATGGTGTTGCAATTTTCACAAACGTGAGTGTAGAAAACATGTTCTTTCTTCAAGAGCCTTGTATGCTCATCTTATTTCACTAGTGATATCATCTTATTCTTAATTTCAACATGTATTTTATGTAACCGAGATGTATATCGGAAATTTAAATGTGCATTTTTATTGTCTACAATAATGTGCATTTATATTACATAGCACGTACCTTGTCTCCACTTTATGTATTCCATTACTTTGTTTATTAGTAGTACAGCACCTTAATAATGTCTCTTTGCTGAAAAATTGTACGTTCTTCAAGCGCCTTGTTTGCTCATGTTCTTGTCTTCTTCTTATTATTTATTAGTAATAAAATAATTCTGTCTATACTGTCATCCCGGCCCCTCGCTGGGGTTTGGCCTGAAGTAGATCAACTCCGATGAGTAGGTGGAAATCCCGTATGGAGAATAACCTTGGTCTGGAGCCTACTCAGCGGCGAGTAGTAGTAGTCGGTTTGAATATTATGGGTTTCTAAACTCATATTAATAGACATTTTATTTCTTTTAATGTTATGACGTATTTTCTATCCCCTTTCCTCATGCCTTCATGGTGTAGCAGGAAACACTCTCGATGCGCATTCGAATTCAGGGGAGAGCCTTCGAAAAATTCTAAAACGTAGACTCTATAGTAGTGGCTGATCTAAAAGGTGGTGGACGATAATTCGCCACCACTAAGAATTGTTGTTGTTGTAACTAATATCGCTTGTCTAATATTAAGACAAGCCCACGAAATCCATCGTGGCATGAAGGCAAATTGTGCCTGTCGTTTGCAAGAGCCTTGGCGACAATACGACGTTTCAGTCCGCCCCCAATGTTGAAGAAGAGCACTCCGAAGGGAATGATCCGAGTATCTTCCATCTCCCTTTCTCTAACAGCAACGTCTCGAGAGGACTTTCGACTCACCGCATATTTTTGTACCCCATGCCGCACAGACACTATACATTTACAAACCTGCATTCCTTTTCTAGGATTGGAGCTGGGCCCTTTGGTATGGCAGTCAGAGTTACTAACCACTATCCTGCTTGGGGGGGGAACCACTACGATTTGGTGTTTGATACCTACTAATCCCGCATCGTCCTTTAAGAGAGGAACAATGTAAGGTATTTTCTCCCTCCTTTTCTCGTTTTGTAACTGGAAGTACGCTTGACGTGTATTCGAGAGGACAAAGCTCGAATCCCGCGAGGGCGATGCGGATTTCTACTATTTCCTTCCTTAAAACAATTCAACATGAGTTCAAATGCATGTACTTTTGCTTTCCTTGGTTAATTAAATAGTTTATGAATAAAAATTCAACAAAGTTATGACGTAAATAATGTATGATTTAAAAATATAAAGTTTGATCGCTAATGTAGAAGCATGCAAGAAATTATGTTGCATTATTCAGCAACCATTTTCAAAACTATCTTAAAATTGTATTTAGCGGCCAAACCGGTACAATGGTTAAAGTCACTGACTGTCGTACCGATGGGCCCGGGTTCGAATTCCGGAGAAAACATAGATGTATGTAAAGGTATAGTGTTCATCCGGTATAGGGGCACTCTAAACACGGTGCTCAAAGCTCTTGCCAGCGACAGGCGTAAAGTTGCGCTCCTTGCTCCGAGGTTTTTGTAGGCATGGACTGACTATAAGTTGGACAAGTGAACATTAGCAACAACAAAAGCAGCAATAACAAAATTGTATTTAATTGGCAAAGCCAGATTGCTTTTACTTTAATTCAAGCACTAATTTTAATTCAAGCACTAATTTTAATAAGCAATATATATAAAGACGTTTCTAAGCAAATTTAGCAATTTTAACAAACAGTGAAGTGTTTTGAATATTTTGAATGAAAACATTCCTTACATCGTTAACGCATTGAGTGGGATCTTTGAAAACTTCAGCCGTAAAATACACACAAGAATACGATTGCGAGAATAAGGAACAAAGATCCATAAAAGCCTTATATTGTTTCCCAAAGAATTTAAGAGTTCGATATTATGTTACTTAGAAGCCTTTCTATTTTCTTTCTTCAAAGCTCTAAATAAAAAAAATCTTCCTTTTATACCTTTCCAAACACAGACAATGAGTTAACATTCATTAATTAACAGTGATACCAACCAGAACGAGCTGTAGATTCGTCCTGAAAAGCTTACGATATTGTTTCGTAATTCATTAACGCTGAAAATGTAACCAACAGAATGCACTCTATAGAAAGTTTGAACTTTTTTCCATCACCGATTCCTAGACGCTTTCAAAATTGTCAGGAGAATGCTTAACGAAATTAATTAAAAGGCAATTTCCGTCGCATTGCGAAACTTGGCAACATAAAAGAAAACACACACGGTTCAACATTTTTCTGTTTTTTTTTCAGTTAGGTAAAAGGAGCCTTCACACGCTCATTGATAGAATAAAGCTGCTTTACATAATGAAAAATAATGTTAACGAATTCAAACGAACGTTACCAAACACTGAATGAGCCACTGAACAAAAGAAACTGATAATAATATAACTAAGTCCATTAAGACAATTTTATTTCATTTTTTTCCATGCAGAAGAGATGAAACAATGTTATTAAATCAAATAAAGTCATTTGTAAATAACGTACTTTTTTATTTAATATCATTTTCATAAATAATTGTGTAGAGACATTAGGTTATTTTGAAGCAGGAGATATGAACGATTGTAAGGTTTTGGTTAAACTAACAAAGTTTTATTTTAATTTAAATCTTTCTATCTCTTCTCATTTTCAACTTCCCGTTAGAAGAAGCGCGCGTTTTTAGCTTATGCTAATTTGAAGTGGAGCCAACGACTATTTAAGCAAGAGGTAGAAACCTCATAGTGTGAGAGAGCTTTTAGTCTCAGATCACGGTCACTCTATTCGACGTTTGCCTGACCAGCTAGCAGTTAAATTCTAAGCCATAGTGCTTTTTACGTGATTGCTTATTGAAATAAATCCAAGTGAGTTAGTATTAGTAAATCTTGCTACGCACCATTTAGTTAGAGGCCAACCTCGTGTATAGCTCTGTGAGCAAAGATTAATTTATTTTCTATTTAGCTTTAGTTTAAATTTATTTGATTGTTCATTTTAGACCCAAGTGTGGTCTTTTACTTTTTGTATCCCTCCCGAGTTGGGAAGTGGTTTGTAAGTAATATTGATTTAATAAAAGAGGATTTTAAATCCCTTTGTTTCAAGTGCAGTTATTCTCCAACTCAATCATAGAACATAGATGCATTCAGCTCCCTGTTCCAGATCAGAACTTTAAGCTGTCACGAAGATGTTTTCCAAGAATATGCACCGAACACTCTGTCCTGGCAAGGTATGCAATTCTCTCGCTGGTAGTCGAACCTGGATATTTCGAATACGCGCCGAGTGTGCTGACCGTTACACCACGAAGGCATGTTGATAGGAGGGAAAATACTCCCCCTTTTACAGGGCGACTGGGGATTAGAAAACCCAATCGCTAAATCTTGGTGGTAGAGAATCATCATTCACCATCTTTTAGTTCTGGCGCCAGTGTAGAGAAGTCAGGTATTTTTTAAGCAGAAGATATGTAAAAGATGCAATGATCCTCACTGGAACTTAAACCTGGACCTCTCGAATACGCGCCGATTGTGCAACTATTAAACCAAGAATGCATGCAGAAAGAAGGGCGCCAGTTGTATAATGTATTCTAGTCTGTTTTGGAATCATACACTGTAGACCCTATTGAAAAGACTAAGTAGGGAATTCTCGCTAGGTTTTGGAAGAACAGATGACTGCAAAAAAAGGTTTAAATAACCTTTTTATTTGAACTAAACAACAGAACGTTCTCACTCGGTACTCACAATCTACCACCACTTGTGGATCAGTAACTAGAATATGAGATGTACACTGCGAAAAAAAAGGGGTGGGGCAGTTCTATATTTTCCGTTCTACTAGGCCCATTGACAAAATTCAAATTGCGTTTTTCATGTCTCGAAAACGTGACTTACGATTTATATTATATTTATATATAGCATTGTTCTAACATAGGTATTTTGAAACAAAATCGACTTTTTCTGAAATAACATATATGTTTTTTTCCATATTTCTATTCTACAACTCCAATCATATCTGGATATTAAATTTTGTAATTTTTAGTGAGAAATTTACGGAGAAAAAATTTAAAATTTAACTTGACGCATTATTTTCAGTTTACGGCAAGAATAGTTCATTTGGCGAGTTCCTTAATTTATAGCAACCTATTTTCCTTGTCTACAAGCGGAAAAAACGTCATCCTTCATACTTTTAAGTAATTTTTAACAAAGTTCATAAATCACATTTTCGTTATTATCGCTTATAATAAATACCCCAAATTTCAAAACGCGCCAAAATGTAAATTTATGTATATCTTAGGAAATTTTGAATAAAAAACCTAATTTTTTTGCAGGTATGCTTTGAAAGACATCTACTCTAAAATGATGACAAAAATTTTATAGGTTAAAATTCAGTATTTTTTTCGAACAATTTATAAAAAATATTTAAAAATACAAATTTTAAAAATAAATCGGGAAAAATGTGAGAATTATATTTGGATTAAGCCTAACTTTCGAAATCTGGAAGAAGGAGTCGAGTAGTAACTTTAATAAAGAAAAGAGATATTAATGAATATATACCAAATTCAATTAATATGGAGGAGCTATAATTTTGAGAGCTAATTTTTTAAAAAGTACTCGTGTCATTTTTACAAAACTGGCAGTTTGGTATAATTTGAGTCGTAGAATCAAAATATGGGGAAAAATGGGCACGTCATTTCAGAAAAAGGGCTATTTTGTGTCAAAATACCTATATTTGAACAATGCTATATATAAATCTAATACATTTCCAAAATCGAACTTTCGAGACATAAAAACTGCAATTCGAATTTTGACAACTGGCCCAGTAGAACCGGAGATTCAAAACTGTCCATTTTTTTTGCGCAGTGTACAATGACAATAAAGTAATATCGAGTACACGACTGGCTCCTTCGTTATGTAAACCGCTGAACTCGGCTGCCTGCAGTAAATTCGAACCTAGAATATCAATATAATTTTAAGAGGGTTGCTAAGCACCAAATATTCACGTACAAAGCTACTTCAAAAGCGCGCTATAAATTCGGAACGAACTCTTAAAAACTGCTGCTTAAATACTCTTTTCAACTCACTTAGATTTGCATATACGTCACTAAAATTTACATTCTGGCAGGAAACAGATATCAGGAGGGAAAGGAAAGTTTCTGAAACAAAAAATAATTGGTTAGAATAAAATAAGGTCTTTATAATTGGAGCTAACCGAGGTTTCGTTTAGAAATTTTATAAACGTGTGTGTTAGCAATTCGCATGTAATATATACTTAAGCCTTCTGTTGTTATGTTTTGTATATTTCATTTGTTTTAATAGCAAAGTTTAAAATAAGTTTTCTTCCATTGGGTTTTTTAAATCCATATACTTATTTAAGCAATATTTCAAAGCATTTTGACTAGTACTTAACAATATAGGATCTTATTTAGTTTCACCAATACGTTATTTTAATGTTTGGGCCTTTCCAAAATTCTCTTATCTCTCCTCGCAAAGACGAAGCAGGTGAACGAGAGCATTTAAACTTCTGGAAAGGAAAGGTTAGACAGAGCGTGATTTCGCTAGTGGAAGCGCACATTTGCTGTTTTGTTCACCAGCTATTAATCATAGTAGCGGGTACACATTCTGGCCGTCTAGTTAGTATATTGCCGGTGTAGGTTTATGAGTCAGTCTGTTAGATTAAATTGAATTGTGTAACCTAGCACTAAATCTCTACCTTTAAAATTATTGTTAAATTAACTTTTGAGTTCTCCCCGCAAGTGGTTGATGTTTTCTGTAACTACATAAGTCCGCGCAATTATATGGTTTCTGATAAATAAAAGGATTTTCGCAAGGCTAATACGTAAGTAGTTCTAGTGGCCATTTTATGGTTGCAAAACTTATTAGATCTAAAAATAAGAATCAGATTATTCAAAAAGGGAATATTTTTTTTTCTTCTTACAAAAATTGCAGTTGGTTGTAGCTCAGTAAACGATGGATGGAAAATTTAATAATTTTACAATTTGTTGTAATAATGATAATAATTTTGTACAAAATATTTTAAAAAATTTTTATCCTCCGTTAATAAATTAGCCGTTCATTAAGTTATTAGTCCAAAGGGGCAATTTGCCCAGAAACCTAATAATTTCATTTTGACATTTTGTGTTGATTCACTACATGCATTGTTTCACTTTTCAAATTGTTGCCACCAATTATTATAGCCCCTTATTACATTTAAAAAATTAAATAACGGAGAATCTGCATAAATGTATGTATGTTTCTCGCATCGTGATCAAACAATAGTACCTACAGCCATCAAAATGTGAATAACGTAATCCTCCTGAGAATATGGGCATCTGGAAAGCCTAAATTTGAAATTTGGAGATTGTTTTATTGTCGATTTCATGTTTTGTAAAACTTTAACGAATTTTTGATTAACAAACTCGAGGATTTTAAAGCGAGCAATGGCAACGTTGCACAGAAAAAAACATTTTTATCTTCAGCTCGCGAGACTGTGTATCGTAAATTCTAAAGATATGCTCATTTTAAAATTATTTTGCGCTATTGCTCTTGAACTGAATCTTATGGTTTAAGTGAAAAGAACGTGGTATTTAATAAGTAACACACAAAATGTTAAAAAAAAACAACCCTTTGGACGTAATTTGAAATTTGAGACCTTCCAGATTTTTTTAAAAAAATGTTCATTGTTTTACTGCCTGTCATAAAACCTAACATTTTAAATTTATTAATTCAGTCAGATTTAAAATCAGGATGCTCATGATAGGATGTTAAGAGAATTATATCAAAATCTGCTATCATGCTAAATATTTTAGAGCATAATTATTTCCTATTTACGTTAAACCTCTCATGTTTTAGCATACTGCACAAGTGCTCTCTGGTATACCTTTTCTTTCAAATGCAGGGTGTCCCATAAAAATGGTTGGATCTTAACATAATTATAAAATATAAGTATATTGATATGGGAGAGAGCAGTCTGTACGTAGATGCTTATCAGAAATCGTAAAGTACATTTTAGTTTAAATGTCCCCCTCGATAGATGCTGTTGTACCTTTTATATTGCAAGGCTGTGCGAATTTAAGTTCTTAAAAATAAGATGTGCAAATCGGAGCTCATGATGTATTGTTACATTATTAAGCAGATGTGTGGTAATAATTTTATAATTTTTTCTTATTCCATAATTTTTTATTTTTTATAAATAACCTTAAATTTTTCATCCTATTTCTACAGTGTGGTGCAAACAAAGTTAACCAACAAAGCAGTGAAAACTTATTAATGTGCAATTTATGGCTTCCCTTTCCTCGAAACAAAGGACATCTATAATACACGTTTAGGGGAAAACCGAACTCCTACCGAACCGTCTAATTTGAGGATTATGTATATTTTAAAATGTGCCCGAATATAAAGAATATCCTACATTTTTAGTATTTTGTGCGCATTAAAATTTGATTATACGAATTAAAAACTACACCAGCCGCCCAGCAGCGATAGTGACCGGGATAGTGTTTAGTGGCTACTACTACTACTACTCGCTGTTGAGCAGGCTCCCCACCAAAGTTATTCTCCATACGGGATTTCCACCTACTCTGATCTACTTCCGGCTAAAGTCCAGCCAAGGGCTGGGATGACAGTACAGACAGCATTATTGTGTTACTAATAAATAATAATAATAATGATAAAACATGAGCAAACAAGGCTCTTGAAGAAGGTACAATTTTTCAGGGAAGAGACATCATTGAGGTGTTGTACTACTAATAAACAGAGTAATGCAATAGATAAAGAGGAGACAGGGTATGTGCTATGTAATATAAATGTACATTACTGTACACAAGAAAAATGCACATTTCAATTCCCGATATACTTCTGGGTTACATAAAATGCATGTTGAAGTTAATAATGAGATGATACCACTAGTGAAATAACATGAGCATACAAGGCTCTTGAAAGGAGAACATGTTTTCAACGTAGAAAAATCATCGTGGTTTGTATTACAATTAACCAGAGCATGCTATTACATAAAGTGGAGGCGCACTATTGTAGACAATGATATACATCTATACAAAAATGCAGTGAAATGTAAATATAAAAATGTTAACATTCATTTATGAGGCATATTCGAATCATTTAAAGCCTACTATTTACTTCAAAGTGTACAATTACATTTTAATGTATATATTACAATCGATGTACCTTACAAGTATATAACAAAACTGCTATTCAGTATGGGAATAGTAGTACTACGTATACTAAATATACAAAATATGCTGGGCTGGGGTGGGACAAAAAGGATAAGAGCTGTGAATACTATAGTCAGCTATCTTAATATATAGATAAATATAATATAGCTGCACAAGGTTGTAGACATTATAAATACAAAATTCAATTCCCGATATACATCTGGGTACACAAAATTCTTATTAAAGTTAAGAAAGAATTGATACCGATAGTGAAAGAACATGAGCATACAAGGCTCTTGAAGAGAGCGCATGTTTTCATGGAGTTGTTTTACAATTTGTCAGGACCGGGTGTTCGTAGCATATTCTTTGAAAACATCTTCGTGACAGTTAAAAGTCCTGATCTGGAACAGGGAGCTGAATGCAGCTATGTTCTGTGGTAGAATGCTATGATTCAGTGGTAGAAGAACTGCACTTGAAAGGGATTTAAAATCCTCTTTTATTAAATCACTATTATTTACAAACCACTTCCCAACTCGGGAGGGATACAGAAAGTAAAAGACCATACTTGGGTCTAAAATGAACAATCAGATAAATTTAAAACTAAAGGTAAATAGAACTTAAATAGTTATTGCTCGCAGAGCTATAACGCGAGGTTGGCCTCTAAACTAAATGGTGCGTAGCAAGATTTAACTAATACTGACGCACTTGGAATTACTTCAATAAGCAATCACGTAAAAGCGCTATGGCTTAGAATTTAAATGCTAGCTAGTCAGGAGAATGTCGAATAGAATGACCGTGGTCTGAGACTAAAAGCTCTCTCACACTGAGAGGTTCCTACCTCTCGCTTAAATACTCCTTGGATCCACTTCAAATTAGCATAAAGCTGAAACGCGCGCTTATTCTAACGGGAAGTTGAAATGAGAAGAGATAGAAAGATTTAAATTAAAATAAAACTTTGTTAGTTTAACTAAAACCTTACAAGGCAACCGTATAACCTTACAAGTATATATTTAAAATTGCTATATAGAGTGGGTATAACAGTATTACGTATACTAAGCTACAAAATATGCTGGGACTGCAGAAAGGATACGAACTACAGTGGTTAGTGACCCTTGACTGCCGTGCCGATGGGCGCGGGGTCGAATCCCGGGGAAAGCATGGATGTCTCTATATGTATAGTGTTTGTGCGACATGGGGGCACTGTAAATATGCGGCGAACTGAAAGTTCCCTGGAGAGATTGATTGGTAGAGGAAGAGGGGTGAGAGAACCTTGGACACATCGCCCCTGCTGTGCAGTCTTTTCATAATTGATGGCAGAGCTGAACTAGTGTAGGGATGTTTTCTACATTTCGCCCAAGGCTCTTCCCAACGACAGACGCGTATGACTGCTTGCCACGATGAATGTCAGGCTTGTGAGTGTGGACTTGTGCTGACATTTGTCAGACAAGTGTGACTGCTAATAAAAACAGAAACTACACCTTTAATACACTCACTGTTTGAGAGTCTTGAACATCATTTGAAGTATTTTTAAAATTTATTCTGCATATTTCTTTATAGTATTACAGATATGTAAACAGGATAAAAAGTTTTAAACAGGATAAAAAGTTTTTACTTTATTGACTACACTCGTGGGCCATTAAATACTCAGCCATTGTCTTTTTCAGTCTTCATGACTTGCGTGGAGGAAATTCTATCATCTTTTCATCTGTCTTTAGATCTACGTTTGATGACTACAATAAAAGGTCCTTCAACTTGATAGAGCATTGTGGAATTAAACAATAGTTTAGAGCGCTATATAACTGTTAAATGTAGCCAAAAGTGCTTTTCTTTTTATTGAAACTAAAGGTCTTCTAAATTATGAGTGTGAAATCTTAGCTTTGAGTTTAGATGAATTGTAGATAAAAATTTGCGTATAGTTTTTCGGGTTTTAGACACAAGGTTTATACCTGAGAATTGAAGCAAATTGTTATAAAGTTTGAAAGTCGGACGTGACCCGCTTCCCTTTAATTTACAGTGACCAAATTTTCAAAAGTCAGCGAAAGGGAACACTTTTCCAGCGGATGAAAATAAACTACACATTAGCGTATGACATTGTAATATACATATCGAATTTCCTGTTACTATTTAAAATAATTAATAAATAATTCAACCGCCGTTTACTTCCTTGTAAAGTAAAGGAAGTAATGTAATCAAGAAAAATTCCGGGTATCATATTTCAACGAAAATATCCATTTTGACCGCTATCGAATGCAATTTAACGATGTTTTTCGTGACATCTGTACGTAAGGTCAGAATAAAGGAATCATTTTCCCAAAACGAAATATAAACCTGATTTAAATTGATTCAGAAGAGATTTTTCTTGGCGTCTGTACGTACGTGCGGATGTGTGTATGTATCTCGCATAACTCAAAAACGAGTAGCCTCAGAACGTTGAAATTTTATATATAGGACTGCTGTGATATATAGTTGTGCAGCTTCCTTTTTATTTGCAATCGGTTGTACCAAAAGGTTTAATATATAAATAAATAAATATATATATATATATATATACACATACTTTTAGTATTTATACATAGTGGATATATACATATATGTATATATATATTCAATATAAAGGTAATTAAAAGTAAATTAATAAACCCAAGACCTGCCTAAAGCTGCAAAGTAATAAACCAATAATTCACAATAAATTGAAATAAGAAAACTTTCCATACACCATCTCCAAGGAACAGAAATTCAATTTAAAATCATCATCGTATAGGTATTTGTCAGAATATTAAAAATAATTTTAAAATTGAATTTTCGAGTCTTCCTTTGCTTTAAAATCAGTTAAGGAAAAACTTAAATCGCAAAAATGCCACAATCAAAAGTAAAACTTATTTAAGTATTGAAAAACCAATTTATTGTTATTGATAGCAGATTAATCGACTTATCAAGGGGATAAACGAATCTACCATCCATTAACAACAACTATAATAAGAGAGAGTGTTTCATTTTACTTCCAAGTAAGCATCAAATTATTTGCCAGATTCAAATCATAATTAACAATTGGTACTCAATCAAAGTAAAAATATTTGTCCACTTAAACCAAAAGAATCCTGTTAAAAAGCAAATATTCTTTAAAATTAAAGTTTCTTACTACGAATATATATACCTACTATGTTACTCGGCTTCATGATTTCAGTTTTTTTATTCTTATATGTTAGTGAATTGCGTATTTTTCGGTTTGAAAATGATTGAATTATGCTGTTCATATCTTCCGGTTAAGGTTTTTATGTCTTTAGTTAATCTGCATGCAACATTTGTAGAATTATCCACAACTCAAAAGTTGTTTAATTGATGCTAAGCCAATTTTTTTTGTTTACCATAGCAGCCATATTTGTTTGCACTTGAAACTTAGCAGGATAGCGAATTCAATTTCTGCCCTTCAGTGTTTTTTTGCCGGGTGGACCAAAATTGAACTTTCATTTTTGTGCACCAAAAAATCTGCCTTGCTGCCTGCTATATTTTTCAATTTTTAATGAAGATATTTTGAGGATTTATGCACTTTTTGCCTTGTCGCTAACTGAGAACAGAATTCGTTGAATGAGAAATATATCTCTAATGAAATTCGAGGAAATAAGTGTTTTGTATTAGGAGCAAATATCGTTGTCAGTCTGTCTCGAGCAGAGAAGAACGTTTACGTGTACGCATGCGCATTAGCTAAGCGGCGCTGAATCGTGTGTGAAAAACTGTTTCTTTTTTATCTGTTTAATTTCCTTTATGCATCGTTTTAGATTTATTATGGTATTTTAATAGAACACGTGGCAACTATTATATAACTCTTGAAATGATATAATTTTTGTGCATTCTGAGTTTAAAATGAGTGAGATATAACGCTGTTAAGCGAGCCTAACGCCAGAGTGTCGCTATGGTATATGGATATAGTGGATTTTAAAGAGTGCATTTATTCTATTGTGGTTTATGCGCAATGTGGAAGTAGATTTAATTCAATTTAATAATTTTAACTGATATGCGGGAAAAAATTCGTAGAATTTAATATTCCGTCTATGGAAGTCATGTGGTGTATGCATCAGTTTTTTTTTAATTGATCATATGTCAAAGTAAAATCACTCAAATAGACCTCACGGTTCCCAAATGGTTTGAGTCTTCTGTGAAAGTGATTAAAAATGATTGACAGGAGATAAAATAATTAAGGATATGGATAAATGAATTATAAAATACTTTCATAATTTGTGGAATTTTAAAAATGGGATCTGGAGGTAATTTTTGATAATGTTTAATTAATAGTTTTTCTCTCCATGCGTGATGATATTAAATTTTCTTCAAAGATACCTCACTCAAGGTAGAAGGCTCTTCCATAACCTGGTGTATATAGCTATTTAATACATCATTGTGACAGCTGACAACGTACCAGCTGAGGCAATGTAGACCTTCAAATCACTCCTTCACTGCAGACGAAAGATAACATTCTGTATTGTAGAACTGTTACAAGTTATTTCTTTCGAGATGTTTTCAAACATATAAAAGTCACGAGGGGTGTTTCCAAAGTTCTAGGAATTTAGATATAATTTTTTTGTATTTCGTCAGTTTCATGCAAATTTTAAACATAATCATCATTTAATTGAATGCACGTATCTCAATAAAAGACTAACTTTTTAAGCAGTACTCAAAAGAATATTCACTGTCTCTTCAGTCCGCTTTTTTAATGCATGGTAAAACTTTCAAATCCAACACCTCGTAAAGGTATTTTTAAATGTGGGAACAAAATACTCTTCGCAGATGTTGAGTAATTTGCAAATTTGTTTTACATCTTCCTTTCAGTAAAAAAGAAGATTGCATTTTTTATTGTTGCAAAAGCAGTGCTATCGAAGTGTGCCTTCTATGATTGTCAGACAATTGAACCGTATTAAACAATATTCTATTTGATAGTTACATAAAAGTGTCAAAATTTGTCCCTGGCCAATAGTGTTCCCTAAGAATTGCACCCGAGTTCAATTCCCAGAAATCAGGAAACATTTCACGTATTTAATTGAACCATTTGCTATCAGATAATTACCTTTTGTCGAAATGGTTTCTTTCGGATGTGAAGCTTTCCTCCACCTGCTTACACTCAACAGCATTTTCAGAGGATAATCCATGTAAAATTGTTTAGATGATATAATATTACTGTTCCAGAAACTCCGAATTCCAGAAATGCAACTACAATTACGAAATATTATAAACTAGCGATTTTGTAATCTGACGAGTTCCCTAAAATGTATATCTAGACGGTCTTAAGGGGACAGTACACCTTTAAAATGATCAAAAAATCGATTTTTGGAATTTTATTGTATTTGGTAGAGCATTTTATTCTGAATAAAATGATACCATACTTTTACTTCTCCGATAATTACTTGTCGAGTTATAAAGGAAAATATGAATCTCACTTCATGGTTTTTGATTTAAATGTCCTGAGTCAGCTGCCATGACAGTTTGTTTACATTTTGAAGTCACATTGCACTCATCCTAACTTTGGCGTTGCATGCAAAGCCTTATTTTTTTTAAAATATAATTGATTGCCGAAGAAGAGAACCATGTAAAACATATACTACAACTCCTACTTTCGCTCGGTTTGTTTACATCGTGTTTTGCTTCGTTAGTATACTGCGATTTGATATTAATTCGATTTTTGTGTTGCTCGCAATCGTGATTGAATTTTCATCGAATATATATTATTTAACTGTGTTCTTTACAGTGTTTTGTGCTAATTACTGGAATTCAGTTTGCTAATTCCTTCTTTGTAATTCTGCTTTTTGATGGATAAGTTAAAAAAACGTGCTTCAGGACAGCGCCCAAAAAAACGTAAGTTTTATGGCAACAAATACACAAATGTCAATGAGACTAAAGTGTGTGACGGTGTTAGTTCTTCATCAAAAAAGTTGAACAGTGGTTGCTTTAATAATAGTTTTAGTGCAACACAGAGTTTGGGATACAGAATAATAGCAATTGATATTTTGTTTTCTGAAATTTCAAGTATTTTGTGTTGCAAAGTGTGTGGCTCAGACATAAATATATGTGAAACTCTAAATCATGGATTATCATCTGTGTTCACGATTGAATGTGCGGGTTGTAAAAAACTGAATTCTTTCAGAAATTCTCGTATGATGGGAGCAAAATCAAATGTGCCTGAAATAAACAGAAGGTTTATTTATGCTATGAGATGCATTGGCCAAGGTCTGGCTGGAATGAAGAATTTCTGTGGTGCAATGGATTTGCCCCAACCTGTCCAGAAAAGCGCATACAATAAATCATTGCAAAAGATTACCCGTTGTGTGAAAGACGTTGCTGAGTTATCAATGTTAAATGCTGCAAAGCAAGAAATTGAAATGACAGGACAGTCACAGCTTACAATCAGTGGTGACGGATCTTGGAAAACTCGAGGTCACTCGTCGAAAATTGGGATAACTAGTATAATTGGTATTGAAACTGGAAAAGTGCTAGATCTTGAAGTACTGTCTTCATACTGTAAAGGATGTGAATGGGGTAAAAAAAATAAAAATGCTAAAGAATTTGAGAACTGGAAAAGGAGCCATGATATTGAGTGTGCGAAAAATCATTTTGGATCAGCTGGGAAAATGGAAGTTGTTGGTATGTTACGAATATTTTCTCGTTCTGAAGAAAGGTTTAACGCTCAGTACATAAACTATATTGGGGATGGCGATACTAAAACATTTCTTGAACTTCGAAAGAGCAATATTTATGGGCCTGATATTGAATTAAATAAAGTAGAATGCGTAGGTCATGTGCAAAAAAGAATGGGAAGTAGATTACGAGAACTGAAGCACTCTATGAGAGGAAAAAAGCTGGAGGATGGTAAATCATTAGGTGGGAAAGGGCGTTTAACGGATAAATTTATTGATCAAGTAACTATGTATTATGGACAAGCTATACGAAATAACAAAGACTGTGTTATGGATATGCGGAAAGCTATATGGGCGATTTATTACCATAAGCGTTCAACTGATGATGAACCACTCCATGATTTTTGCCCACAAGGAAATGTGTCTTGGTGTAAGTACCAAAAAGCCAAAGCAACTGGAAAATTGAAAGATTTTAAGCATAAAAATGTAATGGCAGCCCCAGTAATGGACAGCATAAAGAAAATTTTTAAAGACTTGTCAGAACCCACTTTACTTAAACGTTGCCTTGGTGGTCGAACACAGAATCCCAATGAATCCCTTAATTCTGTAATATGGAAATTCTGTCCAAAGACAAGCAGTTCAAGCAAAGTAATTGCTGATATAGCTGCAAATGAAGCAGTTGTAGCATTTAACGAAGGAAGACAGGGAAGACTACAAATCATGCAAAATTTGGGTTTTCGAGTGGGGCAGTATTCTCTAGAAGCAGCAAGAAAGTGTGATTTGCAACGAATAAAGGAAGCTGAAAAAAATGCTTCAGAACTGAATTTGTCTATTCGCAGAATCAGACATTTACATAACACTTCACAATTAGAAACAATTGCACAACAGGAAGGTGTTGTATATGAAAGTGGAAAATTTTGAATTTTACTACAAATTGTTTATATGAAAAATTTATACAATATATATAAATTTTATATCACATAAAATTTACCTTATTTGAGATTCCTGTCACAAGCATTATGTGGAAGTAAGTTTTGCAATATGGTAAATAATATTAATTACTTCTGTTACTGAGTACCATACATCTTAAGATTACGTTTAATGATTTTTGCTGTTTGGTTGTATATTTTATGCCATTTTATAAATTATTTTATTTTCACCTACATGAATATCAAGAAATACTATTTTAAGTGTCAAGTTATCATTCCAAAAGTGATTTTATTGCTATATGATTGAAATTTATGTTCCAAAATTAAAACTTAACTTTAAAGAGCTTTTTCTCAAAACGTTGTTTTTCAGACTTGCGCGCAGCATATCTATGAAACCGCTTAAGATACAGCATCGAAATTTACAGCACAAATAAATATGAAGACAGTAATTAAAATAGACTCTAATTATAAAGATACGTTAAATAAAAAAATTTTTTTCAGTAAAATTGTACGTTAAAAATTAACAAAAAATTATTTTTTAAAAATTATTGCTCGATTATGTTTTTAAAAGTTGAACTAATTAAAATATTTTACTTCAGATGAATAATTAGACCAATAGCTTTAATTTGGCATTAACTTTCTACAGATTATGGTGAATTTATGCAAGTTATCCTGCGCGCAAGGAAGCAGTGTAATTCAAGACTTCAATTGTTAGAGTCTTACAAAAGTATTTTTTTTAATTATTAAACTTGATTTCAAATCCATTAGATATTTTTTTTCAGGAGTATCATTGTCTCATCTAATAACCCTGAAAAAATTGGGAAACTAGGCCCAACAGTTAGTTTTTTAAAAATTTTTAGTATATGTTAAATATTTTGTATTTTCTCCCAGTTAAAGGTGTGCTGTCCCCTTAAGATATTTTTTCCCTTTTTCCACCATGCCTTCACGGTGTAACGATAGCACACTCGGCGCGTATTCGAGAGGTCTAAGTTAAAGTCCCAAAGAGGGCACTGCTCATTTTTAATATTTCCTGCTTCAAAATGAGCTCATGAGTGTACAGTGGCGCTTGAACTAAAAAAGTGGTGGACAATAATTCTTCAGGGTTAGGATTTGGCGACTGTTCCCTTAATCCGCAGTCGATGTTTGAAAGGGGAAGTATATAAGGTATTTTGTCCCTCTTTCCAGCATGCGTTCGTGGTGTAATGTTAGCACACTTGGTGAGCATTCGAGAGAGACAAGTTCGAGTCCTGGAGAGGGCACTGATCATTTTTCGTGTCACCGGCTTCAGAATAATAATCTGTGGGGTTTTACTTATTTAATTCTAAAATTCTAACTTAGAACCCCACGAACACTAACAAGCGAATAATTGCTTAAGTGTGTGAACAAAACATGTAAGACTTAAGGAGGGTTCACAACCCTTTATTTTTCAGAATATTTACAATCAGTTCCTACTTGGAACTTTATACAAAGCCTCCACTCGGGCTTAAACTTAAATAATAATAAATTTAAATTAAACTAAACTAGCTTTACTAAGCTATAGCCGAAGCTATCAGAAATGTAACTAGTTGACACCTAAGTATTAATTATATTGGCGAAACCAAGCAAGGGCCTAGGGTATGGCCGATCGTTTTAACTAAGAGCGAAATTAGCCAAAGTCAAACGCGCGATAGTCAAGGAATCAGACTCTCTCTCTAGAAGTCGGTGAAGTCACGACTTAAATAGTACTCTTTC
>KK122423.1:1472279-1484667 GCA_000611955.2 Stegodyphus mimosarum
ACGACGCGTATTCAAGAGGTCCAGGTCCAAGTTCCGGCAAAGGCACTGCACTTCTTTTCAGATCTCCTGGTTCAAAATAACCTAACGATACTACAAGTGGCCCCTAAACTAAAAGGCGATGGACGATAATTTTTCACCACCAGAATTCGGGTCCTCAGTCGTCCTTTAAAAGAGGGAGTATAAAAGATATTTCCTCCCTCCTTTCTGCATGCCATTGTGGTGTAATTGACTCGTAGCGTATTCAAGACGTCCAGGGTTCGAGTCCCGGCGAGGCCATTCTACATTCTTTACTTCTCCTGCTTCAAAGTAACATAATGGCACTACACGGAGGGGCCCGGAACTAAAAGGTGGTGGACGATAATTCGTCACCAGCAGGATTTGGCGTTTGGGTCCCCTAATTCCCAGTCGCCCTTTAAAAGAGGTTATATGGTATTTTCTCCCTCTTTTCTGCATGCCTTTGTGGTGTAATTGGAAGCAATTTCGACTCATATTCGAGAAGTCCGGGGTAGCCTAATGACTCAACAACTTAAATGCAGGTTGTTAGAAGATAAGAGAAATTTTTAAAAAATATAATCACGCATTTAGAAAGCAATAGCAGTCTTTAAATGAAAATTCTTTTCAGCTCTTTAAAAATAAGTGAGCCAAGTCGCAAAATTTGACTAATGCAATTTCTGGTTTGAAACTCTAGACTAATTTCTGACTTATTTTGCGTGCTGCTGGTATATATCACGATCACGAATCTGCATTTTTGTTTACATTAAAATACGAATCTGTATTTTTGATTGAAATTCATACAATTTGATTGAAATGATAATTTTTCAGCTTCTTGATATTTTCGTGAGAAATTATTAGCAACTCATTAGCAAACGCGGTACCATTAACAAATTATTTTTGTCCCATCCGTACTATCAAAAGTAAGAAATTTATGATATACACTTCGGAAGAATACAAAGTCGGTAGCTTGGGGGAAAAAATACGAATCTGTATACCTTTGTTATTTGCCCTTAATGGGTGTTATACTTTACTCAGCAATCTCTTAAAATATATTAAAACAGATAGATGCATGTTATAGGAGACGTATGTAAAAATAATTATTTAGGAAGCAGCTCACTTTCTCCCAAAACAATTACAAGACGAATGCATTTTTTAAACATTTTTGTAGATCTATCTTTTAAATTTGCTTCTCATAGGTAAAGGATTTTGCAGATTTTTGCTTTGCGTGGTGACTATGATATATAAACAACTTCACACTAAATTAAAAATCTTGATAATTGTTATTTAAAATTAATGAAATATTGTTCTCAATAACGCTGTTTGAAAGCCAAAATGTCTAATAGATTTTGAAAGTAGGTACTAGTAGATGACTGAAAATTGGTGTTATTGTTACCATTGAACGAAGAAGCGCAAAAGCTGCTTTGTATCGAAACAAGTGTAGAGACATTATGTTATTTGGAAGCAGAAGTCATAAAAAAAGAGCGAAGTCATCTCCGGGAATCGAACCATGGAACCTCTCGGTTACGCGTCGCGCGTGCTGACCAGTACACCAAGAAGGCATGCAAAGAGGCGAGAGAAATACCTTATATACTCCCCCTTTTAAAGGGCGACTGGAGTGCAGGGGACCCAATCGCCAAATCCCGGTGGTGGTGAATCATCATCCACCTCCTTTTGGACGCCAGTGTAAAGACATTAGGCTATTTCGAAGCAGGAGACATGAAAAATGAGCAACTTCTTCGTCGGGAATCGAACCACGGACCTCTTGGTTACGCATCGAGCGTGCTGACCGCTACACCACGAAGGCATGCGAAGAAGGCGGAAGAAATACCTTATAGAGAAAATGCATTATTATTTCATAAAGGAAATAGTTCCCGCTAATTAATTATCTGGCATTATATATGTAAGAAAAATAAAGAATATGTAAAAGGTTAAATTAGCAACTTAAATTTCCCTTCTCAGTTCTAAAAATAGTAACCTCTCTCTGCGCTGCGTCATTTCTAGATTAATCCATGTCATGTGACTCTTACATAATTCTGATGATGTAAATGGAACTAAAACTGAAGCAATCAATAATAATTTTACAGAGGTATTAACTATCCAATCAAAATGCATTGTAAACCAAAACTAACTCAGTCTGAATTAAAATTTCATCCTGAACACAACGTACTTACTCGCTACTCTTCGGTCTAGTTGGATTTCTGTCCGCTACATTTTTCTTGCTGCAAAGTTATCAAAAATGTAAACCTCTTGAAATGGGCACAAATAATGCGCCAAGTTGTTTGTGGCCGCAATATGTTAATTGAAAAAAAAAATGAAGATATAATCTACCTCGACTACCAAATTTCTTATTCATTGTAGATCGACATCTCAGCATTCTACGACATCAAAATTCCAGCTGGTCATTACTTCTCAATTTGTAATTATTTCATATATATGTTTATTGATAGATTTTAAATGTTTATAGACATATTAAGATATATTCGTATACAAGCATTAATCTGTAGAGAAAGTTTTTAGCCACATGATCAAAACCCTGTAACTTAATATACTCATTGACTTCATTAATTGTTTAGCTTTATTATAATCTCATCATCAAGATTTATATTCAGAGTGAATCACAAGAAATGACAGATATTACACCCGCAAGAGATCTAAGACACAGATAGGCAACTAAACATAGTATCGAACCCGCAGCTTGCTACATCCTTCTACTTCCAAATCAAAGTAGATCACATTCTATTTTGAAATTGTATCCACAAATTTGTTTGCTCCAATTGAACTCTGTTTATTAAATTTATGTATAGTACTGATTTTGTGCGTATATTTTAATGCATCTTCTTTGTTTTTGACACATTTGAATTATTAAACTTTCTTTCTCATAATTGCCAAATTCATTCTCAATTGTCACACTGTTCGCTTTTGATTTTTCTAATTCCGATAGAATGGTATTCAAACAACTTCATTTTGGACAATACAAAATATGAACGAAGAAACTGAATGCCAAAAGTATTTTGGTCAAACTTAATTTTTTTCTCTTCTTACAGGGACACAAGAGATGAAAGAAAGTGCGTTTGAACAATGATTTTGTACCCAAAGCATACATACATTTTGCACCTCTTTCCTCGCATCGCGCCTTTTCCATTAACTGTAGTAATGAACGATAAGTGATTAGGATGTTTATGCAATCCTGGCACCGGAGCTCAAGGCAAAGTGATTCTACTTATGTAATCGAATTATCTAAGCTTTCAAAGAGTCCCTTAAGTGTACGAAGGGGCGACTAAACACTAGAAGACTTTCACGTGACAAGCAGGCAATTTGTAACAGGAAATCTTTTACTTCGCGACTTAGGTAACAGAACATGTTTAGAAGGAGATTTCACTAAAGACGCCGGTCACTTTTCTTTCATAATCTATTAAATGTCGCATTACTTTCCAGTCTTTGTTTGTACAACTGTTTAATTACTTTGTAAACATTTGCTGAATAAAAGGTGATTAAAAGACCAGAGCTCTGAAAAATTTTGAAATTTTCGTATGGAAACACCCGCCATTCCCTGCGCAAATTGATCAGGACATTGAGATACATATATGATGAAAACTGCGGGCCTTAAACATTTGCAAAAATGAGAAATAAAGGACCATTGCCAATAAAAGAAAGGAAAGGGGAAAAAAAACCTTTATTAGAATTAAAACTTTTCAACTCATACAACGTTTCAAGATAGAATCATGCCCCGTAATTTTGCAATTTGTTGGCCACTGCGGTCCACCGATCTCACTCCGGTGGATTTCTTGTTTTGAGATTATCTGCAATATGAGGGTTAATCTAAGGGTTAAAAGATGTCATAAAACGGAAAGTTACACAGTTTCCTCCTGCGATGTTATATTTGTGACTGTTGTTAGTAATCTCTGGCATGCAATGCGTTACCGTGTGCGAAGAAGGTCACGTTAAAAAGCTTTTAATTCCTATAAACTTTTTATTCCCTCCCTTCTCTTGTGTTGTGATAGGTCTTTTACAATGATCTTCTTTGTAAATGTTTTACTTCAGGAATTCTCGTCATACGTGTGTGTTTTGAAAAATATTAAATAAGCCAGATTTAAAATTTAATTAAAATATTTTTTATTTTGCTGATAAAATTTTTCGCCTTAAAAAGAATTTCTGACCCGTCAGCTGTTTTCAGATCGAGTGTCTGGCTCATATGCAATTTGAGTTTGAGTCCGCTGATGTATAAGATATGTATATATATAGGTTACACACACACACATATATATATAAGTGTAAATACCAGAGCAACATTATTAGAGAAGGGGGAAACAAACTTCGCTCTCTCAATAATAGATGAGGGAGGAAAGTACAGAGGACAGATTTAAACATTTATCGAGAAATATTGTGCGTTTTTTTATTTGTTGAAAATAGTTCTTTAATCTTTGCAATAGTGGTTAAAAGCAATTCATATTAAACTAAGCTTATAATAACACAATTTTCATGCTCAAAATTTTTTAAGACTTAAACTTGTCGTCCGAAATTTAAACTCTGAATTAATTTAATTATTCTAAAATATTGTATGAAATCAAAGGTTTTATAGCTGAATTTGTTAAAGCACTGTAATTTTGTAGAAAGACCTCAGAAATATAACACAGTGAATTTGAAAGATTCAGTTTAAACGGTTTCCAGTTCTAATGGATTCGCAGTATAAAAAATTGCAATTTGACTGTTATAAAATACTTTATATATTCTTTAAATAGTGTACATACTTACAATATTGATAAAATATACACATGTAAATAATTATAAACAATTCATAATATACATAACCAACTGGTATTAGATTACATTTATCATTTCTTTTCTCTGATGAATGAATACGGCATTGGTTCAATATATCGTAAATTGGTTTTTACCAACATATTTTTGGCAACAGTGTCTCGCCCTTAGAGACAGTTTCCGGGAGAAGAATCATGCTATAGTGCCGATTATGACCGAATTAATAATAAATCGAGCTGCCTAAAGAAATTAAACTTTTGTTTTAAAGAAAAAATATTTAAAATGGTGTCAGAATTAAACATGTTTCAAATAAGTATCCACCACATTGAAATTATTTTGATAATTTAAATGAAATGAAAATAAAAAAAATTATCTTTTGGAAAGAGAGTGAATTTTACGCACTAAATAGGAAATAAGATTATCAAGCTTCTTACAGAAAGCTGTGGGAAAGCGTGAAAATCTGAAAAATACTTTGCGTGAATAAAAGCGTTTACTACCATTAAATAGGAATTACTTTATGGAAAGAAATTAAATTGGATTTGCACAATTCACAATAATAGAAATAATAATAATAGTGTATATATTTACATCAAGCTCTAGAAAATTTTTAATTACAACTGTCATAGGTAGATATTATTTATTCTAATTACGAACTGAATTTCTAAAAATACCCTATTATGTGGGGAGGAAATTTTATATAAAAAGCTAAAACGAAAATATCATAATTGTGTTTAGATTATCCGCCACCAGATGGCAGCACTATAACAAAAATGACAATCTTTTAAAGCAAATTAAGCATTTAATTGATCTGAAACAATTTTGTATCTATTATTTTAAACAATTTTAAAAAATATTATGCTAAATTCCTAAGACTATAAGTATTTAAACACTCATCCTATACTTTGCTTTCAGCTGGTTTCTTATTTTGAACGAAATAAAATATTTTTATTGAAATAAATAGAGAGGCGAAGTTTATATATGTAGAACAAAACAGTAGATGGCAGCACAATACAAATTTCATTAAGTTCACATCTAGCTAAAATTCCTTTCGCAAACGGAAGTAATGTTCTCAAATAATTTATAAGAAGTGAATAAGATAAGAATAAAAATAATGCATAAAAGAAATATTCTTAATCAGGCAATAACTACGGCAAAGTCTATAAGCAAACGTAGTCCAGAAAAAATTTGTTCTTTTTGCCACATTTGTACAAAATAACGGGACTATAGTTGCGCATCGAAATTAATCAAAGTTCACAATAAATATTAATTTCGGACACATGTTTAGCAAGTCCTTCCTGTCTAAGGTGAGCGAAGAGTATTTATTGGAAAGAGTTTCATTTCAGATCATAAATTACACAGAACTTAAAGTGTGTCGTGACATAAGGATTACATATATATATCTATGACTATAAGTTGGGCTTAATTTCTAAAATTAGAAGTGCCGAACGAAGACTTATGGAAGATTGTGAGAAACAAAGGAAAAAATAAATGAACAAATTAACTAAAAATTAAATTTATTTAGGTAATTAAATTTAAATTAAAGGAAATGTAAATAGATAAACAGACATGTAATAAATTATTAAATTAATTTAAAATTGTTAAATAAAAATATTATCGGAACATTTCTTATTTGGGGCTCCAGTTGGAATTGAAATTTCACTCCAAAGCTAAGCAACTCAGCCGATTCTGTTTGAATTTAAGCCTTGAGTTATATAATTAATGTAATGTTTCAAGAGAAGACAGATACAAAATCCATTCTTTTACTTATTTTTTTTTCAGCATCAATGAAAAAGATAAAACGACTAAAGCATCACTGGGATGTACAGCCAGAATTCTAGAAACAGTACGAGGATATGGGTGGAAATTTTAAAGGAAAAGTATAGCTAATAAAGTTGATAAGAGTTGATAATAGGGAAGAGTCTAAGACTTTCTGATCGCGATGCCCTGTCCGTATAATTCTAGCAGTCAAGCAGCAATTTTCCCTGAATAAGATTCGATAACAACGTGAGAATAAACATATGACTTCTCTGTGTCAGTGACAGTAGTAGTCCTCGCGGTTGGTTACATCGTTTGAAAAGTCTATAGCAATTCTGCAGTAGAAGTCATTGGAGTGGCACGTGCTCAATCAGGGTGATCACATTTAGTAATTTTAGGGGAACAAGAAATTTACCCGCTCTCATAAATTTATTGCATATCCTGGAGAAACAGCCTTTGACACGTGGAAGGAGGCTTTTCTTGTTTTAAAATTCTCAACTTCTGTCTAACGCTTAAGTCCGAGGGAAAGACAGACCAACATTCAGAAGTTAAAATTGATTTTTAAGGCATATATTTATTACGAAAATGAAATATGACTGCTGAAATTGCAATTCACTTACATAAAAAGTACCGGAGCTCTTTTATTTAGGGCTTTGATGCACTCTTGCTAAAAGTGTAATTTATCTCAAAAACTGAGAAGTGCTGGTGCCGAGCTCCGGTGGGCTCCAGCGCAATTGAAGCTCTGACTGGAGAGATTATCTTCTCAGAAAAAGTTAGGTACTGTCTCTTATAATGAATAAAACTATTACATCACATTGAAGATATTGGTCAGTTTAAGATAGATTGTAAAACATTTTTGATTAATTATTGCTGATTCGCTGAAAAAAAGACTTTAAATTTAATTATTTTGCAATATCCTTAGCCTTCCTTTATTAACTGTTCAAAACTTTCTGGCTGCTATTCTTCTAATAATAGCACTCCTTATTTTTAAAATAATTTCAATAATAGCCAGTATCGAGTGAAGATTTTTTTTTACTGTTCTCTTACTTTTTTCTGTGTCCTTGACTTTTGCCAGAAATATTTATGTTTAAAAATATTTTATATACCTTAGGCGCTGCATTTCTACTATTTTTAATTTCACTCCCTCGGGATTCTCAAAAAACAATTTTTTCGCCAACTTCAGACCTTCATTTTAACAACTGACTGTTCTTTGTCTACATATAAATCAACAATATTCTTTTTAAGAAATTTTCTCCTCACTTTATATCCACAATTAGAGCCCTAGGAGTTTGTACTCCAATAACAGTTTTTTAAAGCTATTGCATTTTCAGACATATTTAATGTATCAACTTAAAAATCGCAACCCTTACAATAATAACAAGCCATTATTCTTTCAGAAGTTTCCCCCCCAAAAAATACTAAAACCAAGCAATATCAGCCATTTTTTTTATTAGGAGTTAGCTACATAACGTTTTAATTCTATTTACGTGATGATTTAAAAATGTTATTTTATTATAAAAACACTTTTGTAAACATGTTTTTATGCATATATTTGTTTTTTAGGTATTGTTCACTTATTGTAAATATTATCTCAAAATAAATTCAGGTGCTTTTCTAATATTTTTAAAGAATTTTCTTACATATCATAATCGTGTCGTGGTGTTTTTTTTAATCTACTTGAGAATTCAGTTCACCTGAATTGAATTAAAATTTAATTTATGTAGTCTATTAAATGGTATTTTTAGTCAAGTACACCGGCAAGATGAAACACGATTCAGATTTCTTTAATTGCTGATGATTGTACAGAAACAGGCTAATACCCCTTGAAAAATCGGCCTTTTTTCATGAAATCAGTAATAATGAATTTGATATTTTTTATTATTTACACTATATTTTTAACTGAGCAATATCTTCAGTATATTACAATATTTCTTCATTACAACAGACAATTACTGTACTTTTTCCGGGCTAATAATCTCGTTTATAAATTTAATTAATCACAGTTGCGTTGAATATATATGGGTGTGTATGCGTGTGTAAGATAAAAATATGAAAAAATAAATTATGTTTTAAAATAGCAATAGCTCCTTATTTTTTTTAAATTTGGGTACTTCCCATCTCTGTTCTAAAAATAGCAATCATTTTTCCTAAATTGCGCCACTGGAAAACTCAACTGCATTATTGTCATCTGGCATTGATTGCGCCGAAAAAGGGGCAGTAAAATAAATGGTTGCCTACGAAAATGTTAGCGAAGACCTTTCACTTTATATATATATATAATATCAAATTTCTGGTTAAATGTTTTACTTTTTACAAAAGCAGAAAATACAAATAATTTTGCATGGACCCTCCCCCCCCCGAAAAAGCAACGAATTCTGTAAAACAGCGAATAAACTTATGCGGCTTAATTCATGCCAGACATTGTCACATATTATTTACTTCTTCTATCGCGTTAGCTGATCTTCTGTAACGGATATATTTTTTAAATAGGCTTTTGCATTACATAAAGTATGAATGTTTACTTAAAGGTTAAGAGATATTTAAGAGCGTAGTAACTAAATATGAAATACGTTGTGCGGCCAAAGATTTTTACCTTGGAACTTTTAAGCAGAACTGAACAATGGGACTTTATCCTATCGTTTACTAAGAATAGGATACAACAAGTCTTGAGTACAAAGTAACCGATATCAAAGTAATAATCTCTATTTTGTATGGTTATCTTGCATATATCCTCTACGTTGAGTAAACGTACAAGCTTTATTTGTGGTCTCTAAACCGTAATTTGTAGCGAAGAGGTATACGTGACTTAACTTAATTCCAAAGAGGTCAATTTGTTGGTACGTGTGTAACCTCAGCTATAAAACTATTATGAATTTCTAGAGGTAGGATGTCCAACAGCATGATAGTGTACAACATTCTCAGCAAAGCATTCTCTGCGAGACCCAGAGTTGTGGCAGAAAAACAAAACATATTGGCAAAGCCGAAAGGACGTTAAGGAGGGTTGTAAGAGCGAAAACTGGTACTTCAGGAGCTTAATATGAATCTACGGAATACAGTTTCTGTATATTTAGTATAAAGGAAACTGCATAAGCAGAATAGTTACAGCAGAGCTATTGCCTCGAAAGCTCTTGTTGCATAAATAAATGCTAAATAAAGATTACAGCCGTATTAGGAACATTAAGCGTGGAATATTGATCAACTTAAATAAATACAGTGCTTAGAAATGCCATTTTTCAGACTTCTCAGGCAAGTTTATTTGAAAACACCTGCAAAAATTTACGATCAGGTTCACCTCCTTCCTATAGTTCAACGCGGTGGTCATTTACCACCGCGTTGTACTACTGTCATTTCAGACAGTCACACTGTGAGTGCATCAAGCGTAATTATCACCATACCAGGAAGAATATATAATGCTGATCATGCAAAAATTCTAAAGCTACTTTTTCAGAAGTGTGCTTTCTGCCTCTACCTTTCAAATGGACAATGAATCTATTCATTTAACTCAAAGTTTTCAGAGATGGTTTGAAGACTATGAAGTTATGAAGTTATATATATATATATATATATATATATTTGTATACTAATGTTTGTGAAAAACACTATGAAGGAATTGTCTTAAATGAATGAAATTTATTACACATATTACTGATAGCGGTACAAATAAATTATCAAATTTACAAGACAAAGAAAAGAAGAATGTCGAGAATCAGTACTTTGTATATCCGCCATGCTGAGGGATGAGAACCTGTACACGTCCTGCCATTGAATCATACAGGTTCAGAATGAAATCTTGAGGAATGGCATTTCATATGGCTTCGACTTCATGACAAAGTTAAGTCTTAGTGTTTGCCTTAGTGTACGAGCAAATCGAGGGTTAAATGAAATTCTGAACCTGCTCAATGGGCGACATATCCGGGAATAAGCAGATCCATGGAAGAAACGATACCTGTTGTGCCATAAAGAAGGCTTGTGCAGTCTGAGAAACATGTATGTGCACGGGCATTACCCTGCTGAAATGCAGTGCCCAGAATCTGTCGAAGAATAGCAAGGATATTTGGCTCCACAACTTCCCTTATGGAGCGATCACTGTTGATGTTACCCGCAGTCTGCACTAGATGGTATAGACAATTATACGTAACTCCCAAACTATGATACCAGGCGTTTGTGTGGTATGACGCAGGATAACACACTGTAAAGTTTGACGTGTACCCTTTCATCATTGTACTCTAGATAATAGTAAGATTTATCGAAGCACGACATACACTGTGTTGCCGTGCCCATCAAAGTAGGAGACGTCTGCAACTCAGCAACAGGTAAATCCTGCTTAGAGGAACCCTTTCAAGATGATGATGAAAAATGAGTATGAGAAGTGTGTCATCCCATGCTGTCGTGTTATTGCGTGCTCTACTGCCAGGATTTCGCCTTGTTTGGCTCTCGTCTGTCCATTTCTTCCAAACACACATCACTGTTGTGGCATTATGCTGCATGCGGGCTGCGATAGGTCGATGCGAAAGTCCATCTTCTTGCATACCAACGATGCGGCCTCGTTGGAGCTCCGTTAGTTGTTGGTATGGTACCTCCGCTGATGACGAGGCATACTGACCACTAATCAAACGTTGAGACAGAGGACGATAAACAGATTTGAGAGCAACTTTACAGTCCATTATATACATGGAATAAGCGGCCGGCTCTTCTTCTAGGCATGCATGTAATTCTAAGTGTCCAACCTATGCATTAATGAATCATTGATGTCTGTGTTGAAAAACAGTTTGCTGCATCATTTTCATCCACCGACAGCTCTAAAAAATTATGACAATTTCTTATTGAAGAATGGTATAGAATACTATTATTACCACAATTCAGAACTTGAATAAAGCAAAATCAAGTCAAGTAGTTTTTGGAAGAAAAAAGGTGTTTCTCTGCCATTAACTACATATTTCTCTATATTTTTAAATATTTCCATTATCTTCAATCATCCTGGTATTTTTAAATATTTATTGCTTTCTTTCGTGTTTGCTATATTAATGTAAGTCAGGGATGTCAAACTCAAACTGTATGCGAATGACGTGCACAATCTGGAAAAAACTGAGGGACAAATGTTTTGTGCAAAATAATAATATTAAAAAAAATAAATAAAAAGTAAAAAAAAATTAACTGAATTTAAAATATTAAAAATAATTTTAAGAATTTCGCTTGCTAAATCTTTAAGAAAACATGACGTAAACAATTATAATAATATCACAAAGGAAAAAAGGTTTCCAGAAAAACTTTTCAAGTGAGACAAAACTTGAGAATAAATATTAAAAACTTACTTCTTTCTCTTATGTGTTAAATTTTTCTTCGGCCCGTAAATAAATATACGTATGTTTGTATACAAATAATTATGAACTCTTTACTTCTTACAACAGCTTGGCACTTGATAGTAATAGATTCTGTTAAAATTTGTAGCTTTGGAAAAAAATTGCTGGAAATTACCTTCGTCACGGATTCTAAATGTTCATTGGTCAATCGGCTTTTTTATTTCCTTTACGAAGTAAAAAGGAAGTATTGTAATCGCGAAATTTTCGGGTATCATATTTCAACGAAAATATCCACTTTGACCGCTATCGAATCAACTTGAACGATGTTTTCGCGTGACATCTGTATGTAACGGCGGAATGAAGGAAGCTTTTTCCACACACGAATTACGTAAAACCGATTTAAAATGGATTCAGAAGAGATTTTTTTCGTGACGTCTGTATGTACGTACGTACGTATGTACTTATCTATATATCTAGCATAACTCAAAAACGAGTACCCTCAGAACCTTGAAATTTTTATGACTGCTATAACATAGAGATGTGCAGCTTCTATTTTGATTGCAATAAATTATACATATATA
>KK122423.1:1485156-1535839 GCA_000611955.2 Stegodyphus mimosarum
TATATATATATATGTAATAATAAAACTCCATAGTCAAAAGTATACTTAAAAACCTAACTTAAATTTCATCTTTTCTTTTTTATTTATCCCCAGTCACAATTTTAAATGAATGTTCCTTTCATTTTAATGGCGACGATCTCATATTTGAAAGTACTTGGAATTAAATCCACAGCTCCGTAGTCAACTTGATTTCCCCGCCTTTTCTACACGTACAGTTATTGAATCTTCTAGAAATATTTAAAGCGAACTGGATCGGCTGACGAGGCTGACGTCATTTCTTGGAAGCTCCGCTTTTCCAGAGGTTTATAAAAGGACTCGCAAAGGAATATCGAGGGGTCTTTTCATTAATGTAACGGTGGAGTAAACTTCAAAACAAAAAGTTATTAGTTGTCGTTCTGCTGTTTTTTATAGAAATTAATAAATGGATCCTGTTTTTTCTTTAAACTTATCGTCTGTTACTTTGAGCTACGACTTCATTTGGTACATCATATATATATATATATATCCACTCTGTTACTCGGCTCAGTGAGCTCAATTTCTTTTTCTTATACGTTTGTAAATTCTGCATTTTTTGCTTTAAAAATGATTGAAAGATGCTGTTCTTATCTTTCGGTTAACGTTTTTATGCCTTTAGTTAACCTGCATGTTATAGTTGTAGAATTATCAAGAATTTAAAAATTATTTAAGTGCGGCTAAGCCTAATTTTTTACCATAGCAGCCATACTTGTTTACATTTATAACTTAGCAGAATGCTGGATTTGTTGACAATCTAGAGAAACGAAATTTCACAACAACAGAGATAACGTCTTCTTTTGTTATTGCGAATGAAATTATGCGTAATCCTTTATGGAATTATCATTTAAGTTATTGAATTATCTTATATATTGACCCAGCATAGCGTATACAACAAATTAAGTCAGTTTCTACGCTTTCAATGTCTTTTTGTCGAGTGAGACCAAAAGAAAACTTTAGTTTCAGTTTTGTCCACCGAAAATTTTCCTTCTTGCCCGCTATCCGAAATCCTTGTTTTTTGATCTAATTTTAATTGTAAAAGAAATTTTTTTAAAATGTACTGTATTTCGTGTTTTATGTTTTTCCATATCTTTCAATTTTTAATACAGATATTTTGAGTTTTTATGTATTTTTGAACTGAATTAGGTGAGAACTGAATTAATTGAATGAAAAATATATCTCTAATGAAATTCGAAGCAATAAGTCTAAATGAAAGGCAGGAGAAAACGCGTCTAATTTAATATTCTGTACAAGGAAGTCATGTGGTGTACGCATCAGGTTTTTTATATACATTTTTGCTTTTGTCCTTTATCCATTTTTATGCATTTTTGTATTAACAAAATTTGCTTTGTACTTGCAAGATTGCTTATTGTTTTGCATATATAACATGTCCAGGTAATATTGGCTATTGTTTTTCATATAAAATTTGTTGTCATCCATTTAAAAATATCTATAACCTGTCCTCGTGATATTTGCTATTGTTTTTTCGTATAAAATTTGTCCCAGTGAATTTAAAACATTGTTTATTACGTTTTTTGTCATTTAAAAAAGTTTTTTTTCTGGAAAGATGGGCATTGTTAATTTAGAATACCGTTTATTTTTTAACTTTTATATCATACTTGCTTATCAAAAATTTATCAATTATTTTTTTAGTTATCTTATCTTCTTATTTTTAGTATTAGTTTCGATTTCTCTTATCTTCTGCTGGCTACGGAGATTTAATATAGCATCTAATATTACATTCCGCAGTAATGTGGTTTAGTCACAGAAAATGACTTTTTGAAGTGACAGATAAAATATTTGCTTTTTTAAGTAACATGGGACTTGATCTAAAAAAATTAAATTCAGTTCGAGAGATTTATTTAGTGTATGGCATTTATTTTTAAATATTCTGAATTTGCAGCTGCAGAAAAAAGTAAAAAATTGTTCACTAGTTGGAATAAATTGAATGTATTTAAATTAATATCGCAAAAAAAAATACTTCATCTTCGTCTTCCTCGTTATAAGTAGTTTTTACCTAGAAGCCAGCTAGTTTTTAATAAAAGAGAGTGAAAAGACTCGTAACATATTCAAATTATATTAAAAGGCAAATTTCAGAAATGAGACATAGGTTTTTAAGAATTCAAAATGTTTAACTTCCAGATGGAGATCTTTTGATAATTTGTTCAAATAAGCGTGAATTCTCAGCCAGAACAACTTCAGTTAGAATTGTAAAAGTTTTAAAGCTATCCAAAGATCAATACAACGAGAAAAATTAATCTGATATACGGAAAAGCCGTTAAGTGTTTAGGAACATGCACATTTGTGAGAACATGTTTTCTTCTATGATTTTTATCAAACCGATATAGGCTAACTCATTAGGCATTCTGGTCATTTTTCAGAAATATAACGTTATATTTATTTCAACTGTAGAAACATTAGGTTAATACAAAGCAGGAATCCTGAAAAATGTTCAGTGCTCTCGCCTGGACTCGAACCCCAGATCTTTCGAATACGTTGTCAGGACTGAGTGTTCGGTGCGTAGTCTTGGCAAACATATTCGTGAAATACTTGTTCCTGATGTTGAACAGGGCGCTGAATGCAGCTATGTTCTGTGGTAGAAAACTGTGAATAAGCGGTAGAAGAACTACACTTCAGAGGGATTTAAAATCCTCTTTTATTAAACCACAATTATTTACAGCCACTTCCCAACTCGGGAGGGATACAGAAAATAATGACCGCATTTGGGTCTAAACTGAACAATCAACTAATTTAAACTAAAGCTAATTAGAAATTAAGTAGTCGTTGCTCACAGAGCTATAAACGCGAGGTTGCCCTCTATGCTAAAGGGTGCGTAGCAAGATTTAACTAATATTAACGGACTTAGATTTACTTCAATAAGTAATAGAGTAACAACGCTAAGGCTTAGAATTTAAATACTAGCTGGTCTGGCGAACGTCGAACAGAGCAGCCGTGATCTGAGACTAAAAGCTCTCTTACTCTGAGAGGTTCCTACCTACCGTTTAAATAGCAACTTGGCTCCACTTCAAATTAGCATAAAGCTGAAACGCGCTCTTATTCTAACGGGAAGTTGAAATAAGAACAGATAGAAAAGGGCAAATTAAAATAAAACTTTGTTAGTTTAAACTAAAACCTTACAACGTGTCGTGTTTACTTCCAATTAAGCCACGAAAGCATGGGGAAAGCAGGGAGAAAATACCTTACATTCTTCCCCTTTTAAAGGGACACTGGGGATTAAGGAACCTAATCGCCAAATCCTGGTGGCAACGAACTTCAACCATCTTTTAGTAATTTTTTCGTCTACACCTTTTAGTTCAGACTCCACTGTAAAGTCATTAGCATTCTAAAGCAGGAAAGTTGAAAAATCTGAAATGCGATCGTTCGGACTCGAACCCTGGGCCTCTGGAATACACCTCCAGTATTCGAAACCAATTATACCACGAAGGCACTTCCAATTACACCACGCAGGCATGCGGAAAGAAGGGAAAAAATACCTTACACAATTATAATTTTTTTTAAAGTCTACTATATTAATTCATATTAAATGACAGATCAAGGATTTTAAGAAATAATTGATATTATTACAAATCTTAAATAAAAGCGTAATCACCGACATCTGAATGAGATTTTTAATAACTTCATAGCATTTTAAATTTGAATACAGAATATATGTCAGAATTATTTATAATATATATATATATATATACTCTTTTCACTTAATTATGTCTTTTTGTGACTTAGAGAAATCATTTATAAATCGGCGTTAGATAACAATTATTTTCATCACTGACATACAGAAATGAATATTTTGCGTTTCGGCTTATTCTACTACACATCACACCTTACAAAAAATTGTTGTTTGTAGTATTGCTAACGATAAACATAAAAAAAAATATTTATATGTCATCTTCGGTTTACTACTTTAGTAAAGCCATTCAATATGAAATTATCAATGAGAAACTTTCTTACTAAAATTTTACAGGCAGTCACAAGTTTCAACTATTAATCAAGAATATTAAATCTAAATCAAAATGTTGATTATTGTCAAACAAATTATTTTCATATAGTATTTTGTTCCTTGTTCTGGAGAAAGGTTCAGTTAAAGAATTCAGATTGTAAGCTTACTAAACTGGCGTAATCGGCTTGGAACATAGTAACACGAATTTTCATCATTTGCATGCTTGGAGTCTAATAACAAGGCAAAGGCATCTATTCGATTAAAAAATATAATTTTATTGAAAAATCTTCCACATTTTTTGTGCCATGTTACTTTTACGGTCTCCGTTTACATGTGATGCAGTGAAAGACAAGAATGAAGTATTTCGAGACCATTCAAGTATATTTTTTCTATCTATTATTTAAAAAATGAAAAACCTTAAAGTAACTAAGTTCTTAAAATTGTAATTTACATTTGACGTTTGAAGCCTATAACATATGTAGGAGAGTAGTCGCATGGATGCTATCAAATTTGTCCGACATCGTGGTCGGAAACGGAGATATTAACACATGATACGGAGTACATAAACGGAGTACATTATAACAAAAATATTGTTGCTTGCGAACGAGTTCGTAATGTATTGACTGCCTACAGAACTGATGATAACTTGATAAATTTTATTTTCACAAAAGAAACACTCTATGGTTCCGGAACTTTCCAGAGAAGTATTCGCATAGCTCTCTTCAGTAGGATAGAGCACAATCAGCAATTACCAATTAAAACTATCAATAAAGTTAAACACAACGCAATGCAAAGCGCATCCGAAGAGCGAAGCTCGCCTGGAGCTCTCTCAATACTCCGAAGTCAGCTCTGAACTAAAAACTCTGAACTCTTTTAGATTTTCTCTTTTTTTTTTTTTTTGCAGAACAAAATGCTGTAGAACAAGGGGAGTTCTTAATACTGGTAGAAAGAGTGAATTGAGCAAATGTATCCTCCATGTAGAAAACGTGTAAACTGTTTAAAATGTTAAAAGTAGTGGCATTGTAAATTATGTGAAAAGTCTCTAAACTATTTTCCTTCCAGTTACCTGCAGACAAGACCAGAAACTTAAAAAAGAAAAATTGTATATTGTGTCACCTTTAGAATCTGTGAAATCCTGAATTTAGGCAAAGATGTAGTTTAAGATTGTAAAGGTGGACTCTCATTAAGATTTATAATTTAAATATCTAATCCAGGCTTTTAAAGCCCTGGCGAGGGAAGATGTAGGGTTTCCCTTATTTTGCATAACAAATTTATTTTAAGTTTGATGCCTTTCCTGAGCCTCTCAACTTCACCTTGTATTTTCTCGCCAAGATATGAATCTAAAGATATGTGAAGTGAATATTTAATTGGAAAAATCTCTGAGTTTATTCAGAGAGTGTTTTGGCTAGGCAGCGCACGTTTCGTTGCTATCTCGCTGTTACGCTAGTAAGCGTTTTGGCCATATCGGATTATCATCACGCCTGTTAGGTTTTGAGAGTCAACCTCTTAGGTGTAAATTAATGTGCTAATCCAGCAATATTCTGTTTAAGATTCGATATGAATTATATTCTACATTTAAGTTTTCACTGCAAGTTGACGGTGTTTTTGTAACGCACGATGATCGTGATTTTCTGTTAAACTTTGAATTAATAAAGAGTTACTTTTTACCCTTCTTCTGTGCTGGTAATTTATTCACACCTGTGCGAGAATTCGCCAGGTTCATTGTAGGATCTAGAGCTATTTTATGTGGGTAGTAAATACAGATCTTACACTCTAACTTAAAACTGATGCTTTAAAACTGATTCTCCGGTCTTACAGAGTTTTCACCCGGCCGCCGAAAAATCTCTAGTAAATTCCATTTCTCGAGATTACTGGAAGTCGTGTACGGTTAAAGTTACATATAAGAGCCGGATATGGTTATATAGGGATCAATTTCAGTTGTTCAATTACAGTTCCTGTTCCAATTATACAGGGACCTCAACAAAATGTCGCTAAATTGTCTCCTAATTTGCTGACGTTTGGCTATTTTCCTCCAAATCTGGAGACAAAAATGAAGCCAAAACCACTGTCAGCCTTTGCGATATCTTGCCAGTTTAGCCTAGCCATTTACCTTTATGTTAAATAGTCTTGCCTTTGTAGTTTTATTTCTCTGCAAAGATTCGTATTTTCGAGGCAGTTCATGTTACAATGCACGAGAGATACAAGAATTTTCCATATAATTTCACTAAAATTATTTGCATATATATATATATATATATATACAAAATTCGTAACAATATGTTTTAAGTTATTATTGACATTTTTCTCTTTTAACCAAAAGGGGGTAAGTAGCTACTAAAATTCGATTTGTCGCGAAAAGGAAGAGTTCTTTTTTTGTGTTCCTATTTTCGCCTTACTCGGTGAAATACTCTAAATAGAAGGTCTGTTCCGAAAGTAATGTGGCCATTTTTTAATGAAATTTATTGTACAATTACTCAATATTCTTCGAAATATATCCCTCCTGCTTTAAGACACTTGTTCCAATGAGATTTGCATGTCTTATGTGCGTCTTGGAAGTCCATCACAGGGATGTCCTTTAGTAACCTCGTCGTAGCCGTCTTGATGTTCTCCAGAGTCCCCAAATGAAGTCTCTTGAGAGATTTTTTAATCTTCGGGAACAAAATGAAGTCGGTGGGGGCAAATCAGGACTGAAACAACATAAAAGTCTCCGACAGCGTTTTCTCAAGTTCGAAACAGAACATTGAGTATCGCTGCTCGAGAGGTTTTTTATTCTTGATTTCCACCGAGACTCACACAAAGGTTCATCGGAACAGGCAGTGTGATTCTCCAAATGCTCGGAACTGACTGGAGCTGATCGCACTGTGTTCCTAAGATTCCAACCACCCTTCCGTTTAAGTAGCAACACTGTGCGATGGATATTCGCGGCAGAAGAAAATGGGGTACATTACTTTCGAGACAGACCTTGTATAATAAAATACAATTACTTCATATCCTTACATCCAGATTTTCGCTAGTGATATTTGAAAAGATATAGCCGGAAAGGTTAGTGACATTGATTGCCATACCGAAGGGCCCGGGTTTGAATCCCACAGAAGGCATGGATGCAAATTATCTGCCCCTTCATATAAGACTACAGTGGCCCACTTATTAAGCGCCCCCATCATAAAGTGACCACCACTTCCGGTCTTAGTATTGGCCAACGCCTGTAACGGCTAGGATCCCCCCCTCATTCGGAAAAAAATTGTCATTTCCTTTTAAAAAATATTTAACTCTCAAATACTTATTTTGGAGGACATCGGGGGATAACGAAATTTTTTAAAATTTAACTCTGAACTGGGGGTTCTGGAAACTAATTTAGTTTGGAAAATAAAAGCTATAAATGCATCGTATGATAATAAATTCAACTCTTTTTGAAAAAGCTCTTCATTCTCCGAAACGTTCTAAAACATATTTTTAGCTTATTCTTAAGTAGATAATGTTACTTAAAGTGGTCAGTAGATTGCCTATTATATATTTTAATAGTTCTATTCTAAAGCTCAAATCTCTCGTTTTAACTTCCATTTGCTAAGACGCTGATCTGGAAGGTAGCCCAGTAATTTGTTATTCGTTTCGAAATTTATGATTCTCGTAAATAAAATCAGCGTAATTTATGGGTGGACAATTTGGAGTCTTACAATACACTTAATAAATGAAACGCACATTTTCTTAGCTAATTTTAAATCCGAAGAATACTTTTACACAACCCTCGCTTTGCAGATAACTTACGAAGAAAAATCATATTTTTATGTGCTTTCTTCGTTTTTACTGTTCATTCCAGTTTGCAAGAATTTTTTTCTTACGAGAAATAAAATCTGTACTTAGGAAATATTATTTCCGGAATAAAATTTCAGGAAAAATCGTTTGCTTGGAACAAATAGTTTCCGGAAACTTATGTTGTTATTTTTTTGTTATTGTTGTAAATGGAGAAATAATTTAATAAATAACAACTTACGTGCTGTAGTAAAGATGTCATCGAGTTTTATAGTTTATGGAGAGTTAAAGCTAACTCCAGTCTTTTGAGAATATATCTAAATACTAGCTGTAAACAGATATTTAAAAAATACAAGTTAAAAATCTGAAAGCTTTCATATTTTATATTAAACCCAAAGAGGTGTTTCTAAATGCTTTTTGTGTTACCTTTACTTATTAAATATCTTGTTCTTCGCACTTAAACCATAAATTAAATTCAACAGCAATATCACAAAATTTTTAACAAGTACATATCTTTAGAATTTCTCGTACACAGTCTCGCGCGCTGGAGATAAAAATTCTTTTTTTTAATACAGTGTTGTCATTGCTGGCTTTGAAATTGTTGAGTTTGTTAATAAACATTCCTTAAAATTTTACAACATATAAAATAGATACAAAACAAATTCCTAATTCCAAATTTGGGCTTTCGGATTTTCATATTCGAGTGGAGGACTACGTTATTCAAAATTTGATATCTCTAGGTACCGTTGTTTTTCACAGTGCGAGAAACATACATACCTTCATATAGATTCTTCATTATTTAATTTCTTTCAATATGATGCAGGGCTGTAATATATCGTGGCAAAGAAACGCCGTTTATAGTGAACCAACGCAAACTGCCAAAACGAAATTAATAACCCCTCTGGGGCAACTGCCGCTTTGTGCTAAAAATAGGCTTGGGTACGGAAGTGCAGTTTGTTGAACATCTGTCTGTCTAATTTATGAATCAGTAGGTTCTGGAAATTTTCATATTTCCTGTAAAAGTTTCTTACCTAATACCTAATGTAATAAACGAGAACATAGAGGAAAAACACAATATTTTAAAGCCAAAACTAACTCGCAGTTTACAACGAAGCATGTAGGTAAATAAACGTGTTGGTACAGACTTCATTCTCGAGTCTTTTCGAAAAATGCATTCACTGAGATGTAAATTAAATCCAAGGTAAAAGAAAGATGTTTATTAGTATTCCCTAAGCAGAAACGATATACACTGTGGTAATGTTAGAAGACAATTACACCATGCGCGTCAGTATGGGATGCGTTTAAAAATATTGTTCTGTTTGTATCGGTTCGTGGATTTGGAATTGTAAACGACAACACATGATGAAAAATCAAAACACAATATATTTGGCCAGTATTACTCAGGACAGTTCCAAAGTAACGTTTACAGCCTTCGAAAAACTACGACAAACACGGTCAAATAATCAGCAACACAGCCTTCAGCTATCAAGCTATAACGGCAAAGCACTTCACTGCAAACCACTGGTGTCCAGCCCCCGACTCGGTTCGTCCGTTCTCGGAACTCATCGTATTCTCGAGAAGCTCCACGCTACAACTTGTAATGCACTCGGTAGCCTCAACGGTGTACACTCCCAATGCATCAACTCGTGATCCACTCGACACTAGACTGCTACTTCGCGAACAGGCAAGGTTTATATAGCTTTTCGCCTGCCAAGAACATTCTGGGCCAAACCGGTAAGAATTTGTTCTAGAATGCTCTCCATCCGTCTACGGCATATCGATAATAATGTCGCCAAATGGGCGATTTCCCACCAAATCACACAACTCTACCTTCCTTTGCGATTTTCTGGCAACCCTAAACCCGCTTTGGGGGGGAGCTATCTTACTGCGGCTAGGCATCTCGTAACAATATGTTTTATAAAATATTTATATCTTACCTTTCGTGTTACAAAAGAGTACTGGTTGCTTGGGAAGCTGAAGTGAAATAATCTAGAGATCGAATCTGTATTAAACAAGCAAAACAATTACTTAACGTAACATAAGTAACTTAAGAAAAAAGAAAAAAAGATGATCGGCAGCTCTGTGCGACGCAGCGTGAAGCCAGTACTGTATTTTCTGCATCAGTAACAGCCATAGAATACAGCCCATTCGTAACACCAGTAAGAAGAGCTTAGAATCCAGTCTTCCAGCTTAGAATTAGATACAGAAAGAAACAAAGACGTCATTTCTAAGTGGCACTCCACTATGAGATACAGCTCTTATAACTGCAATCTACTAGGTATACAAAATTTATTATATTTTTAAAGTACCCACTGTAGTTTGTTTAGATAATTTTGGAAATCTCAAGGGGCTAGCTGCTTAATAGGAGGGATGATTTTGTAAAAATCGTTCAAGAGATCTAACTCGCATTTGCGGTACGCTTGGAGAAAGCATGAAAACCGTACGCTGCGACCACTTTCACTCAGATCTAAACCAGGTCAAATTATTAGTATTTAACAGGCTTCTCTCTAGTTAACGTCATCTCTTTCAAAAGATTCACTTGTAGTTTCGACCTGGGTTCGTTTCCAGACGAACGGGCTGGCTGCATGGGCGTTTACTTGCTTTTGTCCCATGTGTAACTCGTATACGAGCTTGTTTCTCTTAGAAGGTTTTCCACGAAGGAATTCTTCCTCTTAGGCAGATAGACATTGCGTGTTCTGTCATAAATGAAATAAACCAAACCTTTCAAAAGATACCTTATTAGAAAATAGCATCTTACTTTTAAAATACGTAAAAATACGAATCTACTTTCTGCACTGGAAGTAGATTGCACTGGGAAACGATATTTGTCATCTCGTTTAAAAATATGAATATAGTAGTAGCATATCTACTTCTTTAGCTTCATTATTTTATTTATAACAACACACATAGTTATAAGGTATTTCTCCCGCCTTCTTCGCATGCCTTCGTGGTGTAGTGGTCTGCATGCTCGACTCGTAACCGTGAGGTTCGTGGTTCGATTCCCGGCGAACGCGTTGCTCATTTTTCATGGCTGATGCTTCGAAATAACCTAATGTCTCTACAGTGGCGCCCGAACTAAAAGGGTTGTGGATGATGACTCTCCACACCCAGGATTTGGCGACGAGATCCTCTAAAACCCTAGTCGCCCTTTAAAAAGGCGAGTATATAAGGTATATCTCCCACATTCTTATCGTGCCTTCGTGGTATAATGGTCAGCACACTGAGCCGGTATTTCAGAGGTCCGTGGTTTGATCCTCGGCGAAGGCATTGCGAATTTTTCATCTCTCTTGTTCCAAAAAAAATACCTAATGTCTCTACGTAGTAACTTTATTTAATAAGTATAAGGCGTAAAGGCTTAATTAAGATTGCAATGTATTTCTATCGCATTCTCAGCATGTCTTTGCGGTGTAATAGCCAGGAAACTAGGCGCGTATTTGAGAGGTTTGTGGTTCCAGTTCCGAGAGGGGAGCATTGGTCATTTTTCATGTCTCCTGCATCGAAATAAACTAACGTCGCGCCAACATATGCTGCTAATAAAATTTTTGAGATTTTGTTGTTGAATTTTATACGGTGTAAGTGCGAAGAAAACGAGACTTAATTGTAAAGCGACAAAACAGGGGGATTAGCAGGAGTGAGGGCAACAGCATACTGATAAACTGCGATCCCCAGCGAGAGCGTAAGAAACCTTAACAAATGCCTTTGAGGGACTGTTAAAGTCTGAAACCTTTCAAAAATTAAAAAAACAAAAATATTTTATTCGTGAAATTTTTTTTTCATATAAATATATTTCAAAATTTCTACTTTTAAAATATATATTTTAAACAAAAAATATAATTAATTTGGCTATTATTATTTAAAACTAAAATAAATCTAGGTAATGATGAATGTGAGACAATACCAGCTTACCACTGGTAAGGACCAAGTGTTTTCCTTCATCTTCAAGTTAACTCAACTATTACAAAAATGAGCTAAACTCTAAAAGGAACTAAATGTTCCAAACACAGAATTCCTAATATTTTACCTTCTCACCCTCCAATAACGTAAAGTAAAATTAATTAAATTTATAAACACCATTTTGTTGAATCGTTCACTTAATAATGATTGATTATACGTTAATGAACATATTTCCCTTAAAATAACTATAATTCGTATTAAATGATTAAAATCAATGCATAGTCTAAAGCGTATTTTAAGTGACTAAGATTTATTACGCTTTAATAGACATCATTATACGGATTCTAGGTTATTAGATTCCAGTGAATTCCCTTACACCGAAAGTCATTTGAGCAGCATCCTGTGGCAGTCATTCCTGTAATCTGTTTACACAAAGACTGTATGTAGTAATTGACAGTGTGGTACTGCTGTTTAATCACTGTTCCGGTCGGTGCATTATAGACGACTTTGTTAGTCGTTACGAATTGGTGTGTGTTATCAAAACTTCACAGAACAGGTAAATTTCGGCTGAACTGCTAATGAGAATTTGACGATGTGATGTAACCGATTGTAGTTAACCATAAATAGTTTCCTGAAGACATTTCTTTTTATGTGAGATATTATTACATTCAGGAATTCAAAGGCTCAGTTTGAAATGAAGTTTCGAACCAGAAGGTATTAAATTCTGGAAAATGTAGTATTAGAATAGGTATTAAAAAAGCAAAATTATTGAAAATTGGAATTAGCTGTAAGAAATTACTTCATCGCAGTAGTTTGTTACTGATTTTATCTAATTCTCTAAATGAAATTAGGTTACAAAAAATACACTAATAATTATCAAATATTCAGTAGTGGGTTTCCTTAAATCAGAAACGAAATCTTCTAGAACGTCTTGCATCCCCAAACTGATGAAAGCTTCTATTTGATTGCACGCATCTTCTTCGGAATATTTTTCTTATAAATTAATTTACAATGATAAAGATTTTCCAAAGTTTGCGTTGTCTGTATTCTAAGATGCGAAGAATAGCCTTATTATGATTTTTGCAGGTTACACGCAGATATAGGTAAGCTGTAGAATTATTAGGGATTTATTTGGATTAGACAAATGAAAGTCTGTTATGCCGTCACTGAAATTAAAATTCTGGATTTTTAATTGCCTGCAGGACTTGATATCAAGTAGACCAAGAAGCCTCGTCCTGGGTAAGTTGAAAATTCCTTATTTATAAACTTCCTTCATTTATAAACCGATTTATTATATAAATTCCTTCATTTATAAACCGATTGCGGAGGGAGAAGACCCAGTTGGTAGTTCTCGGTGTTGACGAATTATTGTTCTCAATTTGTCTTTCTTCAAGTTCCAATATACAAATGATAGCGGGTATACCGTGAAAAAAAAAGACAGTTCTATATCTCCCATTCCACTGGGCCGATTGACGAAATTCAACCTGCATTTTTCATGTCTCGAAAGCGCGACTTAGGATATATATTAGATTTATATATAGCAGTGTTCTAATACAGATATTTTGATACAAAATGGGACTTTTACTGAAAAGACAAGGCAGTTTTTTTCCATATTTCGATTCTACGACTGAATTAATGCCAAACTGCCAAAATTTGTAAAAATCGCAAGAGTAGTTTTTTTAAAAATGAGCTCTCAAAATGTTAGCTCTCCAACGTTAATTCAATTTGGTATGTATTTATTAATATCTCTTTCTTTACTACACTTACATGATTCCTTCTTTCACAGTTCAAAATTTAGGTTCACTCCAAATAAAATTCACCCATTTTTTTATGATTTATTTTTAAAATTTGTATTTTTTAATAATTTTTATAAATTTTTGGAAAAATATTTTGAATGATAACCAGTAAAATTTTTATATATAAAACTTGTTTGATTCATTCTATGTAAAAGATCCCCATTTTTCATAATTTATTTTTTAAATTTGTATTTTTAAATAAGTTTTATAAATTTTTCGAAGAAGATTATGAATTATAATCTATAAAATTTTTATATATAAAACTTGTATTAGCTTTTTATATATAGCCGTGTTCTAATACAGGTATTTTGACACAAAATCGAACTTTTTCTGAAAAGACAAGGCAATTTTTTCCATATTTCGATTTTGCGACTCAATTTAAGCCAAACTGCTAAGATATGTAAAAATCGTACGAGTAGTTTTTAAAAAATTAGCTCTCAAAATTTTTACTCCCCAACGTTAATTCAATTTGGTATGTATTTATTAATATCTCTTTTTTTACTGCACTTGCATAATTCCTTCTTTCACAGTTAAAAATTTAGGTTCACTCCAGATAAAATTCACCCATTGTTTAGGATTTATTTTTAAAATTTGTATTTTTAAATAATTTTTATAAATTTTTGGAAAAATATTTTGACTCATAACCTGTAAAATTTTTATATATAGAACTTACTCGATTCATTCCATATAAAAGAGCCCCATTTTTTAACAATTTATTTTTGTAAGTTTGTATTTTTAAATAGTTTTTATAAATTTTTTGAAGAAGATTACGAATTATAATCTATAAAATTTTTAACATCATCTTAAAGTAGACGTATCTCTAAGCATCCCTGCAAAAAATTAGAGTCTTTATTCAAAATTTCCTATTATATACATAAAATTATATACTGGCGTGTTTTGAAATTTGGCATATTCGTTATAAGCGATAATAATGCCAGATGTGGCTTACGCACTTTGTTAAAATTATTTGAAAATATGAACGAAGACTTTTTTTCCGCTCGGCTACAATGAAAAAAAGGAAAGGAAAATAGATTGCTATAAATTACGAAGTTCATCAAGTGAATTAGCGCAAAGTGAAAAAAATGCACCAAGATAATTTTTTCAATTTCTACGTAAATTTCGCACCAAAGTTTACATAGATTAATGTTTATGCATAATAATTTGAGTCGTAGAATTGAAATATGGAAAGAATTGGCATGTCATTTCAGAAAACGTCTGATTTTGTTTCAAAATGCTTGTGTTGGAACTATGCTATATATAAATCTAATATATATCCTAAGTCACGCTTTAGAGACATCAACAACGCAAGTTGAATTTTCTTCAATCGGCCCAGTGGAATGGGAGATACAGAATTGTTCCATTTTTTTATTTTGAGCAATGTACTATTTACTTGATGAAGAAAAAGAAAATTATGCAGGATCGGGCTCTGCGTCTTCCGCTTGCCATCTGGACTTGCTGTCATTTATTTTTGAAGGCATACAACGGAAAGGTAAACATTTCTTATAAAGCAAAGAGAGAATTCAGATTAAAAGTCGCATCCTTTGTCTTCAGAGACAAATATTTATAATGTTTCAATGATATTAATAATTTGTTCACCGAAATTTGCCTTCTTTAGTTAACAAACTGCCATTTTTGCTTCCTTGTACGAAGTAAAAAGGAAGTATTGTAACCGCGAAAAATTTCGGGTATCATATTTCAACGAAAATATCCATTTTGACCGCTATCGAATGCAATTTAACGATGTTTTTGAGTGACATCTGTATGTAAGGACTATTTTCCCCCAAACGAATTATAAAATTTATGTAAAATAGATTCAGGAGAGATTTTGTTCGGAGCATCTGTACCTACGTAGGTATGTATATATATTGCATAACTCAAAAAAGAGTAGTTTCAGAATGTTGGAATTTTGTATATAGGACTGCTATAACATGTAGATGTGAACCTCCTATTTTGGTTGCAATCGGCCGCACCAAAAGTATGTAAATAGATGAAGATATATATCTATTCTGTTACTAAGCTCAGTGAGTTCAGTTTCTTTATTCTCATATGTTTGTAAATTGTGCATTTTTTGCTTTAACTCTTTGAAATTTAAACCCTTTGCTAACTTTTATCCTTAAAATACCTAACTGCCCGAAATATTTTTCCTGTTTCACAGCAATTAACTTCCCCCCCCATCCATTAACGAAGAAATGGGTGTGAAAATTTCCTTTCTAAGATCTAACAAAGATTCCATCAGCCTTTGACCCCATTCTTTATAAACCTATTCTGATGGTCTTAAACTGAAATCAGAGAATCAAAAACGAAATGCCACTTGCAACCTATAGATAAGAAACCACAATTAAACCTCTTACGACAAGCTGTTTGCAGTAAATTAATAAAATACATATTGGGAAACCGCACCTGCTACTACATACCTTAGAGGGAGGGAAGAAAACAAGATCGCAACCGAGGCCGTTTCCGGGCGGTTGCGGACGTCTAAATGAAGAGCCGTATAGGGCGGTTTGGTCGTGAAAGAGTTAAAAATGGTTGAATTATGTTGTTCTTATCTTCCGGTTAAGGTTTTTATGCCTTTAGTTAACCTGCTTGTTATAAATGTAGAATTATCAACAATTTAAAAGTTGTTTAAAGGATGCTAAACCCAATTATTTTTACCATAGCAGCTATATTTGTTTGCATTTGAAACTTGGCAGAATAGTGTATTTGTTACCGATCTACAGAAACTAAGCTTCGCAACGATGAAGTAACATCTTCTTTTATTATTGCGAATTAAATTATGCTCAATCCACTCTGGAATTATCATTTAAGTTATTAATTAAATTATCCCATATATTGACTCAGCATAGCTTCCACAACAAATTAAGTCAGTTTATACGCCTTCAGTGTCTTTTTGCCGAGTGAGACTAACAGTAAACTTTCAGTTTTGTGTACCGAAAATCTGCCTTCTTTCCCACTGGCCGAATTGCTCGCTTTTGCGTAGAAACTGTAATTTTAATTTTTTTAAAAAAAATTAACTGTTTTAACTGTATTTGGTGTTTTATGTTTTTCTATATCTTTCAATTTTTAATATAGATATTTTGAGATTTTATGTATTTTTCCTTGTCGTGAGTTGAGAAATGAATTAATGGAATGAGAAATATATCTCTAATGAAATTCGTGGAAATAAGTTTAAAGGAAAGGCAGAAAATTACGTATAATTTAATATTCCGTACAAAGAATACATATAGTGTACACATCCCATTTCTTGACTATGTCTGAGAATTTAATAATCAAGTTACTTCTCTGTAGTGAATGTATAATCGTTCTTATGAAACGTAACAACCTGATTAATCTGAAGGTGGCATTTCAGAAATTTAGGAGCACCTTAATCTTTTATTGGATTTCCAACATTTTTTATTCTTCTTTACCCAGCACTTTCCATTCTTCTTTTTATAACATCTTTAATTAGTAAATATTTATCTTATAACTTACATTTAAATTCTAATGTTCTTTTATTTATTCGAATATCATCAAAATCTTTCTTCTCTGTCATCTCTAATTTCTCCTTCTACGGCTGTAATATGCCTTGTATTTTCTTGAATAAAATATATCAAACTATTAGCTTATTTTATAATCTTTTCAACTAAGTCGTTTTTCCGTTTCAAATAATTACCTTCTATACATTTTGATATAAATTGTTTACTAACAGAATCATGATTTTTTTAGAGGATTTAAACAGTTTTAAAAATTTTCTCTCCATATCATAATTTCCATCATCCGTCAATTTAAAACCAGTACCAGGAGGACTTGCAGTTCCTTCTTTCATTTCGTTATCGAAAGGTCGATAATAAACTGCCATTTATTATCAAGATAATTTTACAGATCCAAAAGAATCTCAAAAGTCCTTAAAATTTGTTTTCTTGGAGTTTTTTTTAAATTTCTGATCTTTAAAAATATAATTTGTTCTTTAAATTAATTTGATTTATATTGATATCTAGAAATACATTTCCAATCAAACTGAACTTGAAATGTTTCATTAAATTCTTCTGATAATTTCTTATTGAAAATATAGTTCTCCAATCAACTTTATCTTGAAAATTCTTCTATGAATTCTTCTGATAATTCATGATATTTCTTTCCAATGAAACTTATCTTCAAATTTTTGCATAAATTTTTCTGTTCATTCTTGATATGTAGAAATACATCCCAAACCTTTGAAAACTTTCAGTAAATTCTGCGGTTAACTGTTAATATCTAGAAATAAATTCTCAATCAACCGCACCTTGAAATTTTCAATAAATTCTTCTGCTAATTCTCGATTTCCAGAAATAGATTTGCAACTATTGAACCTTATCCTGAAACCTTTCTAAAAATTCCTTAATCTTGCCAGTCATTTATTTAGCAATAAATTTCGCTGACTTAGTATCTAAAAAGTATAGTATCATAATTATCTAAAATGCTTCTTTCGTTAAAAGTTTATGTATATGTTTTAGGCATTTGGTTTACTTATGCATTTTTGTCTTTTTGAATTTGAAACTGATTTACTTTTACATTTGTGCAATCAGTTTTTCCTGTTATGATTTTACTCCTTTTCTTAAAATTGAGTTTAATTTCTCTCTCATTACACATTTTAAATTCTTTTACTTTTACTTTTGTGATATTACTGTTTAAAATACAGCTATAATCTTTAGAAGCACCAGATGTCCGTGATATTATATAGTCATTTTCTTCACATTATTTCGCCATTCACCCAGTCAGCATCTGGATTTTACATTATTAGTATCATCATCAATATAAATAACAGTATCTGTATCATAATATAATAATTTATCTTCTAAACTACCTAACATTTTACAAAGTTTTACTCTAGCGCAATGTGCAGTAAAAGGTGTTACATATTGTTACTGATTTCATATTTGTTTGGCTATTTATTTAGAATTGTAATTAAAATTGCTTTATTTTCCCGTATGAAGCGGACGATTTTTGAAGAGAAAGCTTTGTCGGAAAAATAAAAATAAAAGAGCGCGTGCATTTAATGTTTAATAAATAAATATCTCGTAATTACTGTTGCCATCCAAAAAAATCTAGAAAAATTGAGATTGTTCTAGTGATAATTAAAAAGCTTATAAAAGCCGAATTGAAACACCACATCTCGGTTGTTGTTGTAGTTGTAGCTGTTTAAAGCGAACTGCTGTTTGTTTACTTAATGCTCTTATTGATTGTAGCGATTTCGCTGTGAGATAGAATTATTTTATCTGTTTTGCTAAACGTTTGAGATATTGTGATATTATGTGAATATCTCTGAAGAAATATTTCAGCATTTTGATTTATTTCTTGTGGAAAGAATTAATCTTTGTTAACTTTTTAACGACTAGTGCATTTAATCCGTAACGAACCCGTACGCACGCAACAATATATATATTTGTATTAAAATTATCTTATACATATTCATATTTCATCCTACAATTAATTTAAACACAACATTATTCATAAAAATTATATTTAAATCCTTAATCTTCTCATTTAGTATAATTTTATAAAACTGTGCCAATTCTGTAACATATTCAGCATGTGTTCATGTGTTTTCTTTGGCCAACTTTACCCCATGAAGACTTTAAAGAAATTTTGCCTATATGTTTCGCACCTAGATATTTTTCGTATTTTCTCTAATTCTATACCTAATTATTTCTTAACGGCTCTTTTATATTCTTCTTTAGCTCTGAAATGATTAGATAACTTATGATCTCGTTCAAATTTAATTTTCAAGAACATTTCTTTATTCAAAGAATGTGTTAAACACATTTTAAATAAATTGTTTTCTTTCCATTTGCAATGCTAAACTTTAGATTTTGCATTCTTTTTCAATGCCTAATTTAATTTTTTCTGTTGCCAAATTGCCTATGAAACTTCTTTCATCATCAGTATGTTGGCATTTCTTATTAATTAATTTATAACATTCTTTACACTTTCTGTTTTCGGAAATAGTTTTAAAATCATTGCATTGAATATTTTGGAGCATAATTTATATAATGAAAATGACAATTTATCTCTTTTAAAAGGAAATACAGGATGGTAACATTTTCTATTGCTAATACTTTACAGTTAATTAGAGAATACCAATTTTTATCTTATTTTATAGGACTGTAAATTTCATAAGGATGTTTTATTGCGTAATCGTAAAAGAAATTAACAGTTAGATCTAGTGAAACAACATTAATACATATATCTTTTTCATTATTTTTGATTTCGTATTGTAATTTGTTAGGCTCACATCTACAACATGAAAAAGCATCTTTAAGATTTAAAGGTTCTATGAAATCTCTTTTCCATTCTTTTTTCATATACTTATTAATTTCTTTGTCGTATTCGATATGACAGGTCTATATCACAACGAATTTATATTTTCCGTCTTTTATTATATTATCTATTTTTATCGCTTTTCATATAAATCTTTCAGACATATTTGTTGATGTATATTTCCTGCGCTTTCGGCAAAACATCCAATAGATGCATGCCAATAACGTCCATGAATCTGACAGACGTGTTCATAAAATCCATTTATTCTGTATGTTTTACTATTTGTCCTCAGCTGTTTCCTCTCCTTCGTTTCGAACACGTGGTACATCAATATTATAGTTTTTAAGATAAATAATTTAACGAAGCTATTCATTTTTCACTGTATTGATCTTCTAAACTAATTTCTTCATCAATAGCAATAGTATTTTCTTGTAAGAATTTATTCGTATAAGTAGCCATATGTAGATCAGCTACAGTAACATTCATTTTTAAACGGATTGTAACAGCTTTAAATATTGTTTTTAATCTTTTGTATAATTTAAATAGACGGACATTAATATGTATCTCAATGGCAATGTTTTAAACGCCCGAAGAATGTAATTATGTTTATTTTAAAATAGTTTAGAATATATTTTCTCTTCTTGCTTGTATGTCGCCTTTTTGAGTGTTAAATAACCTTTTCGCTGTGTTCTGTCAATGGAGTTTGCTTCATTTGCGAAGGAAGTATCACAGGATTAATATCTGCCATCTTTAAGAATGAATACCTTTCTAAATTTTTGACATCCTTTCCTCAAAATATCTACATCAGGTCTATAATATTTAATAATTTCTATTCGAAAATCAAAACGTTAGCGTTTAGAAAATAAACCATTTCATAAAGGATTCTCTTTGATTCGAATCATAGCAATAATAATACTTATTTGGATATTTTTCTACATAGTTTTAGTTTTTAGATGTATTAAAGAAACGAGAAAAGTATTCTTTATCTAATTCTTTTAAACCAAATGTTTTAGGAAAATTTCTCAAGAGTACGAGGATAAAATTAATAGAAACAATAAATTTTATGCATCATAATCCGAAGTTTTCATATAGATGAATTTATTTCCTTGATATGCAGTAAATACTTTGATATTATTTTTTAAACAATATCTTGCTAAAAACTAGAAATCAAATCCTTTTCCATAATGACCATTTCAAATATTCTTCATCGTCTTCAAATAGTTTATCTTCTCCTTTAAAACCCTATTTTATTACAAATTAACTATATGAATACCTATTTCTTGATTTGTTTCAAAATAAAAGAAAAATGCATTTTTCTCTAAATCCTCCATGGTAACATTTGTCCCACAAATCATAATTATTTTTAATTTTACCTATCCATATGTTAAACAATGAGTCCTGTCACTTTTTTTTGTGACTCGTATCATTCTTTATTCCTTTTTATGCATTTGTTTCTTTATTCCTTTTTATTCTTTATTCCTTTTTATTCTTTATTCCTTTTTGGTTATACACATGCCTCCTAGAACTTTTTTCCTTCCGTTTCACATCTATACTCTTTTGGAACCCATTTCCTATAATTTTACATAGAATTTCACCACATTTATACTTTTTTGGATTTCTTATCTTTCTTGGTATATGTTGCTTACATTTTTAACATTTCCACAGATTTTTGACAAAGCTTTTCTCCTTTATGCTTGTCAAAATATTCCATACATTTAAATAATTTCTGCTGATTTCTTTAAATAATGGTGTTCCTTCTACTTGACAATTACCATTTTTTACACAGGTTCGTTGTATTTTAGAGGACATCTGTGTTTATTTTTTTATCATAACTCCCTTTACAATAATGACAATAGTTATTTTTTCCTAAAAAATCTGTAAGAGAAGTAACACCGAAATATTTTCTATTTTTTAAATATACACTGCGAAAAAAAAAGACAGTTCTATATCTCCCTTTCTACTGGGCCCATTGACGAAATTCAAATCGCGTTTTCCATGTCTCGAAAGCACGACTTAGGATACATACTAGATTTATATATAGCTTTGTTCTAATACAGGTATTGTGACACAAAATGGGACTTTTTCTGAAATAACATACCAATATTTTTCCATATTTTAATTCTACGTCTCAAATTATGCCTAAATATTAAATTTAGTAACATTTGGTGCGAAATTTAGGTAGAAATTAAAAAATTTAACTTGACGAATTTTTTTCACTTTGTGCCAAAAATAATTCACTTGGCGAACTTTTTAATACATGGCAACCTATTTTCCTATCCCTTTCATCGTCCAGGGAGTGGAAGAAAGTCACATCGTTCCTACCTTTTTTACATTGTGGATGAGCGGAAAAAAAGTGACATCGTTCTAACTTTCAAATAATTTTAACAAATTGCGTAAACCTCATTTCCTCTTTTATCGCTTTCAACAAATATGCCAAATTTAAAAACGCGCCAATATTCACGTATATCTTCGGAAATTTTGAATAAAAAGCTCTACTTTTTTGCAGGTATGCTTAGAAATACACCTACTTTAAGATGCTTGTAAAACATTTGTAGGTTATAATTCAAAATGTTTTTCGAAAAATTTATGAAAATTATTTAAGAATACGAATTTTTAAAATAAATCATAAAAATGGGTAAATTTTATTTGGAATAAACCTCAATTTCAAACTGTGTAGAAAGAAATCAAATAAGTTTCATAAAAAAAGAGATATTAATAAATACATACCAAACTCAATTAACATTGAGGAACTAAAATTTTGAGAGCTAATTTTCTAAAAACTACTCGATTTTAACAAAATTTGGTAGTTTGGCATAATTTGAATCGAAATATTGAAAAATATAGGTTTGTTATTTCAGAAAAAGTCCGATTTGGTGTCAAAATACCTATATTAGAACAAAGCTATATATAAATCTAATATATATTCTAAGTCGCGCTTTCGAGACATGAAAAACGCAATTTGAATTTCGTCAATCGGCCAGTAGAACGGGAGATATAGAACTGTCCCATTTTTTTGTGCAGTGTTCATGTAGGTTTATATTCTGTATTATATAAATTTTATTTAAAGTTTTCTATGCAAAACATAGTAATATTTAAAATTCTTCATATTGCTTACATATTCTATGTTACATATTTCTAACGGAATATTACACCAGTCATGTCTAAAGAAATTTTTAATAATCGTCCTTATTATCCTTACATATTTTATTACATACAATATCCTTTATAGTCAATTTTTTGATAATTGAATTTTTCAATTAAATATCAGGATTTTGAATATGTTGTTGCTAAAGATGTAGCTAAACAGATAACATCCTTGATTTTAATCTGAGAAGTATGTCTTTTGTATATTACACATTTTTCATTCATTTTATTCATTTTTTAAGCGTTTACCTCCTTCAGGTAATTCGACTACTGTACGGTGAAAGATACATTCGCTTATTTTCAAATTTTTATATTCAATTTTATGATTTCAAACATCTATATGTATTAGAATAGAAGAGAAACACCCCAATGTGACAATCAAAATCGCTGAAATAACCTTGTATTTGGCGTACATTTATTAAAAACACTCAATCGATTTCGAGGGCAGCTACAGATCCCTCCTCATCAGGAGAACAAAATATCTAGAAAGGGAAAGCAACCTCAGTAAAGACTTTTTTATACCCTCGGGTAGAACCACACGCGATAAGGCAACGCCATCTATCGGCAGAAATAATAATCAAGAATTATGTTAATAGAATTTTAAATGCGTTAGGAATCCATTTCTCGCTGATATGCTGTTTATTAATTATGCATATGAGATACATATAGATCGCAAAAATTATGCAAGAAGCTTCTTCCGATGGTGAATTGGATTTTCTTGAGGCTTTTTATATTCGCAAAGATTTAGCATGTTTAGTGAATGATTTTAAGTCTAATATCTATATTAGAACAATGCTACATATAAATGTAATACATATCCTAAGTCGCGCTTTCGAAACATGAAAAACGCAATTTGAATTTCGTCAATCGGCCCAGTAGAACGGGAGATATAGAACTGTCCCATTTTTTTTGGTGCAGTGTACATAATTACCCTTTTTCTGAAATTTAAGTAAGCAAGAATATTTAAATATTTTAATATATTTATATGGGTATTTTTTGTAAATACTTAAAAACTAAAGCGTTTTTTAATTTTCATGAATATGAATAGTTAGCTCAAAAAAAGTTCTAAAAATTTAGCTCTAAAAAGAGATCTCTAGCCATCATAATGGATATGAAAGAGACCTCATCTATTTGCAGATGTTTATATATGAATTAACTTTCAGCTCTGTTGTCGGCTGAATGTATTCTATATAGTCTTCTTTCCTAAACCCCTATACATTGATTATCTACCTAGAATTATCTGCACTGTCGCCATGCTTCGCACCAAATTAAACGAGCGGCGCGGTTGCACTTTGTGGTTAAGGTTTACGAGCTACAGCAGGACCATGGAAATCAAGCAGATGGTCTTTCTTACGTACGGTATGCATCTTGTGAACTTCCCTTACGTCTGGTACTCGATTTCTAAAAAAAGTTTACCAGTCGAGCAACACTCCCGGATGTCTGTTGAAAACTCCTGTGGTATGTGGGCCATCGTTTGGGTGCGATTCCTCAGAATTTCTCTGGACATACACCTTTGATCCCTGTTTTCTAGTTTCCTTTGTCTGCCGACTCGAGGACATTTCGACAGTCACCGCTTACCTTTCACTTCTGAATAACATAGGCCACCGTCGGATTTGAGTAATTCAGCTCACTAGATATACTCCTTAAGGATCGGTCATATTTGTGATACCCGATGATTACACCTTTCTCGAAATGAGATAACCCTGCACTTCGTGGCATCTTGCTCACGACTAATGGCAATGTTGTTTTCTTTACGATATTTAAGGGCGTGACGTACATCAGGACTGCAGATATCGGCATTTGCATAGGCGTTAAAATACTTATTAGTAGATAATGTATAAATTTCCCAAGCAGAATGAAAATTCTATTTTGTGTGTTATGTCTAGCTTTCTCAAAGGTAAATAATGTTCATGCAATACTTTACTGGTTTTTTTTACGTGGTGTTTTTATCCATTGCACAGACGCTGAGTATATTGGTCCTGGATTTATATAAGAACTGGATAAATGAATGTTACAAATAAATACAATTATTTAAAACTAGCAAGTAACACATTGTGTCGAATTAAAATAGTCTTTCGAATTCCAAAAATTCGGTATTTACTGGTTGGATAAAAATAATATAAAAGTATTATTCTTACAAAGAGCTGAGTAAATAGTTGTATTGACTTCATTTATGAGATGATCACTTCATTTTAATTTCTAATATCACTGCACAAATGTTTGAATTTTATTTTTACTTTTTATTAATATATGTTAAACATTATGTAGTGTTAAAGTTAAATTTAACGCACCATTGAAATGTGCCTTTTTATATAAAAAAACTTAAAAATTGTCTTAGAATATTAAATTGACTTCAACTAATATTTGATTCGTGGATCGTATTCTGAGGGAAATATCATCCTTATAACTGCCTAAGTACTTGCGAATGAATTTTGGTTTTAATTATGTATCAAGCGATTCGCGATAAAACTGAAGATTTAATTAAATAATCCAGCTTTTTTCCCTCTGCATGGTAGCTATCGATGTAAAAAGGTGATGATTAAAATCATATGTATTATATTATTGATATTTTTGCTCATTTTTCATCCATTTACTTGAATGAAAACATGAACTCATAAGCTTGAGTACCCTGAGCTTACATGTGTATCTACGGACTGCTCATCTTTGCCAAATGTTAACTCCATTTATCGATACATGAAACTCTTACATATATATCTTTATTAGCAAGGTAAGTAAATAATCCATTAAGATCTATTTTGTTTCTATTTTTAGTCAGGAAAAAGATAGGCTCTCTCATACGCAGAGCATTAGTACATTTTGTCTCTGTGAACGTAAGAGCATGTTTTCATCTTATAAGGCTTAGCAGATGTCAAATATTTCCTAAGTCACCCAATCCAGTATAATCTTTGTAAAATTATTTTCTTCCCTACTTGAAACATTCAGTCCCTTTTTCACCATAAAATAATTATTATATAATGTACTTTTATATGAACTTATAATATCTAATATTTTCCTCTCTTTGCTTAATAAGCTTTCGTTTTGTTATACATTGATAATTTCCTTAACAAAACGGGGCTTGAAACAATTTGTTCCATTTTATTGAAATCTCACGAAATTTTTTTAATGAAATAAATCTGGAAATTGAAATTGCTTTTATTTGTCCCAAACTTATGGATTTGAGTAAAGTTAGGGTTTATCATAAAGCAGATTGAACGAAATCCAGTGTCAGGTTACTTGGCACCAAATGTCGAAAATCGAAATGCACAATGGATGAAAGTTATTCAGTCATGACTTTAATGCACACTTTTAAAATGATTTATAAATAGCTGAAAACGAAATCTTCTGTAGCAGTTTGAATACAGTTCTTGGTATTCTTCAGACAACTAGTTGTAGAATTCCACTTCGCTTTAAAAAATACTTACTACTGAGATACTTCTCACATTTTTTTAAGATGGTTTGGAATCTTTCTTTACTCTGCTTGAGCGTATTGATCACTCGTCTAAAATGAACACCTCGAAGTATGATTTTTTAATCCCAAAAGAGTTTGATTTTGGACTTGTGAAAGGGTTGATTACCAAAATATTCCCAAGATCCAGCGTTGCAACGTTTCAGTGAAGTAGACTCAATTAAAGTGAATACCTGAGCTGGACTAAAGAAAATAATTATTGCTGACAGTTAGTTGTTACCTTTAATCATTGTAAATTTTCTTAAACCTTAGCAGATTTTACATGATGTGTTGCCCAAAGAATCTTTCTTTCTGCCTCATTGACCATCGTACGTAATTACCTTAGCAGTGCATTAGTTAAATGACTGCTTAGGTAATTTTGTACGACATCTCTGTTACGATGAATAATAGCCGCCGTTTACCAAACCTAAGCTCGACACATCTTGATTTCTTTACTTGGGATATAACGAAGTGTGAATGATGAAAGACTGCAAGAACTTGCCAGCTGGAATCTCGCATTTTATATTCAGTGGTTGCCGTCCAGACGGAAAATTGGTTAGTGACTCTGACTACCGTATCAAAGGGTCCGGTTTCGAGTCGCAGAGAAGGCATGAATGTAGTTTTCCTTCACTTCATTGTAGGCAACTGTGGTCCACCTATTACATGCCTCCATAATGAAGTGGCCACCGCTTTCGGCCTTATTATAGGCCAACGTATGTACACGGCTAGAGTACGGCATCGGAAAAAATACATGCTGTGATTAAAGGAGCTTCTATGCGTTGAAAAATGACTTCAGCTCATGTTTTGAGAAGTGGGAGATTGGTGCAGAACTAATAAGAAAATATTCTGAAATGCACGAGATTATTTGCTATGTATATATACTTCTGAGTTTTCTTTTCAGCAACAAATGTTTTTTTTTTTTTGATAAATTGGATCTATAGACTTCCGAAACACCCTGTATAATGTAAATTTTAATTCTTAGTATAAAGTAAGTGCATTATGCTTATGCAGTTTATAAATACATTCTATCTGATTGTGAACTTACAGTTATGTGATGGTATTAAGCAGCGTAATTCAAAATTTTAAAATTAATATTGATTCAGTAGCCTTCAATGATATGAGGAATAAGATATCTTCTAATGCTTTCTCTAAACCAGGGGCTCTCAGCCCTTTTTTTTGCCTCCTGCACCCCTTTGACATTGTTAGAAGATCATTCTCCAACCTCCATTCGCAAACCTGAAAAACAAATGCATACATTTATTTATATTTAAATATTTTTATAAGGTATTTTCTCCCCCCTTTCTGCATGCCATCGTGGTGTAATGGTAGCACACTCGGCATGTAGTCAAGAGGTCCAGGTTCGAGTCCCGGGACTCATTTTTCACGTCTCTAGTATCAAAATAATCTAATGACTCTACAAGTGGCCCCGAACTAAAAGCTGGTAGATGATGATTGTTCATCAGCAGGATTTGGCGACTGGATTCCCTAATCCCCAGTCGCCCTTTAAAAGAAGGAGTGTATAAGGTACCAGAAATGGACAGCCCGAGCCATCTAACCAATGGGGTAAAAGGCGAAAGATTAGCTCGTTTGATGAAGAATTCTCTCCCTCCTTTCTTCATGCCTTCGTTGTGTAACGGTAGTATACTCAGAGCGTTCGAGAGGTACAGATTCGAGTCCCGACGAGGGCACTGTTCATTTTTCATGTCTTCTGCTTGAAAATTGCCCAATGATTCTACAATTTTCTAACGTGTTTTATAAATTAAGCAACAAAAAGTACATGAAATGTTGATAAATGCTAGAACTTGAATAAAAGTAGTTTTTATATTCATGAAATACAATTAAATACTTATCAGGTGACTTAAATACTTATCAAGACTGACTGCATTCCCCCCTAACACTATTAAGAACACCTGCTCTTCATTCTTATTAGCATATGGTGTGCGCAGACAACATCGCGAACGAAAACGACTCGGAGAAAACAACGCAAAGCGAAAACATCGTGATACAAAACATCGTAGGAAAAAATAAGGTAAAGAGAAAACATCGTGGTACAAAATATCGTCGTCGAAAATAAAACTGTTCAAAAACTTCGCAGTTTAAAAATATCGTGGTAAAAAAAACGTTCCTACAAATCCCCGCATGATGATAACATCGCATATATGCGTTTTTCAGGCTTTAATAATTGTAAAATTTAATGCTTGTTTAATAATTGCAAAAACTCGCATAAAGATTTGTGAGCGCAAGATAGAAAGAAGGATAATTTTCACTTTCATATTTTTTATTAACTATAATATATTTACTGAAAATGTAAAATGGAAACTTAAGCAGAGAAAATTAACACGACTTATAACACTTAATTTTAAACTGGCAGAGTTAACTAACAAAGGCCATTAATAAATTATTTTTTTATAAAGTTTTACTGATAATTTTTCATGAAAAGTATAATCTAAAAAGAAAGATAAATAACTGCATGAACTTATCCATAAAAAATAGCTAAGTTAATTATGATATTATTTTCTTCACTTTTGTTAATCTGATACTCTTGTAATGAAAATTATTTCTTTTTTTGTTTAAATTTCTTGTTTTTTAAAAATTTATTAGTTAATAAAAAATATGAAAGTAAAAATTACCCTTCTTTCCACCTTGCTTTCATACATCATTATGCGAATATCCATTAATTATTAAAGCCTGAAAAACGCATGTCTACAATGTTATCGTCATGAGGTGATTTGTAGGTACTTTAATTTTTACCACGATATTTTCGACGACGATGTTTTTAAATTGCGAAGTTTTTGAAACGCTTTATTTTCGACGACGATATTTTGTACCCCGATGTTTAAGAAACTGCGATGTTTTCTCTTTGCTTTATTTTTTCCCACGATGATTTGTACTACGACGTTTTCGCTTTGCGTTGTTTTCTCCGCGACGTTTTCGTCCGGGATGTTTTTGCCGCGATGTTTTCTGCTGTAAACCTAGCATATATTGTAACTAATTATAATTATTATTTATCTTTTTAATTCTTCTCATAATCCATATTTGTGGTTCCTTGTGTCATAACCACAGTAAGAAGTCGAATACATGTATGATATCAGGCGCATGAGTGCATATATAAATTTGCTAGAATGTTGAATTGTAGTAAAAAATATGAAAAATTCATTTATCGATTTGCTGACAAGTAAGACATTTAAAAAAGTCTGTTCGTTTCAGTATTCAGAGATTCATGATTTACATAAAAAATTTCTAGCATACTTTTGGTCTCTAAATATTAAAAATAGTAAACGTTTTCATAGTAAACATTCCATTATTCGGCTTCGAAATAAATAATACCGGTAAAATTCGTGGAATTTCATGACTTTCAAGTAAGCACAAAGTTGAACATTACTACGTAATAAAAGAAACTATAAGTGAATAAAAGGAGGTAAATAGAGAGAAATGTCTTTTATTATTCCTACAGGGACATAATGAAAATGTTTCTTGCCAGGAAGCCTTCTCCCACGTGTATTCTTTTAAGAATAATTTTAGCTTATCTTTGTTTGTTTTAATAATAACATCTTATCTTATTCCTTCCAACTCGGTCGTTTTCAGCTTAAAAGTACAGAAATTTAATTACTTGGGAAGAATAATATAATAAAACAAATATTTAAATTTAAAAGATGCCAAAATGAGGAATTAACTTATACTCTCTTAAATTGAAAAAGCACAATAAAAGCTTAATATGCAGGATATTTTTTAAATGCTTTTGCTGTGTAGACAGAATAAATATTGCATGTTATTCATCAACTAAACAAAGAATAGTCTGTTATTTTCATTTCATTCAACGGATATATAAAGAACATTTATTTTTCATACATTTGGAATAACGTTTTGTATTGAGAAATAAATCCCTTTACATTTACAGTGAAAAATCACTTTGGATTCATTACATGTGTTATTTGTATAAGTGTGTATCAGTACTTATATTAACTAATTTTTATATTCATTTCTAAACACTAACCAATTCTAAAAGCGTGAAAAAAATTGTTTATATTTCTAAAACATATTTCAATATTTAAGTTTACAAAAGTTATACTTTATAACAATTCTAAAATTTCTGATAAATGTCTATAAAATCTAATTTAATTTTATGTAATTTTATTCTTGATGTTGTTATGACTTATCTTACTTTTCTGACAGTAACATCAGAACAAGCCCACGAAATTCATCGTGGCAAGGAGTGCAAGATAGAGCCTGTTTGGGGAAGAGCTGTATGAGCACCATACAGGTGACAATACGACTTTGCTAATTTATGATCCCAATTTTGATGGAGATCAATCCGGGGGGGAGGGGCCCGAGGCTCTTCTACGCTCTTTCCCCCTATCACCAATCTCTGGAAAGGACTTCCGGATCGCCGCATATTCAAAGTGCCCCCATGCTGCACATACGCTATACATTTATAAACATCCACGTCTTCTCTGGGACTCGAGCCCAGACCCATCGGTACGACAGTCAGCGTCGCTAACCACTATCCCGGTTGGGCGGCTTATATAACTTTTCGTATAAAACTCTTTTCCAGTATGTTTACAGCTTAGACCTAGATAGTTGGTATTATTGAATTTTTTTGAAAAGAAATATGATTGTTGATCATCCAAATTTTATACTGTCGCCAGAAAGTTTATATAATAGATGATCATTTCTGGGATTATCGTTTAAGCAAATTGATAGAGATGTTTCTGAAAACTCGTACAACTTTCTAAAAATCAAAACTCGTTCATTTCCTTTTTAACTCTTTTTTATCTATCGCCAATATTGATTACGATTTCATTTACCTAATTGCTTATGTGACGAGTAATCAGATTTTTAAGTGGAAATTTGGATAAACTGCATAGGAATTGAGCTGGAATTTCTTCAAATCTTATGACTTTAGCATTCATTTTTGTCAGCTGTAAGATTGGATCAAAGTTTTCCTAATTTGGTATCGTTATATACTTTTAATATGTTATAATCTTTCAAGAGCTTGTCGCCAAAGCGCAGCTCCAACGCTCCGGATATCATTATTATATATCCTGAAAAACGAAAACATTATGATTACTTACTCAATAACGCGTTAGGCGACCTTTGGCCTCCAAAATAGTTGCAACTCGCCTTGGCATGGATGCCACAAGTTCGTGGTAGATGACTGGAGACAGAGTGCGCCAAATGTTTAAGCAACTGTCACGCAAAATCGAGATTATTCTGACATTGTAGTGTTCGAGCTCTGAGCTCCAGCTCCATAACATCCCAAATGTGCTCTATCGAATTGAAATCTAACGAGTTAGGTGGCCAGAATATTAACTAGAATTCATCCTTATGCTCCTCAAACCTCTTCAACACAATTCGAGACTCCATGTAAAGGTACAACTGATCCGAAGTTATGTTCAGGTAATCCGCTGCTTACATCGTCTGTTGTACCACTACTAAACGTCCCACAGCCGCCAGTAAGAATTTTTCCCAAAGCATAATACCGCCACCACCAGCCTGTGTATGACCTGCTGTGCAAGGGGGTAGCAACTGTTCGCCTGGAAGACGGTTTACCCTGACTCGACCATCGACGTAATGAATGAAAAACTGTGATTCATCAAACCGGGCAACTGTCTTCCACTTACCCATGATCCAGCTAATGACGCTTGGTCAACAGAGCCACATGAGTGAGACGTCTGCTGGGCAGTTCCACATCCAACAGCATCCGCTAAACTGTGTATATCATTTGCTCGAAGGAATGCGATGGAGAACCTTTGGGAGACTAGAGCCAGGACAAAGTCAGGCAGAAGTGGCCAAATGACTAAATGTGAGTCCTTCTGTGGTTCATAGACTTAACAACAATTTTTAATTACATATTCGGCATCCAGAAGGTTCACCCAAGGACATACAGCCACTATGGCGAGGGTTGATAGCCGATATTTGTTGCTATGAGCACTAAGGAATAGAACCGCAACTCCAACTAAACTCATATCCTCCCTTATTACAGTCACCGGAAGGGTTTCGTCAATGTCAACTATAGAAGCATAGGAAGCTTCACGAAAGAAGTCTGTATACAAGGCAACCAGCCATTTGCTTTGCCGTTCACGTCACGTTGAGAGGGGAACGTTTGAGGTAATCAAGTCAACAAAACTGTGCGGCTGATCAATGCAGAGCTGGTTTCTTTGCGGAAGAGTCAAAGTTTGCCCTCCAAAGCAATAGCAGGAATAATTTGATTTGGAGAGAACCTGAAACCTGTTACCACCCATCAAACATTCGGGAACGATTTGCATGCGGAGGAGAAGTGGTATCTCTTTGGGTGGACTCACAGACCTCCATGTAGAATCGTGCTTGCTCAGACTTATAGAGATGGCACTCTTGATACTTATGTGTGCCTTTATGCGGGGGCAATATCTGATGAAATCCTGCTACAGGACGACAACGCGAAGCCGACAGGGCTTGTATCGTGGGTTATCTTCAGCAGCAAATAGTTTAGCGCATGGAGTGACCAGCTCCGATTACTGGACCTGAAACCTATCGAGCGTGTTTGTGATGCTTTAGGAAGATGTACAGCTGCTCTCAATCCTTCTTTTTCAGACCCTTGTCACTTTTGCAACTGCTTTATAAGAACAATGGTTCTCGTACGGCTTTCCTACGGAACTGATTGACCGCAAATCTGACAGCATCACACATCTTTTTATGTGTTATATTGCATCTAAGGGAGATTATACTGCATATTGAAGGTATGTTTTCTATACCAAACTGATACATTCGATTTTTTCATTCTAAACATGTGCTAATTTCTATAATACCATAATTGTCCGGTAATTTCTTCTCGTGTTATTTTATATCTTACTATGCGTAGCATGCCGCTCAACCGGTATAGTGGTTAACGTCGCTGACTACCGTACCAAAGGTCTCGGGTTCGAATCCCGGAGAAGGCATGGATGTTTGTAAATGTATAGTGTCGGTGCGGCATGGCGGCACTCTAAATATACGGCGAGCCGAAAGTCCTCTCATGTGGTTTGGTGGAAGGGAAACGGGGTGGGAGACCCTCGGACCTCCCCCCCGGGGTGCTCTTCATTAAAATTGGGGGCGGAACTGAGCCAAATCGTACTGTCACCTGTTAGGTGCTCAAGGCTTTTGCCAACGACAGGCGTAATCTAGCGCTCCTTGACATGAGAATTCTCGTGGGCTTGGGCTGACTCTGTCAGACAGGTGAGCATAAGCAACAACAACAACACTATGTGTTGCATGCTGTGCATCAGTTCTATTAAATTCTATATGTGACTTTTTGAGTAATCGTCATTTTTGCCATTTTTCCTTATAGAATGATATTTAGTGTATTTAAAATAGAAGTTCCCAACAGCGGTGGTATAGGCCTTGTAAGGTATTGGCTTTCTAAGGTATTTAATTTTATAATAGTTATTTTAATTTCAATGTGCTTCCCTATCGATTCTTGTTTCCACTTGCAACCCCCTACCAAAAGGAGTTTTTAGAATCGCTTTAAATGCAAATGAGTTAGAAGCAGTATTTGGGAAAGGTTCAACTTACTTCGTGAAAGAGAGCTAGGAATACTGAGTAGCGCGTGTTTGACTTCAGGCTAATTCTCTTTTGAAGCTGTTACGCTCGGCGGTATATTATGCGCCTTATGGTATTCGTCGGCTAGTTTAAATTAAGGGCCAACTACGTTAAGATTTGTGTTACTTTCGGCTAAGTCTCTTAGTTATAGTTTAGTTGTAAGCTCGAGGCTTTGCTGTAAACCCGAGAAAGGGGCCAACCATTCATCTTATTTTGAGTGAAATAAAGGACAGCTAATTTTGAGTCTACGTCTTTACTTATTTGAACTCAGCGATAAGTTGCTTAACAGTTCTCTTAGGTTCCTCGACATTTCCTTTTCGTACAAAAAGAGTGAAGAACTCTATAACCTACTGGCGGTTGATGACAAAAGAGGTTCGATATTCCGATAATATGCACCAGTAATTGATCTGCATAATCAAAACGTAATTGATTACACAAAAATCATCTACAAAACTGATAATTCATTGTTTACGATATAAAGTGTGTCATATAATAAAGAAGAAATCATATAAAATGAATAGAAGCAAAAAATATACTAAAATTATTTCAGATATGTTTTAAATCAGGATTTTTTTAATATACAGACTGTTTATTCAATAAGGGGAATATAAAAGAAGTAAAATGCAAGAACAAAAAGAAACACGATAAAATTACGAAACTAAAAGTTTGGAAAACTAGGGGAAAAAAGAAACAGGTTGCGTATTCCTGAACTAGATGATTTAAGAAATAAATTAAGTAATTTTGTGTCAAATATTAAAAAAAATGTATTACTACATCAATCGCAACATCCCATTAAAGAATATCGAGCTTTGCGCAATTAAAATTTTTAGTTTTGTTTCTGAAATTTTTTTATATTTGCAAAATTAATAATAATACAAAAAAAATGAAACATAAATCTAATAAACCCCTTTTATCTCACAACTTTTGTCCATATTGTTAATTCAATTGCTATATTTAATCTATCTTTATCTACAGTTAAATTTTTATATTATGATTATGCTGTATACTGTATATTATAGCAGAAAATATAAGGGAGTTGATGAAGGAAAGCATCTTTTTAAAAGGAGTCGATGCAAGAAAACTTTGGAAAACTCGCATTTAAAATCTTTAATGAAAATTTGCAGAGTCATTAAGTTACTTCGATGTTGGAATATGAAAAATGTGTAATGTCCTCAGTAGAATTCAAACTCCGGGCCTCCCAGGTACCCCTCGAATGTGCTTCCAGTTACCCTACGAAGGCAAGCGGAAAGGAAGGATATAATGCCTTAGTTACTTATTATTAAAAATTTTTATAGATTTTTATAATAAACATGGGTATTCAACTCCATTTAAATTAAAAATTTTTATTGCTATTTAAGAAAAATCTGCTTTATTGCTTTTTCAAAGTTCTCATGTGGTTAACCATATTTTATGGTAATTTTCTGCTACATTTTATAAACATTTGCTTCAGAATGTAACAATATTTGGCCCAGTTTCTGAATCAAATAATTCAGTTACACATATAAGAAAAGCAGAAGGTTATTGACACAAGGAATTTTACTTTTATGTTTTATTCAGTGTTCTATAACGATATGAAGTAGATATTATGATTATCAAAGAGATTTTTAAGCTTAGTTTAGATCAAATCTGTCCCTTCTCTTCAAGATTTGTGACGCACAACTTCTTTTGCATTCTTCTCGTGAAAAGGGTTTTGTGGGTAATAAATTCTTGTCTTGTATAATGAAATTGTTCTTCATGCATACGCATCAGCTACGTTGACCGTCATTATGTAAATGCCATGAAACAGTGAGAATGCATTGTATGACCATCGTTATGCAAATATGCTGTTCTACATCACGCTTGCACATGCGTTATCTCCAAAGCTACCTAATTTAAGAGCTGGCCATATTTCCTTTCGATAGTAGTTACAAACTATGTTTCTTTCCTTTCTCTTTCGATTTAGCTTGAATATTGTTATATTAGAGGCAACGTTATGCATTGCATTCCTAGGCAGGAAATTTATTTGCTGTTGAATTCAGTTCTTTTGCTGAGACTGAATTATCTATTATAAAATTCAAATCCGAGACCAAAACAAGTATTTGGTAGCAGCCAAATATCGTTATTTTAACAGATTTTCTCATTCGAATGGAGTCTTTGACGGAAGAAAGGAGTGAAGATTTTCTGAAAATAGTGCGATTGCAGTGGAACTTTACCAATGAAAATACCTTGTGAAAATAACAAAAAGTAAATGATTCAAATTTCACAGCGAATGATATAGGAGCCCAATATAGAAACGCATTGAAACTGCAAACTGAGATGTGAAAACAGTTGCTGATTTGTAGAACATTGAGGGAAGTTTCAATTTTGTTTTTCTTCATTCATTGTAAGTATTCTTCGATATTGGGCAATCCTTGCAATATGAAAAAGTAAGAGCTCGTAAGTAGATATCCAGCTGAAACAGCACTGGTAATCAAATCGTGGTACCGACTGCCATCTACTCCATTTCTATTAATTGATGTTAGTGGAATGGCTTAAAAACCTAGAAATATCAGAGATAGAAAGGTAACGGACTTTCTAAGAAAACTATAAAAGGGAAAAATAGCGACGTGGTGTTACCAATACGAACAATAATGGATGTGTTGTTATCAGCTATTCATCATGTTACAGATGCAAAAGAGATTGTAGAAATCATTGCCTATTAGTGTCCCTTCTGCTGATTACAGTTGACCATTCATCATCATAACCAGATACTGAATTGATGCTAAGCCTAAAAGTGCAGTGTTCCTCAGCGTGGTAGGATTTCAGGGTGAATGCAGCCGGTTATTCATTGCGTTATAATGTACTCATATATTTAGTTATACCGATAAAAAAATAATTTCATGTCTTAACTATTGAACTCCTGATAGCTCCCACCACATATCATGCTTTGCTAGTAACAGCCTACATTTTATTGATCCACATTCTTAGCCAACTAGATCGTTCTATCTCTATGCTATAGAATTCTAAAAGTGTGTTTTGCTCATTCATTTAAAAAGATGAAAGAATTAGAGCCCTAATTAGATTGTAAGGATCTTAACTAACGTTTATTTTATTTTAAAACTTTACTATCATCTTTTATTTTCCACTTCCGGCCAGAATGAACGCGTTAATATGTTTACGCAAATTGTACTTGCTAACGCTTAAGTATTTAAGTTGTGGCATTTTGCCAAGAGAGTAGAAGGAAGGAGAGAGAACCCTCTTGCTACGAGTCTTCACGCGAGCTTGCCATCAGTTACTGTCCGCCTTTAAGGCCAGAAGTTTAACCCTCTTGAAAGTTAAAGACGTATTGTAGCTTTCTGCAGTTTCCGTAATACAGACGTAGTCATTTCGAAGGCCAATCTTAGTGCTAGTATCTGTGTAAAATATTAAAAGTTAGCTCTTATTTAAATTTTAGTTAGTTAGTTAGTAATCTTATATTCTTTTGCGTTCAGACCACAAGTGGTTGGTCTTTGTATCCCGAAGTTCGGGAACGTCTGTAAAATCGATAAGCAAATAAAGGGTAATTTGAACCCTTCTTATCTTTGTTGTATCTTCTACACACGCAGGAACATAGCTTTTAGTAAGCTCCCTGTTCCTACTCAGGACTCCAGCCATATTTGCGAAATCAACTACAAGAACTAGTAGTCCTGATAAGATAGCTTCTAAAACGCAATTAAATATCATGGTGCATTTAAATCCTTTTCTAAGCCATTTCTGATACCAAAATAGTTCCAATGTCCAGTTTTTATTGAGTTATTTGAATGCTAGTTGTTACGATTTCGCAGCAAGAATGCAGTTTTTTTACTAAGCAACTTTATCCTATCTATAATATGTGTTTTATAGTTGTAATTAGCTAACATCCACCCGCTTTGCTGGACACACTATCTATTTGAATGTGAATCTAGACTTCTTATATGGAAGGAAATGTCTAATTTCGAATTGATAATGAATGTAAATGTTTTTAATTTAAAGTCGGGAAATACAGTGCCAGTCAGTCAATCAAAGTCAAACCTCATGCACAAAAAAAAAAGAGTTTTGGCTTAGTGCCACCTGTGTTGGTATAACAAAAATCCTTTTGGACAGGGCTTACGCAAAATCCGTTCTTAGTGCTCGTCTACATCGTGGAATGAGTAACTATGCAATATTTCAAGTCAATCGGGTGTATAGTTTCGGAGATCTCCTGATGAGTCAGTGGTATTTCGCTTATACATATACAGATTACATTTAACGTGATTTTTTTGTTTAAATAAGCTTCAGCTTTTACATGTTGCCATGTTCCATAACTCTCCTTTAATTTGCCACTGTTTTAGCATTCCGAAAGTTAATAATTGCGTAATTATGTCCTTCAATCATAACTGTAAGTGACAGCAAATGTAAAACATTTAATAAAATAATTTTCATTCGGCATTATAAAAATCTGGTATTCGGTTAAGTTTTCAGTTCAACTGAAGCTCAGATTCTAGCACCGTGCCTTCAGGCTGTTGCGAAGTAGGAGACATCACGACATCGCAATCAACAATTAGTTTTTCGTAGCAGCTATTATTAAAAGGCAAAATTGAGAGTTGTTCAGTCTAAGCCTAGTGACTTAAATAATATCAACATTGAACAAAATCTGACTGGTTAAGTCATTCTTATTATAGAGTATTCGTATTCGATGATTAACTATTTCTAATGTTGCCCAGATGGTATAGTGGTTAGGGGAGCCTACTGAGGTATCAAAAGGCCCGGGTTTGAATCCCGGAGAAGACATGGATGTTTATAAATGTATAGTATTCGTGCGGTATAGGGGCACTCTAAATATGCGGTGAGAGGATAGTCCTCTCGTTTGGTTTGGTGGAAGGGGAGAGGAGTGGGAGACCCCGGACCAAACCCCCACCGATGGTGATCTCCCTCAAACTGGGGTAGAAAATAAAACTTCACTCTCTGTTTGGAGTTAGCTCTGGCAATCATCCTTCCATGTAATATGGACACAACAACAACAACTATTTGTAATTTATTTTCTTGTAAAATAAAAGGAAAAATATTTTGAAAGTCTTAAATTTCATATTCTGAGATAAATAACTTTTACATGGAGTTTTAAAAGCCTGGCTTTATGTCTAATATTGTGTCTCATAATTTTTTTAACTATGAATCCTACAGAAAAGACTGACAGGCGTTGCGTGGATCGCGTACAAAAAACTTAAATATTAAGTTGGATGTATTTGACTGCCAGGGCATGGATCAAAGATATCTTCGCCTTGCAGTTTAATAGAATTTAAAGTGAAAGCAAATTGAAATCTATTCAATATCTGTGAACTAAACTATGACATCAGACTAACAACTGCCTTCTTGACTCCTCCGTTAAAAGCAACATCTTGAGATGAAATATTGACCTAGGAAAGGATATTTTTGAGCCAAAGGATCAGCGAAGGCGACCAAATTTACAGAAGTTTCGTCTAAGCAATCACTGAAATAAGCCTCTCAATCCCCCGTAGTTACTGTTAGCGTTATAAGATATTTTCTTCCTCATTTCTGCATGCCTTCATGATGTAATGGTAGCACACTCGGCGATTGTTTAAGAAGTCCATCCAGTCCCGCCGAAGAAATTGCTCATTTTTCACGTATCCTGTTTTTTTAAAAAAATATTCTAATGACTCTACAATGGCGACCGAACTAAAAAAGGTGGTAGATGATGATTATTTACCATCAGAATTTGACGACTGTGTCTCCTAATATTTAAAAGGAGAAGTATATAAGGTATTTTTTCCCTGCTTTCTGCATGCCTTCTTGATGTAGTGGTAGCACACTCGGCGCCTATTCGTGAAGTCCAGGTTCGAGTCCCGGTGAGGGAATTGCTCGTTTTCCATGTCTCCTCTTTAAAAAATATCCTAATGGGTCAACAGTATCTACATCTGTATTTACCTCACTTGACAAAAAGAGCAGCATTCACTCGTAAGCAAATAACATTTCGGATATCATATTTCTGAAACTTTTCCAGAATTTCCAACTCTCCTGATTTAGCCGAGAAACTCCCGATTTCTGACCGTTCTCTCGCCAACCCGATTTACAATATATTTCTTCCGACTTTCTCTTAAAAGTTCTCCCTATTTTCATGTAGCTTGGCTTAATACTTCGTTATTTGCATCCCCAAAAAAGTGATTTTGAGTGTCTGAAAGCCCCTGACTTTTCTCTATACTATATAGAAACCAAAGTAGCTTCATCAGTGAGAAATTATGCCCCGTTTCTTTTTTGTGAGCGAGATCACATATCCGAAAGCGTCATCGAGTGCTACTGCGTGTCATCAGGCGCATATTAGTCAATGAGCACAAAGCAAGATCGAGATTGTTATTTCGCTCATCTTGTCGTTAACCTGTGAACGTACGTGCTTTCGAGAAATAGTTTAAGAGATTACGATATTTCGTATTAGTTATGTCTGAGAAAAAGGTAAAATACTCAGATACTTTTAAAAAGTCTTACACAAATCATTTTTCTTGTAACATTTCCTCAAACCGTTTGTCATTGCGAATTTTTTAATTTCGCACGGCGAAAGGCCGATGTTCTCAACAAACATGTTCGTACACGAAAACACAAAGGCAACATCAGTTCTATTGAAAAAAACGAAAAGTTACTTTTTTTTGTGGAAACAAAGGATAAAAAAGGTATTAATACAGAATATACTGTTTGCATTTAAAAATTAGTAACTGAACATTCAGCTATTAATTAGTAACGATTTGAAGTTAGTTCATTATTAAAAAAATATATTTTTATCATTTAAAAATCTTTTTGCCATTGAAAATAAATCTCCCGATTTCTAAAAAAATTCTTCCGATTTTTGAATGTCGTAGGTTGGCAAGTATACTGTACGTTTCATATGAAAAATCACAGCAAATGAAGCTTTAATAATAACCATGATGTAAGCGAATAGCAGTTATCACAAATTTACAAATTGTGTTTTCAATAAATAATGAAATACATGCAAAAGATGATAGAATATATGTATAGAAAATACATATAGACAATTTACATATTGAAGTGTTTTTTTCAGATTATAGTTAAATCTTTTTTTTACAAGAAACGAGCATGGAAAGGTCAAAGTAAACGAATATATCTAATAAGGGAAGGAATTCCAATCTTTATGAGAACCGGTCTGAGTAATTGATTTAAATTAAAGTTTGTTTAAGACTGCCGTAAAAATGAATTACTCTCAGTTTTGTTTAGGAGCTTAGTTAAAGTGAATCCATGTTATAGCAGCTAATGTGAAATTACGTTAGCATCCATCACCAACAATTTCCGCTTGAAAAGTTAAAAATTCAATTACGTACCTTTACTGTTAGTTATGATAATATTTTCTTTAAGGGGAGAAAAGAGCTCTTAAATATTTAATATTATTAAATTTTTTATATAAGCTGAGAAAAACATATTGCTCATAAGGCAAAAATCTTTTAATACGAGAAGATTGATTAATTTTTCTAGTACACTGCATCCATTCTAAATTAATATCATAGTCTAACACTAATTAGAAGCACTAGCGTAATTAGTTATTTTTTTGAGTAATTGTTACTTATAAAGTAAAATATGATTTCATGAGAAAAATACTTTTTTAATTATTGATGGTACATTTATTTATATGTTCTCTCGTACTGCGTATTTGTCTGCATAGATGCTCATTTCGAGGGCACACTTAATAATCAGTAATTTTACAAGAACTCTTAGGTTTAAAATGTATGTTATTTTTTACACTAAAATGTAACTAATGGTCTAAAATCCTTACTTATTTTTCCGACGAAAAAGTGTTTTTGAATTTTTCTTATCTTGTTCTTTCAGAGACAAAGAAAGACCTTTCTCTAACACATTGAATTGTGTTAGAGAAAGGTTTCAAAAGAAAAACATTGTTAAAAAGCTTTTGTTAAAATTGAAATTTTATGGCTCTAATTTATAGTTATGTTACGGCCAGAGCAGCTGTAATCCATTAATAAAGAAAAATTTTTTGACTCAAAAATGAAAGTAAAACCAACTGCTGTCTTAAAATCGTTCTTATGGAGTTTCATTCTAAATTTGCTACTCCTAATTTTAAATATAAATGTACGGATGCACGTTATCCTCTTTACAAATGACTGATTTGATTGCGGTAAAGCTCACGAGGGCTATCTGTTCAAGGGGAGGGATGCCTTCTTGGAGGACCTTCTTAAGGAAACTACCCCATTTATATATTACACTTGAGGAAAACCACAAAAACGCCCATGCAGACAGGCCGCAGCGAGATTCAAATTCCGAAGCGAACTATCAGCGGTTCGTAATTTTAATGCAGTTCGGTTTCTTGCAGCGACTATACCACTCGGCCTCTGGTGCGTCTTTATAAATGCAAAAGAATTTTATAGAAAACATATTTTCTCCCTTTGACAGTTTAGGAGATAATGATTACGATTCTAATCTGAGATAAAACTACGTAATTTTCGTAACGTGTGAAATAATACTGATTAAAAAAGACTACCGAATGCAAAAAAGCGTTAAAAGAAACTTCATATTCTTAAACATTATACCTGCTGTTTTATACCCATGCGTAGTAATTCAAAGACTTTGAGAAGTCGGTATCTCAAGTAAACGTCTCATTACAGATTGAACTGCAGTTGTAATAATTGTACCGTCTATCGCTAAATGCCTTACTGGAAATATTAATAATGAGTACACTCTTCATTTTCTTCTAACGATTATACAGTGTATGCGTTAGAGTTCTGTTTACCAAGACCACTGTACAGATTACTGAGTTTCTTACACCAACCAAACGCCCAAAAGACCAAAACGCCCCAGATGCCCTTCATTCAAAGGACCACAGCCACCCGAAAACGGCTGAAATTGCGATGTTCTTTTCTTCCCTCCCCCTAAGGTATGTAGTAGCAGGTGTACGTTCGCCAAATGTGTTGTATCAGTTTATTGCAAACAACTTGTAATAAAAGGATTTCTTTGTGGTTTCTTATATTTATTTGTTAGGAAGTAGAAAGGACGTCATTTTAAATCTTCACACCTCTTTCTGCGTTAATGGATGGGGAGAGGAAGAAACTGCTGTGAATAGTGAAAGACGTTTCGGGCGTTCCATTATTTCAAGCATAGAAGTTGCGAAGGCCTTCGGTTTTCAAAGAGTTAAGACAGTGAAATTTATGACACATCAAATAAACGTATGCAGAGGTAAACAGGTGTATGTTCCAAGTCCCGTTTCATTCAAAGCAAAACCTCCCAGAGGCGACCAGAGTACAGCTTCGTAGTTTATCTAGTATTTGGTTTTTACTTTCGTTACAATAATTCATGTGGTTCAGAATGGCATCTTTGGTTTGTTTATAAAAATTATAAAATATAATACATATACAAAAAACTAATCATAACACGCAATATATGCAAACAGCATGAACATGTAATATATATACATATATACATATACATATATATACATATACATATATACATATATACATATATACATATATATATATAAGTGTGTTTGTGTGTGTGTGTGTGTCTATGTATATACGTATATATATAAAGTTAAAAGAAAGTAGTAGATGAACAAGAGACCTTTTGGTCATATATATATAGACAGTCATATGTATAGTCATATATATATAGATAGAATCTGTATCCTTTTAGTCATATATATATATATGATATAGATAGATAGATATATGTGTGTGTGTAAGATATCACAAAATACGATATCTGCTTTGAGAATGCTTGGCAACTTCAAAATTAACTATTCTAGATTTGGTGCTCTTCCCCTAAATTCATCTGTTCTTCCAAATTCGAGATCCTTCCATGTTATATAAGATTGCTTGAAAAATGAAACTAAAACCGAAAATTAACCAGTCATAGCTTGTCTCTATAATTGCATCTACTTTGGTATAAATACCGCTAGCAAGTAACTACGTCATACTTTTCCTAGCTCCCGTCACGCTGTCAACTGCATACTTCTCTCCCTGTCTCTTTCTTATTCTAAATTTATAAGGTATTTCTCCCGCCTTCTACGCATGCCTTCGTGGTGTAGTGGTCTGCATGCTGGACGCGTAACCGAGAGGTCCGTGGTTCGATTCCCGGCGAAGGCGTTGCTCATTTTCCATGTCTCCTGCTTCGAAATAACCTAATGTCTCTACAAACTGACGAAGTATCCCCGTTAACCTGTGTATATAAGAAATCACTGTAATTCCTTATGAGCTTCTAGATCATAAGCAATACTTCATCCACTAAGAAAATGATTTCATATGCTTGAAAATAAAGATTGGTGATTTTTTGAAGTCCAGTTTCGTTATCTTTATCTGTATGCATTCAACCCCCGGCTATGACGGCTGCCAGCTGTTAAACTGCCCGGATTCTTCCTGCATTAAATCAACACACACACGCACACACATATATACACTCATGGACAAAAAAATTAGCGTACCAAGAAGGAGTCGTCAAAATGAAATGAAATTTTACATACGTAATGACTGCTTTGATATAAGCAAATGATAAGGAAATCAAAGAAAAGGGATAATTTATTTCAGAGAAAAAGGAAAAAGAACGGAGGAGTTAATACTCCGTTGGATCCCCTCTAGCGCGAATGCACGATGCGATACGATCGGGTCATACAAGTTCTGTATGATGTCTTGAGACATTTCGTTCCATATTTGCTGTAACCTTGCCTCTAGTTCGTTCAAACTCGTGGGATGCCCAACTCGTCGTCCCAAATGATCCCAGATATGCTTGATTGGAGACAAATCTGGGGATCGGGGAGGCCAAGGAAGGGTAGTAACAGTACGGAGACAGTCTTGTGACACCCTTGCCGTATGAGGCCGAGCATTGGCTTGTTGAAAAATGGCTCCTGGGAGCCGTTGCATGAGTGGCAACACATGTGGTTGCAGGATTTCATGAACATATCGCTGGGCTGTTATGGTGCCACGGAACAATACTAGGGGTGACCGTGTATTGTAAGCAATGGCACCCCATACCATCACACCAGCTGTGGAAGCTATGTGTCGTTGTGCAGCAAAGGCAGGATTGAGACGTTCACCACGGGTTCTCTACCCACGAACACGATTGTCATCACTGCCGAGATTGAATCTGGATTCGTCGCTAAAGACGACCTGGTTCCATTCCGCTGCAGTCCAGTTTCCTCGTGCTCGACACCACTCCTAACGAAGGCGTCGATAGTGGGCATCAAGGACAGCACACGTAATGGGTGCCGCGATACCAATTGTCCTTCCGCCAGGCGCCTTCGTATGGTTCGAGAAGACACAGGGGCCCCTAGTGAAGGTGCTACCTGTGCCTGGATGGCGGCCGATGAAGCAGTTGGCTGTACGCGTGCATTTCTTACGATGTGGCGGTCTTCTCGACGACTGGTCTGTCGAGGGCGTCCTGAGCCTGGTCTTCGTGTACATGACATCTCTCGGGTCCACTGGTCCCAACACCTCCTCACAACACAATCAGAGCGGCCTAATTGACGAGCTACTCGCCTAGATGACCACCCAGCTTCCATCATCCTGACGATTCTCCCTCTTTCAAACTGCGACAACTGCTCATGTTGTCTTCAAACACGGCGTAATGGTATGTCTACCTCAGCTCTTCCTTTGTAAATGATTCAGCACACTCAAACAAAGCTTTGGTTACCTGTTTTATACTCCACAGAGTACGACGTTCAACGCCCTCTACCGGCTATACGTAATGCGCAATCAGGCTGCATTTCTAATCATTTGCATATCTCCCCGACATGTACCTTCATTGCAAGTTTCGTTACGATCCCGCAATTATTTCTTGGTGCGCTAATTAATATATATATATATATATATATATATATAATAAATCCTTTAAAATTAAAAATAAATTCGAAAATATATATGTAGCAAAGACATAAAGTAAGAAATTTAGAACTATGTTTTTCACAAAGACGAAATTAGAATTTATTTTTTTCCTTGTTTTGGGGAAGGGACAGAATTTTAAAATGAAATATTATAATTAAAGTACATTGAAACGGTTCATAGGCTAATTTTGGATACAGAAAAGCAAGAACTTTTGTGGAAGAGAGATTTCAATTAGTTTCAATGTTACTTTTCCCTGACGAAGTGGAACTGAAATTGATTCAATTCCTCTTCTTTTGTGTTCCTTTTCCTTAAATATCTAAAAATCACTTAAAAGTTTTTGAATTGGGGTAATACTTGTTTAAAAGTTTTGGTTTTAACAATTTTAAGTATTATTTGTTGTATTTATAGGATTATTTGAAATTTATTATGAATTCCAATTTTTGTCTTTGTGAAAAAGTAGCTCTAAACTTCTTTATGCCTTTACTGATATTTTTTCAGCAGCTTAATGAGCGAAAATACTTGGCATTTTTATATTTTGTTTTTAAAAAAATGTTTTGTAATTATATATATACATATAGATGCATATATATATATATGCATATATATATATAGATTTGTATCCAACTTCTAAAAAAAATGTATGAATGTCTTGTGGGCGGTAGAAATATCTACAGAGTTACAACACATTTAATCACAATAAAACATATACACATTTTCACAAATGCAAATAAACTTAGTTGAGTTCTTTTATGATAACATATTTCATCCATCTTTAAATCCATTACCTTTGGTCATTTGCCACCCTTAAGTCTAAGTGTAAACGAACACATCAGAGCGAATTGCAACAGATGCAGCTTATTAGCTCCATCTGGCGTTGAACGTTGGTACTACACAAATACACACACACACACATATATATATATGCACACAACATACAACATAAACATAAATATAAACATACAACATTAAAGATTACACATAAAGAAATATAGAAAATGAATAAATATAAAGCAAGACCTAAAGAGGAACATTACGACTTTGGTTAATAATACCTGTGTTCCACAAAAAGGGCCTCAAACATAGTAAAAATAGCACCAGCATACTTTGCTGAACAAGAGCTACTCTTTCAAGCAAACGTTGTAAAGACATGACTTGATGTTACATTGCGTACATTATATCAGCTAAATGACTTGTAGCCTCGCATGTCTTGTAGTTTGTGCATTTTATATATATATATATAAAAAGAAAAAAAGAAAAATTCTTGCATACGCGGCTTTTCGATTGTACTGCATGAAAACAAACTGTTCTATATCATTGAAATATTATTTTTTATTGTGAAATATAAGGAAATTTCTTTTTCCTTCGTAGTGTAAGCTACATTAGAAAGCCAGCAATTAGAAATCCCGTAGTTCGAATCTTACCGAGAACATCCCTGATCCCAGCTTTCCCTCCCCTACTCCCCCAAATTCTAAACGCTCACAAGTGGCAAGAACATTGGTGACTGCTTATGATTCCCAGCTCTAAAAAAGTGAAAAATACTATATTTTTAGTTGTCTTGCAACTAAAAATATCTTCGACAGTAATTCATTATCAGCAAGATTCGGTAACTGGGGCTCTTTCTGCCCAGTGCCTTTCTCACTTTTTATGAAGAAGAATGTAAAGAATTTTCTTCTTCTATACAATGTTCTTTGGTGTAGTTGAAGGCACGTTCGGCTAGCAAATTGGTAAGACCGGAGTTCGAACTCCGCAGAGGGCATTATTGATTTTTCATGTTGCATGCTCTGAAATAAACATATTGAATCCACATATATTTTAACAGAATTAACTTTGCTTTCATTACGATGATTCAAACTTTGGTAGTGTTTGTAGATTTTTCTCTATGTTAAATTTTCTCGCTCACCCACTCACCTGAGCAAGACATAGGTCTTTCTGCAGAGTGCAGAGAACATCAGAGTTGAATGAAGCAATGTGTGGAAACGTTTTCTTCAAAGACGATTCCTGATTCAGTTTAACCCCTGATTTTCGACATATATTCATTTGGAGAGAATCCCGCTACCTGCCTTCCAAGACTGGAGAAAGACACTAGAGTGTCAGCGATGGTTTGATGGCCTAGTCGAAGTATCCTATTGGAGGGACATGCATGCATCCATGACATAGTCCGAGGCACTGGGAGGTTTCGAGGTATATAGAATGATCTTCCAATCCATGTTTGCCATTTTAGCTGTGTATTTGGCCTTGTTTATTTCATTGGACTGCACCTCTAATTGTTATTGACATCAATGGTCATTTTTATGGACGATTCATCCATGTACAGCTAATCCAGTGAATGATGTTTTGGATAGCTAGAATATTAACCAAAATTCGATGGACTAGCCAGCCAGTTCTCCAGACATAAACTCTATAGGAAATGTCTGGAGGGCAACAGTAACTTGCGTTACGTTTCTCAGACCTCTCCAGAACTTGAAAAGAATATTCTTTCATTACTGGATCCAGCTGTCACACAGACTTAATGAACTACATCATTTTCCTACATCAAATCATGTTTGAGAGTGTTATGACTGTTAGAAAGGACTATATTAGCTTAGTTTCTTTTCCAGTGTCTAGCCTCTGTTTTAAACCTTTCTGCTGTGATGAAACTTACGCAAGATCATGCGCTTACATAATTATTTTATAGTATACATTTTTACATATTATGTTAACATTTGTCCATATGAAATTTATTAAATTATGTCCGTCAACTTATAAGGTATATCTCCCACATTCTTAGCGTGCCTTCGTGGTGTAATGGTTAGCACACTGAGCCGGTATTTCAAAGGTCCGCGGTTCGATTCCCGGCGAAGGCAGGGCATATTTTTCAACTCTCCTGCTTGTAATTAACCTAATGTCTCTACAAGTGGCGCCCGAACTAAAAGGGTTGTGGATGATGACTCTCCACACCCAGGATTTGGCGACTAGGTACCCTAAAAACCCTAGTCGCCCTTTGAAAAGGGGAGCATATAAGGTATATCTCCCACAGTCTTTAGCGTGCCTTCGTGGTGTAGTGGTCAGCACACTGAGCCGGTATTTCAGAGGTCCGTGGTTCGATTCCCGGCGAAGGCGTTGCTCATTTTTCATGTCTCCTGCTTCTAAAAAAACCTAATGTCTCTACAAACTCTGTAATTAATTCACCAAATATGAAGAGAATCAAAAAATTAGAAGTTGTTTTTTTTCAACAGGAAATAATCTCAGTACAGAACAGTCTTTTTTGCCTTCGAAAATCAATTCCTCTTAATTAAGGATCATCCGCTTTTAAATTTTGAATAGTGAGCCAGATATAGGACCATGCAGTCCTTATAAGCAGTCAGTACCATTTTTGAAGGGCAGCGGCCGTCCAGATATTCTTTGGTATAGACTATAAATTCATTTCATTGGACGATTTTAGAATTATAAATCATAGGGATTTTGGCACAGGGCACCACATACGCTTCAAGATGTAATGACGTTAAGGGTAAAAGTATTGCAATAAATTCAGTGAACGTTTTATCGCTCCAACTTCTGACAGGTAAAATCTTTGTTATACTTTACATTTCACTTTTCATCAAGTGGTTCAAACAGTAGAGGTAAAGAAAGAGCGGAAAAGTATTCAAGTAAGGCACATCTACTAGCATTTGCTGAAATAAGGAACACATGAATATTGGTTTTACATTTACAAAGCTTGAAGAGCTCTTTGCACAAAGAAAAGCTCCAAGGCTTTAAACGTACATCACAGTTTTAAGGCATCTTCTATTATGAAATCTGTACAGAACGTGAGTTCTGTTAGAAATATTTTATGATAAGATTTTGGTGAAATTTTCTGCAGGTTAATGCAATGTAGCCTCTTTATTGCTGATGGTATTTATGAAAATAAACAAGAAGGCCAGTCCATTCGAGTTTTTGTTTGTGCAAAGAAGTATTCAGCACAATAGCTTTCATAAACACCCGAAAGTATAGACCTCCTGCACGATTTCAGCTAATTTTGTGTAAAAATGCCTATGTTAGAAAGTGATATACATAAATTTAATTGCTAATTGTGTAATTTATTATTATAAATTAAAGACATGAAAAACGCAAGTTAAATTTCCTCAATCGATCCATTAAAACAGGAGATTAAAAAACTGTCTCATTTTTTTTGTACCAAATTTACCTCTTACTTTCTCAATAAAAAGTGTTGTACTGCTTTATTCATAGCTGCCATTTATAATTCCTGTCTAATTTACTTTCTTAAACATTAAAAGTACAATGATATTTTAAGGTATTTCTCCCATCTTCTTCGCATGCCTTCGTGGTGTAGTGGTCAGCATGCTCGACGCGTAACGGAGAGGTCGGTAGTTCGATTCCCGACGAAGGCGTTGCTCATTTTTCAGCACTCCTGCTTTTAAATCCTAATGACTCTACAACTGGCGCCCGAACTAAAAAGGTGGTGGATGATGATTCTCCAGAGGTTCGTGGTTTGATTTTCGGCGAGGGCATTGCTCATTTTTCAGATGTCTTCTTACAAATCAAAAATCTTCAAAAATACTTAATGTCTCTACAATTTCAAAAATGTTTCTAGAATATTTACCTGCTGTTGTTAAGATTCTAAAATTTAACAGACAAGGTAGTTTAAAAAAATCCAAACTAGTTTTCGAAAAGTGTCTGATAATTCTTTTTCAGTGAAACGATTTAGCTTTTTATTTTTTAAGGACTTAAATAAGAATAATTCTCACTTTTTCAGCTAAATGAGATAACTCAGTTTTAGTGACAAATTATTATATTGTTATTCATTGTAAAAAGTAAATAAATTTAGGAGTTTTATATACATTCTTACAACTTCTTGCAATGAGAGTCCATACATACTGCTTTATCAATAAATGAGATCATCGGCCGTCTTCAAATCATTAGGATATTTCATTATTACCCTTTCCCACAGAGAATAATAAGGCCGTAATGTATTTCCTTATCACGGAAATCGTCGAAAATGACCGTCTTTATTGCTCTCCTTAGGAGCGAATTAAGCAGTAACTATTGTTCATGGTATGTAATGATCATAAAGAGCTTTTAT
>KK122423.1:1535893-1550081 GCA_000611955.2 Stegodyphus mimosarum
GACCAAATGATAATTTACGCAAATAAAATATATAACATAGAAAAAATATTTTTTTTTTCTTACGAATCGATTGAACCTCTATTATCCAATTTTAAATCCTAAATTAAAATCCTTACTTAAAAGGGTAATAACGACTGATGCATTTACAGGCTGAACGTTTTGAAAATAATAATGCGTTAAGCTAGCGTATAAAGTACAATTTGTAACTGAATTCTGATATTGAGTTATTATACATTCAGAAGGAAGAAACCTTATGTAATTCAAATAAAATAAATGCAGTACACAAGTAAAGGATGTAATAGGATGCAAGGTTTATCTTAAGTTTATTAACAATTATTTTAAGTTTTGTATCTTTCCTATCTTACTCTAATTTCAGCTTAAAATTTCCTGCCAGAATGTAAATTCAGATACGCAGTTAATGTAAATGAGAAAGAGTACTATTTAAGCCGTGACTTTACCGACTTCGAGAGAGAGAGAGAGTCTTGATTCCCTGACTAGCGCGCGTTTGCCTTTTGGCTACGTCTCTCTTAGCTATTGCTACGTTCGGCCATACCTTAGGCTCTTACTTGGCTTCGCCGATTTAATTAATACTTAGGGGCCAACTAGTTAGTTCTGATAGCTTCGGCTATACCTTTCAAATAGCTTAGTTAAGTTAGTTTAGTTTAAATTATTATTATTTTAAGTTCAAGCTCGAATGGAGGCTTTGTGTGAAGTTCCAAGTGGGAACTAACTGTAAATATGCTGAAAAATAAAGGGTTGTAAACCCTTTTTAAGTCTTACGTGTTCTGTTTACACACTTAAGCGATTATTCGCTTGTTAGTGGTCATTGGGTTTTAAGTTAGAATTATCCTCGCAAGGTATCTATCATATGTGGTGGTCTTGAGCTACAAAACTCTGTAGTCCTTTTCAGATCGTAGTTCATTTAACATGGCAGCAAAGCATGAATATCTTCTTTTAAAATGGAGTAACTGTTGGTTTAAAAAAGTTCAAAAGGATAGATAATATGACAGGAAAAAAAGTCTTTAATCTTTAAAAAAATAATGTGAAAGGTTTCAAATTTTAAATTACATCTAAAGGGCCTTTTTAACATTTTATGTGTTACCTTTATTTATTAAATATCATGTTCTTCGGACTTAAACCATAAAATTCAGTTCAAGAGCAATATCGCAAAATAATTTTAAATTGAGCATATCTTTAGAATTTCCGATACACAGTCGCGTATTCTGTAGATAAAATTGTTTTTTCTGTACAACGTTGCCATTGCTCGCTTTGAAATCCTTGCGTTTCTTATTCAAAAATCTGTTTAAGTTTTACAAAATACGAAATTCATTTTTAGCAACAATTCATTAAAATAAATTTATGCTGATATTAATCTTTCTTACTACAGCATTCCGATCTTCGGTAAGTGTTTAATTCTGTGCAAATGTATACTTCAGAATTTCTTCCAGGGTTTACGAATGAGAATTAATGTCAACATCTCTAGATGTACCTAACTAGCATAGCTCTAGGCATACCTAAAGCCATCAAATTTTGAATAAGGTAATCCTTCACCGAATATGGGTAACTGGAAGACCTAACTTGGAATTTGCAATTTGTTTTATTATCTATTTCATATTTTGCCAGACATTAAAGAATTTTTGAGAAACAAATACAGCGATTTTAATGCAAGGAATGAGAACACTCTACGAAAAAAAAAAAACATTTTAATCTCCAGAGCGCAAGACTATGTTTCGGAAATTGTAAAGGTTTGCTTATTTAAAAATTATTTTGCCATATTGCTGCTGAGATGCATTTTAGGATTTAAGCTCTAAGAACATGATATTTAATAAGTAAAGGTGACACACAAAACGTTAAAAAAGTCCCCTTTGGACGTTTATTACTTTTTATCTATTTTTGTGCAGCATGTACTTCATTTTCATGATAAAATTAAACAGATATATCTTCTAAATAAATTTCATATAACAAGCTGATATTTTTACACCATTAAATGTAAATTCTTGTGAAAGATTCACGTAGTCTTTGTTTAAGAACTTAAAGAATGTAATTATGCGTGCAAAGTTGTTTTCAAAGGCTTTCATAATTACGTACATCGTCTAATTTAATTTTCGTACACGATAATAAAGAACTCGGCGTTTAGGAGTACTATGTGAAGTCATTAAAAATAAGAAACCGTTCTCACTTTGACGACAGCTCACTTTTATGATCCTTGTAGATCAAGTTGTAAGGATGCAGGAATTTCTGAATTAGCGCGAAATTTTCAGAAGCGGGTTAGATACACAAAATATTTAGAAGATAATCACTTACACATTTTACGTTTTAGATACACGCTTCTTGAAAAAGGAAAAAAAAAAAACATTTTTAAATATTACGAAATTTTTGAATGTGGGATAACACCATATTTCAATGAAAATATCCATTTTGACCACAACCGAATGCAATTTAATGATGTTTTTGCATGACATATGTACGTAAAGACAGAATAAAGGACACTTTTAGGCCCAAAGATTTATAAAACTGATTTAAAATGGCTTCAGAAGCTATCTTTTCGTGGCGTCTGTACGTACGTATGTATCTTGCATAACCAAAAAACTATTATGTTTTTGCAAAAAAAAAAAAAAAAAAAAAAAAAAAAAAGAGTAGCCTTAAAACATTGAAATTTTGTATATAGGACTGCTATAGTATATATAGTTGTGTATCTCCCTTTTTGGTGGCAATCGGCCGTATTAGTATATATATATATATATATATACTTTTGCATATATATATATGCATTTTTTGCTTTAAAAATGATTGAATTATGCTGTTCTTATCTTCCGGTTAAAGTTTTATGCCTTTAGTAAAATTGAATGCAATAGTTGTAGAATTATCAACAATTTAAAAGTTGTTTAAGTGCGGCTAAGCCTAATTATCTTTACCATAGCAGCCATATTTCTTTACATTTGAATTTTACATTGACATTTCTTTACAGCAGAATAGTGGTTTTGTTGTCAATCTAGAGAAACTAAGCTTCGCAACAACAATGATAACGTCTTACTTCATTATTATGAATTAAGTCATGCTTAATCCATTCTGTAATTATCATTTGAGTTGTTAAATTATTCCATGTATTGACTCAGCATAGCATCAACAGCAAATTAGTCAGTTTTTATGCCTTCAGTGTCTTTTTGCCGAGTTAGACCAAAAGTAAACTTTCAATTTTGTCCACCGGATAATCTGCTTCTTGCTCGCTGGCCGAATTCCTTATTTTTGCGTAGAAACTCAAGTTTTATTGTAAAATTTCATCTTTAAATTGTTTCAACTATACTTATGTTTTATATTTTTCTATATTTTAATATTTTTAATAAAGATATTTTGAGGTTTTATGTATTTTTGCCTTCTCACGAGAACTGAGAAAAAAATGGCTCTAATGAAGTTCGAAGAAATAAGTTTAAATGAAATACAGCAAAAAATGCGCATACTGTAATATTCCGCACAAGAAAGTCATGTATACATCAGATTTTTAGTAAATGACTAGGAAAGAAATGAAATGTAAGAAATAGTTTACAGTTCAGTATAAATAAGAGCTACATTGGAATTTCACATATACGTGTAAAATGAGGAATAAATGTTTCATCTATTTAAAATGACAAATTAGTAACTTTAAAGATAGCCTGATAAATCTATATTTAATTAAAAGATGGAAGAAGTAGTCAAATAGAATACTCTTAAAAGCTATAAACTTGGATTTATTTAGTGTAAAGATAAAACAAGAGGAACATGTATCCCAAAAAGTAAATTGGTAGTATCATTATTAATAATAAAACGTCTGCTTCGTGAGTTAATATTATAAATAAAAGTTAATTAATTAACTGTTTAATTGATTTCTAATCAATATTATTTAAATCATATTTATCATCAGCTATTTGAACCTAAGATGAATTTTGATACAGAGATATTGTTATATAATTGAACAAAATTCATTATCTTGTGAAATATCATTTAAGTTTCTGACCAGTTATTTTATGTTACCATCCTTTCCTATTATTCTCGTTCCAATTTCCCAACCGGAATGTAAATTTCTTCCTCGCGTGATATTAAATGAGACAGAAAGTAGCGAGTATCTAAAGTTACGTTTTAGAAGGTAAAATCAGAGCTTGTTCTGCTTGCTTGAAGACAACGTTGCTAAATTTGCTTCTCTCGCGATTAGTTTTATGGGGCTTTGAGTTAATCTTAACATTACACTTTTTTACGCCGAACTTGGGACAGAGCAAGCTTGCACGCTAATTAAACTGTGAATCCATTAGGCTAACCATATTTTAATTAATTTTAGTTCACCCATTAATTTTGAATTAAGTCAAAACTGCTGGCTTCTGCAAGTACAAGTTCGTGCCATCTGTTAAACTTTATTCGAATCAATTAGAGAGTCTTTTTGTACCCTTTCAGTGTTTCTGTGGTACTCACAAGACATAAATTCATAGATTGTCGTCAAGTGTTTTGGCCTAATTTTATGCTACCTACGAAGGCCAGACTCTATAATCTTAAAATAAGAAATCATGGATATGCATTACCTTGTGGATATTTAATCAGGCATACCTTAGAAAATACTTCAAATGAAATTTTGCAGACTTTAGATTGATCAAAATATATATCTTCTCAATAGAAATTTCTGGTTTTAGGGTTTTATACATCAATTTAAGTATCCACTTGTGATTTAATGAAAGGTATACTTGAATTAAGGGAAAAATGATATTGTATTTTGGCAAAAATATAAAAGATGTCCTGTTTTTATTTTATTGAGTACAATAAATCAAATGTTTTAAACCAAATTTATGCAAAAAATCTGTGTTGTATTCAAATAGGATATGCTGAGCTTAAATAAGACATAAAGAAGAAAATAAAAAAATAAAATATTCATTAATAATCTTCCACCAATCTTAGGAATTATTTCAATGGCGACTTTTTAAAAATCGTTCAGTAGACAGATTTTACTTCTTAATCCATTTAACAATCGAAGACCAATATCAAACATTCCATCATAGCAAAAATGTTTCACTTTTTGAATTCTAATTAATCAAATAATCTTAAGCAAAATGTAAACATTTCGGAGCAAAGCAAACGGAACGTCGGCTTTCCTGCAGGCATGTCTTGATCCAGACAGAATTAGTTCTCTGTTAATTTAAGTAAATGATCTTTAGTATTGGAAATCCTGGTACGGACATTTAAGAAATCTCTTCATTTCCTACAAATGTAGATTTGAGTAAGGCAAGATCAAGTGGAAAACATTCGACGTTTTCTTTTGTGAAGATTTTAACATACACCTATATCAGAATAGTTAAGATTTGTACTAGCCGCCCAACCGTTATATCGGTTAGCGTCGCTCACTCTTCGTGCCGAAAGGCCCGGGTTCGAATTCCGGAGAAGGCAGGGATGTTTGTAAATGTACAGTATCGGTGCAGCATGGCGGCACTCTAAATATGCGGCGAGCCGAAAGTCCTCTCGTGTGGTTTGGTGGAAGGGGAGAAGGTTGGTAAGCCCTCCGACCGTTTCCCCGGGGTGATCTGATTTAAAATTGGGGGGCGGAACTGAGCCAAATCGCACTGTCACCTGTTATGTGGTCAAAGGTGCTGCCAACGACAGGCTTAAACTTGCGCTCCTGGGTACGAGGAATTTCATGGGCTTGGGCTGATTTCATCAGACAGGTGAGCATAAGCAGCAACAAAACAGATTTGTCCTTCCCATCATTTTTAATTTATTATTTTACAGAATTTAATTTACTAATATTTATTAAACTAATAAATTAGAATTATTAGCTTTATTAATTAGGTAAATAATTTAATTTATTAGCATTATTATACACTCACGTTTGTGAAAATTGCAACACCAAGAAGGAATCGTCATAATTGAATGCAATTTAATACACAGTTGAATGGTAGTGGTACAAATAAATGATTAAATGTTCAAAGCAAACAAACAAGAACAAGAGATCAGAATCAGTATTTTGTGTGGCCACCACGCGCCGCAATAAGTGCTGCTACACGACGTGGCATGGAGTCAAACAAAGTTTGAATGTCTGACTGAGGAAGAGCATTCCATATCGTTTGTACGCGTACCCAAAGTTCGTCTGCAGACGCAACAGGACGAGGATCACGAGCAAGACGCCGACCAATGACATCCCACACATGTTCAATTGGCGACATATCCGGGGAACACGCAGGCCAAGGAAGAAGCTGTACCTGCTGCGCTGCAAAGAAGGATTTAACAATCCGAGCAGTATGAGGGCGGGCATTGTCCTGTTGAAATACAGCGCCTGGCAAGCTTTGAAGGAAGGGAACAGCTTCGGGCTGTAGAACTTCACGGATATACCGGTTGCTGTTCAGATTGCCCACAATTCGTAGCAATTGAGATCGTCTATGATATGCTATGGCGCCCCAGACCATAACTCCGGGTGTTCGTCCACTGTGGCGTTCGATAATGCACTCCGGAAGGTGGCGTTCACCGGCATAGCGTCTGACACGAATGCGGCCATCATGGTACCACAAATTAAAGCGGGATTCGTCAGAAAACACGACATGCTGCCAATCAGCACGCCAGTCTCTATGCTGATTGGCCCATTGTAGCCGCAGGCGGCGATGGTCGTGCGTTAGGGGGATCCTGTATAAAGGAGTCCGTGCGCGCAGTCCACACTGCAGCAGACGTCTACGAATTGATGAAGCACACAATGAAACACCTGTAGCTATTGACCACAGTGCTGCCAATTGTCTAGAGGAAGCTGTACGGTCCGTCCGCGCCATGCGGACCAGGTGTCTATCATCGCGAGCTGACGTCACATTTCGGGGTCCACTCCCGGATTTCCGAGTTGTCCGACACTCGTCCGTCCACTGCTTCCAAACGCGCATCACTGTGCTGCTGTTACGCTGCACACGAGAGGCTACTGCACGATACGACAATCCAGCTTCACGAAGGCCGATGATTCTCCCTCGTTCAAACTCTGTAAGTTGTTCAAATCTCGCTCTCTTTCGTCGACGAGGCATAAGTACAGATTGAGTTAACGTTTACCACTAGCAGATAACCACCGATAACCATACACGCCTTGCTACAGCCGTCTATTTATTCGGATCCATCAGCCGTTCAGAGGGCGCTGCTCAGCATACGCATGCGCTACGGATTTGCAATTCTAATCATTTGCATATCATGCGCTACTTTGCATTTCCTGAAAATTTCAGCTCACTCGCGTAAGTCCTTCATGGTGTTGCAATTTTCACAAACGTGAGTGTATTTATGGAAATTTAATTTACCAGCATTTAATTTATTAGTTTATGGAAAGGAAGATGGAATCCAGAGAGAAGACTAACGCGTTAGTGTAAAACTTTCAATTAAGCAAAGCAGCAACTTTATGTGGTGCCTTTTCGCCATCGAAACTGACAGACTCTTGATTAAAATCTACGTCAGATATCAGGTTGTAGTTTTGCATAATTTAAAGAACGTAGACTTTCAAAAAAAATTTTCACACTAGCTTTGAAATGGCTGGATTTTCCTTAGCTTCATGTGCTAGAGCTAGTTCCAACAGTTGAATAACTCTTGTTGATACATTTGAATTAATATCCTTTAAATCATTTGCATTAATATAACTCTTTAGGATTGTCTTGAATGTCCAAACTATTAACTAAGAATCAAAATTCCGACATTACTATCTAGGCATCCGTTCATTTTTCTTAAATAAATCAGAAATTCTTTTATCACTCGTCTGCATCTCTGTTCTAACCGTCCCCCCAAAAGTACTTCTAACCCACTAAACTGATTGAGAAAAGACCCTTTAAAGCAATGCATGGCTTCAAGATATCAGTCTCTTTAAATCGTACTAATTCCCTAAATATTGAATTTAATTTTGATGTTAAGGACTCATTTTAAACGACAAGGTCTAGCTTCATCTTCCCCAAAAACTGCGTATAGTCAAACCTGTGATTTTAGTTTGAAAGAAACTCAAAAACATTATAGAGTCTCACCTTCTTGGGAAGCATACACAAATTCTAGACTCTGCAAGACTATAGCGAATTATTGATAGGTCTTCTAAGAAAACATAGAACGTAAGAAGGGCGTAAAATACCTTTTTATCATAAACTCCAATAGTTAACAGAAAGCATACCTTGTGCTTACAAACCATTACAGCCAATTAATTTAGAAGTCAAACAACAAAATCAGCGTTATATATGCAAATTTTCACAGGACTAGTTTCGATGGTTTTACCGAACTAACTTCCTGAGCTGCCAAAGTGTAAATGAATGATATAAGATATAGTGATAAGATCAAATAAGAATGACTGGACAGGAGTTAAGCTACTGGCGCCATCTATTGAGCTATTGTTGGTCCGAAAACCACACTTTCAATTTTTCTGCAGCCCAAATTATTCAAAAAACATCTTCCATTGGTGAATTTGATTTTCTAAAGTCGTTTCACATTCAAAAAAAATCTTTTTGTTCTAGTTAATGACCCTAATTTCAATCCATCTTTACTTTCAGCCTTTAAGGAAATTATGTTTTAGTTTTCTTGTTTCATCAATAGATGGCGCCAGTAGCTTAACTCCTGTCCAGTCATACTTATTTTATCTTTTCTCGTCCATTGCACTTTGGCAGCTGAGGCTGATGGTTCGGTAAGACCATCGAAACTATTCCTGTGGAAATTTGCAAATTTTACTTCATTACAGCCATTATTTATGGCTTAATTCGAAAGTAAGAAATTCAAATTCAAACTGATTAAAATCTTAAGTTACCTCAAAGGATACACAGAAATAATAGCGCGCAAGTTGGCTCAAACCTATTCCTGCGTGATAAGCCTTACTGGCAAGAACAAAGAAACATCTCAGACAGACTGCTACCGTAGAATTTATACTAGAAATGTGTCTTTCAGCAGGCGGAACACGCTCTGTCTAAACAGGCCAATACCAAGCTTCATAACCTTTTTGTTCCTAAAAGCACATTCTGGAATATCTGTTGGCTTTTGGGCAGCTCTTACGTTTTCAAGGTGAATTTATAGTTGCATAGAATACATGAACATAATTTAAAAAAAAATCAAAATATAAAACTTAACACGTAAAAATTATTGTTTCTAATTTTGTGTAAAACAATTATTAAATAATGTATACAAAATCTACAAAGTATGAATTTTTTTTTAACAAAAAATACAAATCTCAAAGTCAATCCCTTCCAAGTGTTGCTCAGTGCTGTAATATTCTATTTGTAGAGATGTAGCTATATTTTTATACTGCGTGTTTAAAAGCTGTGCAATTCCTAATTTTTTATCCCCCCAATTTAAATTTGGCTCTCGAGATGAACCAGTTCATTTCATTTCGGATTTTAGGTACGGGGAATGCGCGAGGAAAATAAGAGATCGGTCTCATTTCGCTTTGTGCTGGGAACTGAGTTGGACGCAATTTGTATTTCATTAAAAATGAGAAAACCTTCACATATGTAATGTTACGCAGAAATGAAGGGGCCATCTAATTTTTACCCTAAGTAAGTACACACTAATTAGAAAACCAACAACATTCTGGCAACATTCCTCGAGTCTCAATGAAATTGTGACTCCAGCCAAACACTAAATGTTCTGCCACTGCCAGCGGCATCAATGGTACTCCTACATTTCGGCATTACACTGGTGTGCAAAACTTAAGCAACAACGTAAAAATTTAGCAGGTAGCCATGAAATTGGAGAAAAGGAGGTCTGGAGATCAGTACAATGAACGCGTAAGTCAGTAGAAACGTCATGCGTATGCAAATATCAGGAACGAAACGTCAGAGGCAACGTGAGCGTACACAAAACGCGTGATGTCGACGTGCGCAGCTCAACAGTAGAATAAAAGGAAGTACGGAGACGCAATTCAACATATCCGCCGCAAGTGCCAGTGAGTCAGTTCGTGAAATATGGCTAGAAAAAATCACCTGGACGACTTCCCACGTGGAAGAATGATCGAAAAGCTTTAGGAGGGGCGTACTGTCATCAGTGTAGCTGCAGAGTTTGGAATCAACAAAAGTGTCGTTTGGAAGGCGTTCCAAATCACAAGTACAGCTGTTAGAAAGGCTGGTGGTGGCCGCCCGAGGACGACATCTGCAGGGGATGACCGATATATCGTCCTGAAGGCCGACAGCAGTCAGCAAGCGCCATAGCTCAGCAACTCTGTACAGCAACGGGGCGACAAGTGTCGCGTTTTACTGTGGCCAGACGTATTCACAAAGGGGGCCTATTCGCCCGCCGTCCTGAACGTTGAAAGTTGAAAGTTGGCCACCGACGGCACCGTTTACATGGTGCAGAGAGCACAAAAACTGGACAACTGATAAATGGACTCCTCTTTACGGATGAGAGTCAGTACCAGAAGCGATTCTCAACGCGTTTGGATTTGGAGAGAGGTCGGGACTCAGTTTTATCCCAGTAACATCAAGAAACGTGAACTGAGCTCGACGTTTTCGACAGAGGGTCTGTAAGCGGAAATCGCTATTGTGAGGAGGTACTCCTTCCCCATGTCCGTCTGTTCCGAGGTGCCATTGGCCCAGACTTAATTTTTATGGATGACAATGCACGGCCACATCGGACTGTTGCTGTTGAGGAGCTACTGGAAAGTGAAGATATCACTCGAATGGATTGGGCAACGTACTCCCCAGATTTAAATTCCGTCGAACATGTATGGGATACTTTGGGGAGACGCATTACAGCACGCTTACATCCTCCGGAGAACAGTTAACAACTCAAACAGATGCTGATTGAGGAATGGGCACTCCTACCGCAAGAAATGTTGCACCAGCTGGTTCTGAGTATGCGGAGACGGTGCGAAGCAACCATTGCAGTGAGGGGAGGGCATATCCCATATTAAGGAACATCTGCTTGTTGTTCTTCCTCTTGGATAGACAATCATGAGTCACGATACTATGCGTTCAATAAAGCTTCTTTTTGTTTGATTCCATACCGTATGCATTGTATTCCTTTTTCAGCTCCGATGCTTTCGTCATCCTTTACGTACATAATACTCTCCTTCATTTCTGCATTTCATGTCTCTCAGTTGATTTCTCTTGGAGTTATGGCAAAAAAACCTGCTGTTGCTTACGTTTTGCACACCAGTGTAAATTAGCTCAAAATGCATTACATGACATGATATACATCTGGATAAACATAATTGTGCAGGTGCATGTTTCAAGACGTTGTACAAGCTAGAGGCATCATGTATCAGGACATTATGTATTGCAGTAGATACAGCCGTGATGTTCCCACGACAGAAATAATTTTTGCAAAGTTCATCTGTTTACATCTGTGTTTACTATCAGAATTAAGTTAGAACTATAAAAATTCTTTACAAATCCTATATTTAAGTATTGTTGTATAGTTGTGTTGATACTTTAGCAACTTAGTTTTGACGATTCATTATGTGCTGTTACGTATGTTTTTGTCATAATTGATTTGCAGAAATTACATTATATTTAGCAGTGCATTGTTATTCACACGTAAGGATAGATCATGACATTAAATACTGTAGTGACTAGAAGCAACCAAAGTTTTCACATAAAATTTTATTGGAAACTAAAACATTTTTATTAAGATCGTACAGCGGAAGGGGAGAACACGTTAAACGATCAGCGGATACCATGGTTCTTGCAGGCATAGGGTTAGGAACCCCTAGTCTAATACTTGCTTTAAATACTTTCTATTTCTTTCTCGGACATATGACACCTGAAATTTTTCGTGATTGCAATACTTCCTTTACTTCATCCAAGACAGTAAAAAAAGTGCTCTTTTGCGAATTTTGCATTTTGGTGTAGAAAAAGCAGTGGCTCCCAGGCTAGAGTACAGGCAATTTTAAATGTACACAGTTATGTTTTACATTTAATATTATGTACTTCCGAATGGATAATTTCCCAAACATTCACTGATTATTACGCATATAAAAATACTAGAAAACCCGGCGGTCATACGAAATGACCGCTGTTCTAGATATTATAAATTGTAATTAAAATGATTTATGCAAAGGTGTCTGCTAATTCAAACTGAATTACCCCGGGCAGGCGGCGAGGACTCCCCTTTGCTTACTGCTCCATGGGGTTTTTCCCTTCTACTTGCTTAATCGCTTAATGTAGAGTGCAATGAAGGAAACCACTGGTGGTACATTCTCTGCTCAGTGGCTTCTTTTTGTCGAGAAAGCCGTTTTATGCAACTTTAGTTCCTTTTCGCTCCTTTTCAGTGCTGTATTTTCTAGGAGGCATTCTTAAATTACGTTAAGACGTAGTTTTTATGTAAAACAAATGATTGCCAATGCAAACAAATGTTCACCTTCCCTCTGTTACGCTCAATTTGCGTTCAGCTGAAAACTAAGTTTAAAATACAATGTCGGAATAAAATCGAGCAAAATTTTAAACTCCTTACGCGAAAGGATATTTAGCATAGGAGTCTGAGTAAACCTACCGGATGAGATGTACTACGCACAACTCGTTAGTTAGTTTTGTCTCCTTTAATTTCTCAACGTTTGCAAGTTTCTAGGTAATTCATATGTAAATATAGTTAAATGCATAATAAACAACAATTGTGTCAATTAAAAATATTTAAATACCACGATATTTTAATTAAAACAATGGTAACTAGTGTGATAAAATTTATTTTACTATTTGAATGCCATGGCAACTTCACTCCATTGCAGTGGCGGCTCGTAATAAGCACTGTGGAACTGCAGCACTGTTATATTTAATAATAAGTGTTTCCACTTATTATTATTTTTAATATTTAATATAATGGGCTCTTCTTTCTTTAATTCTTTCTTTATACTTCTACAATATATAATCCTTAAACTTAATGTCAGTAGCCATCCTCCAGTTTATGAAAAAGGTACGAAAGTTTTTGTATGGAACTGAACTTCACAAGGCTGTTCTGCGCAAGCGAGCAGAGAAAGCAGCACTCGAGCCAGGGAGATAAAACAGCACTGTCGCTCTTGCAGTGCCGAAATTCTTGAAACGTTATTCTTTCTTACTCCGCGCGTGTGGTACTTGGCTGTTCTGCGCATGCGCTCTTAGGAAGCAGCGTCGAGGCTGAGAGGGAGAGAGCACTGTCGCGTTTGCAGTGACGAATCTGGAGTGTTGTTGGGAGCTGGTTCTTTTTTTTTACTCCGCGTGTGCTGTGTTTAAAAATCATACGCCATATTCTTGGTTAGATTATTTTTCAGCTATTCTATTTGATTCATTTTTTTCGGTTCTTTTATTTTACAGAAAACTTTAACCATGTCCTTGCATCCTCGAGTAATAAATTCTGTGACTGTAAGTGAACTTCAAGAGCTTTCGTTTTCATGCGCTTGCAATGCTTTCAATATAGAAAAATTTCCTCAGTTGTCATCCAGAGATCAAGGAGAAAATTATTGATCTCTTTGCGCAAATTAAAACAAGAAGAATGGATTTCATTTTTAAATGAATAGGTAAAGCTTGAACTCTAACAATTTAAGTTAAAGTAATTAAGAAATGTTTAATTTTTCTTTTGTAAAATTTCATGGATTTCATTAAATTTTTTTGGAACAGCACCCCCACTAATTTTAGCTACGAGCCGCCACAGCTCCATTGGCTAGCACAGTTACGCAAGCAGCCAATAAACTTTCGGTGACAAACAGATACTTAAGCCGCAAAAAATAAAGATGTCTATAGAAGACAAAAAAAGCTTTTTAATCAGTAAAATATCTGCCATCGGTACAGAAACAAAACATTTATAAGAAGAAAATGGGGGAGAGGGATGCTGTATATCTTTCATCAAAGCAGTCACTCTTAGTAGCTGTAACAAAAAAACCAAATTTAATAGAAAATTCTGAAATATCACAAAAATAAAGCCAATCAAATATATTAACTTTTTTTCCCTACTGCAAACTGGAAGACAGTCGTATTCGAATACTGCTTTTATATCTTTTGGGCATATCAAGGCAAACATTCAACAAAAATTTTAAATAATTAATCTACAATTGTGCTAAATATTCATAAAACCTTGAAGAAATTCATAACCTTAAAGAAATAAGTAAATTTTAAATTAATTTGCTTAGCGACTGAACAATACCCAGGTTTATATAAGCAGGCTGATTCGGAATTTTAATACATTAATCTACAGCTAAACCTTTTAACAACACTAAAGCTATTTCGAGGCCACTAAATTAAGTATTCTTGTATAAATTCCTAACATAGCAGTTAACTCATTATACAGGGAT
>KK122423.1:1558253-1610943 GCA_000611955.2 Stegodyphus mimosarum
GACAGAAACCTTACAGAGTTCCTTATCATTTAAGGCAAGAATTAGATAAGCAGATTGCTGAGCTGTTAGAGGCAAAAATTATTGAAGAAAGTGATAGTGCATATTCTGCTCCTGTGATTTTAGTTAGAAAGCAAGATGGGAGTTATCGTTTAGTAACAGATTTTAGGAAATTGAATGAGAAAACAGTTGAGGATAGTTTTCCATTACCTAACATGATAGAATTGATTGAAGGTTTAGGGAATGCTACTTATTTTTCCACATTAGATTTAACTTCAGGTTTCTTTCAAATGAAAATACACCCTGATGATATTTATAAAAGTGGTTTCACTACTCCTTCTGGTCATTATCATTGGACACGAGTCCCATTCGGGATGCGTAATGCGCCCAGTTCCTTTCAGAGACTGATGTCAATAGTTTTGGCAAATCTATCGCCTTTACAGATAGGCATTTATATAGATGATATAGTGATAGCTTCAAATACTTTCGAGGAACATTTAGACAAATTAAAAATTGTATTTGATAGACTTACTGCACACAACTTAAAACTGAAACCTTCTAAATGCAATTTTCTCAGAGACCAAATTACATATCTAGGTTATAAAGTATCTCAAGGTAAAGTGCAGCCTGATGATAAAAACCTTAAGGTTATCAGTAGTTTTCAGGTGCCTAAAATAGAAAGGAAGTTAGAAGATTTTTAGGTCTGGTAGGATTTTATCGTAGATTTATTCAAAATTAGATTTATTCAACTTATTTCAGTTGTGATTTAAATTGTTTTAAAGGTAATGATTTAACTTATTTTGCTTCAGACTTAAAGATTAATTTGTTTTTATTTTTTGTAGTTGAACTTAAGTTTCTTTGGCTTGTTGAAAAGTAATTGTAGTCATTTAATTTGTTCTCTTGACAGTTTTGGTTAACGCTGATTTTAAGTTGCTTGAGTAATTAATTTTTTCTTCTTTACTTTTGGTTGGTTAACTATTTAAATTTCTGTTTAGTTAATATTTTTTTCTTAACCTTGGTTGTTAATGTTAATCTCTTGATAAGTTGACTCTTAAGGTCAATCTTTTTAAAGTTTGGTTTACACAAGTTGGTGTTTAAAGTTTTAATTAAGTTTTAATGTGCCCCCTTTTCTGCTAAATTTGGGATCCATATTTTCTGACTATGGTGGTCGTTTTGGTGTTGTGGAGAACATAAAAATTTTTTCATACTTGATTATTGTATTTTAACTGAAGTAATTTTTATTTCCTTACTATGGTGGTCGTGTTTGGTGTTGTAATAAACCCAAGAAAATTATCTATGTAATTATTATATTTTTATTTAAGTACTTATCAGCATTGAAGTTAATTTGTGTGTAAAATCAATAATTAATACCTATTCCTCAAAAACTTTTCCGTTGCCTTTCCAAATTATTTATAGGCTTGTTTTCGATTTCTTTACCCGCTAGACGGTAGTCTGTGAAACATCTGTCATCATTGAAACGTTTTGCACCCTGCTGTAGAGGCTAGTTCATACACTACTAACGCTGCAGCAAGGTCGAGGGGACGGGGTGTTTTGCTTACTCGCAGGCTTTTTCGATACAGGATTGGGACCCCTCGACGAGGCTAGAGGTGATTGACCTTGGTGTATCAGCGATTATTCGCCAATTTCTGGAGTTCATCCTACATTGGTTTCACCTTCCTGCGTGTTTTTCCCCTGGGGTTGCCGGGCTGTTGGCGGTTTTCCTGCCATCTAAAATCGCCAATCGAGCAGTTTTGGCGAATGGAGTAAAAAGCTTGGTAGCTAGCGACGAGGGCAGCCAGACGGAGCCAGACGGAAGGAGACGGAGCGGAGAGCGAGACACGAAAGAAAAATACTATCTGAAGAGTAGCTGTCTGCGCTCATAGAACGATGTATGAAGGAAATGGAGGAGAGAAACCACCGAGGTTGGGCGATGAAATGAGGACGAACCCCAAGTAGAAGGGGCGGAAGGCTCCGAAGCTACCTTTTCCTATTCAGTTTTCTAATTTTCATTCTTTTCTTTTAGCAAAATTGTGGCTGCGCTGTGACGTGGCCGAAGTTCACTTGTCGGATATCTGAGCCTACAATGTATCTACAATGTTAACTTCACTGTTTGGAACGGTATGAGAACTTTTTTTGTTATTACACACCACCGCCACCAATGTAAATTTCTGTATTTATTCAGTATCTCTTAATAAATTCCATATTTAATTTTAACTTTCTTGTAATGTTTTCACTTTAATTTAGAACACTGTACCCGACTGTATTTTACACAACGCATTAAATTAATTATTCTGTTGGAGCTAAAAACTATACCACTATTTACTATTTATTTGAACACTAGTGTTACAGTATATATTGTGTTTATCATGCATGTCACAAACTTTTCATATTCATGTGATTTAGAATTGATTATCCAAATATTGACTTTCATTTGATATTGAACTTAAAACAAAACATAAACTCTTAAATATTAAAAACTCCAACACTTTTGAGTTCATGAGTTCTTTTGAATTTCTTGAAAATTTTGTTTATAAAAGAGAGTTTTGTTCAAAATTTCATTTGATTTTCTTTTAAAATATTTATGCGTACCCGGAATTTATTTTTAATAGAAAGAGAAATTAAATTAATTGATAGTTATAATTGTACATGAACTATACAAGTAGTTTTATTCTTTCAGCTGACATTAAATTCATAGGTTTGTGAAGTATATTTTATGTTAATTGAAATAATTTATGATTTGGAGCATTACTATGGCTTCTTTGTTTTAGTTAACTCTCGCCAGGATGCAAATGAATTGAGAGTATTTACACTAAAATTTTTGAAAGTTTAAGAAAGAGAGGATATTTTGTTCTTTGCGCAGTGTACCAGTAGGACGATCGTTTGACAATAATTTTAAATATCATTTTATTCCTTAATCCATTAAATTTATGGCCGATTTTCATACACTAAAAATAATGTAAATATTGTACCACAAAATATAACCTATTATACCGTTAGTGCAAGATACACCGTAATTTCAGAAACCCTGGCTTAGGTTATGTCCTGAAACCATTGCAATGGCTTTAACAGTGAATAGAAGCAGGCAGAGGACTGCAAAACAAACTGTCGTGAGTTTGTTTCACTTATAGGAGCTTGCTGGGAATACCAAAATTGAATGCGGCTGCACGAAGGAAACTTCCACGCAAAGCCTTACTTCAGTCGCAATCACCACAAATGTGAGATGGTGTAAAGAGATCATGTCTAATGGCTCACGCAATGTATCTGACGTCCTTCTCAAACATGAGTTTTAATTTTGCGGAAGAGCAATTCCAAACATACACTTACCAGGTAGCTAAAGAAAAAAAAATACTGCTGACAATAACCTACGCAGAAATATTCTTAAATATGAAAGTATTACGGTGTGGAATAGATTAGCATCAAATGATAGTGTAAACGTGAAAGTTTTTTTTAGAATGGTTACGCAAATACTGAAAGATACAGAAATGCTATTTGAGATCCAGATGTGAAAACTTTGAACAACGTTCAATGGTCTTCTCATAATGCAAGAAAATAGAAACGCTTGTAGAATGATAAGGTATTGAAAAAATAAAAGCATCCAGAGAGAATAGATTAAACATTTCCTGTATAAAGCCCACTGAAAATGTTTGGAATGCGATTTCAGAATTCCATTTCCTCCTAAATCATTTCAAGAATGTGTAGAGTCCTCAGGATTTTTTTAAAGCAAGAGACATGAAAGATGAGCAATCCCCTCGCCGAGACTCGAACCTACGACCTCTGAAATACGCGACGAACATGCTAAATCATTACACCACAAATGCATGCTAAGAAGGCTGGAGAAATACCTTATATAGTCCCCCTCCTTTTAAAGGGCGATTGGGGATTGAGGGACGCAATCGTGAAACCCTGGGGCTGGAGAATCATCATTCACCGCCTTTTTTTAGTTCGGGCGCCACTGTAGATTTATTAGGTTCCTTTAAAGCAGGAAACATGAAAAATAAGCAATGCCCTCGCAGGCTCGAACCTCGGATCTCTTGAATAAGCGCCGAATGTGCTGACCATTACACTATGTATGCATGCTAAGAAGCTGGGAGAAATACCTTATGCAACTGTAGAGATATTAGGTTATTTCGAGGCAGGAGACATGAGAAATGAACAAAGCCCTCGCCGGGACTCGAACCTCGAACATCTCGAATACGCGCCGAGTGTGCTGACCATTACACTACGAAGACATGCTAAGAAGTTTGAAGAACTATCTTACAAGTTAGCAAATGAGTTTAAGCAGTCTGTTTCTTAATATCATTTGAAAATGTTTGTAAAAAGCGGGAACAATTACTGCCACATCTTTACTTTGTTCAGGGGTAGATCACATCATTTATTAAATTCCTCCTTTTTTGTGAATATATGTCCATCTATTTAACATATTGTTATTTTCTATTTTTGTTCCAGCTACTGAAACTAAGGCAGTTTCAAACATGTATACTTTTTTGAGTGTGAGTCATGCAGATAAAACTCTGCGTTAATTTATGGCTAATTTTCATGCATTCTCTGAAAAAATAAGCTATGCGTATTTTTATAAATAAAGTATAATAGTTTGATCCACTGCATTTTTTTATTGTTTGAACGAATGTAAAATTAAATAAATCAGCAGCAAACATAATTCGATCAGGCTGAAGAGAACAAGCATTCCGAATAGTTGTAATTCCATATATATAGTTTGAGTTTGAGCAACTCAAGTGTTTTACGTTTGATTTTACTATAGTTTAAATTTCTGGTTTACAATCAATTATGTATTATTAGGCAATATTGTGACACTTTTGTCTGAAATTTAGGGAGCATTAAACACTAATTACAATTGAAAAAAAAAATTAGCAACTGCCTCTCGTTTCCCGAAGAAGGATTCAGAAATTAACAACCAACTTAATTTATCATTTGCGTTAATTGTTTGGAAGAGAGCATTCATAACATGATTTTATATCTCCCGTTCTACTAGACCAATTGTAGAAATTTAACTTGCATTTTCCATGTCTCCAAAGCGCGACTTAAAATATATATCAGATTTATATACAGCATTGTTCTAACATAGGTATTTTGACACAAAATCGGACTTTTTCAGGAATAACATAAAATATTTTTGCCATATTTCAATTCTACGATTCAAATTATGCCTCAATATTCAATTTTGTAAAATTTGGCGCGAAACGAGAATTTAAATTTTATCTTGATGAACGAGAATTTAAATTTTATCATTTTTATCTTGAAATTTTATCTTGATATAGAGAAATTTAAATTTTATCTTGGCGTATTTTTTCAGTTTCTGCCAAGAATAAATCACTTGGAGAACATTTTAATTTATAAGCAACTTATTTTCCTTTCCTCTTTCCATTGACCACGAGCGTTGTCATTATTATCGCTTATAATAAATACGAAAAGTTTCAAACCGCGCCAATATGTAAATTCACGTATATCTTAGGAAATTTTGAATAAAAAAAACTCCATTTTTTTTTTGCAGATATACTTAGAAATAAATGTACTTTAAAATGACGTTAAAATTTGGTTGCAATATAATACAAAAATATTTTCGAAAAATTTATAAAAAATATTTAAAAATACAAATTTAAAAAAATCATAAAAAATGTGCGAATTATATTTGGATTAAGCCTGAATTTCGAATTCTGGAAGAAGGAATTGAGTAAGTTTGATAAAGAAAGAGATATTGATAAATATATCCGAAATTCCATTAACATTGTAGAGCTAAACTTGTAGAGACATTAGGTTTATTTCGAAGCAGGAGTCATGAAAAATATGCAAGGCCTTCGCCGGGAATCGAACCACGGACCTCTGAAATGTCGGCTCAGTGTGCTGACCACTACACCACGAAGGCACTCTAAGAATGTGGGAGATATACCTTATAAACGTTTGAGAGCTAATTTTCTAAAAAGTACTCATGCGATATTTACAAAACTTCTCACTTCGGTTTAATTTGGTTGTAAAATCGAAATATGGAAAAAAAATCGGTACGTCATTTCAGAAAAAAAAATCCGATTTTGTGTCAAAACACTTATGTTAGAGCAATGCTATGTATAAATCTAATACGTATCCTAAGTCGCGCTTTCGAGACATGAAAAACGCAAGTTGAATTTCGTGAATCGGCCCAGTAGGACGGAAGATATAGAACTATCCCTTTTTTTGCGCCGAGTATATTCTTCTTTTTTTATTTTCGCTTATAAGGTATTTTGTCCCATCTCGCATCATTACTTTGTGGTGTAAGTGTAACACACTCGGCGCGTATTCGAGAGGTCCATTTCGAGTCCCGGAGAGTAAATTGCAGATTTCTTCAGTATCTCTGCTTCCCCCAAAAAAGTAATGACTCTACAAATGGCGCCCGAACTGAAAAAGATGTTGAGTCACCAGGATTTGGCAGGGTTCCAGTTCCAGCGAGGGCATTGCTCATTTTTTGTGTCCTCCTGATTCAAATATTCTAATGATTCTACAATATTTAGATCAATTCTCACTGGAAGTCATTTGTTAGGCTTACAGAACGATTTCGTTGATAGTATAATTTAGTAAATTGAATTTAGTGATTAGTGAAACTAAAATTTCAGAATAATGAATGAAAATTTTTTAACCCATTCTTCAGCCAAATATGCAAAGCTTTATTTATCTTACTTACCTGGAGTTATTCCTCTTTAAATGTTGAAGGTAAAGAAATGCCATCAAGCTGATTGCAAATAATTTATTTACATTTACTGCTAGAAAAGTGGATTTTGTGAGTATTGATGCACTTATTTTGTAAAGTATAATGTTTTGCAAGCATTCTTTCATGTCCATTACTTATTTCATTATTCATATATCATCATTCGATCACATTTGCCACTTACAAGCAAAAATGTTTTGGAGGGATTAAAATACGTTAGAGCTTCAAGTATTGGATCTAAATGTGACTATAGCACATTCCAATATTTGAAACAAAAATCGCATAAGGAGTTACCTTCTTTTGGTAGGCAAAAAATACAAGTTGAGGAATCTATTTTTTTTCTTTTATCGTATGCCGTTTCAATAAAAATTATGCGATTAAAAGCTTCTTTTTCCATAAAACCAGCTACAAGATATACTCTTTTCAAGAAAGTCTATAAATGAAAGATTTTATTTTTAACTAACATATGAACTAGCAAAAATGTCTATGTTACTGTGGTTTCATATGAACTAGCAAAAAATGTCTATGTTACTGTGGTTTTTAGTTTAGTTTTTAGAAATGAATTACTGCCTGCAACTAAGCTTTGATACATGAATTAAGAAAAACCTATAGATTTGCATACAGCTTACAACCGCTTTCAATTAATTTTATAGGCATCATGCGATTATTTGTGTAATTAATTACAAACCAGATTATATATCCAAATAATAATCGAAATTAATTACGAAAAGCGTTTAAAATAAATGCTTTACTTCGGTACCTTTTTAAATAATTAAAGTCAATGAAAATTTTTAAAAAGGAAAAAAATAAAGCTTCATTGCAATTAATATTCAAGAAAGAAATGCATGACGGGAACTGAAAACATATCTTGTCTTTGTTAAAACACTTAAAATTATCAAAATTAATATTTTAACCGAATAACTGAGTATGCCGAAAAAACAATTTATTTCGATGGTGCTTTGGTAGGCATTTTGCTCCGCTGCAAATTTCCCAAGATAAGAAACAGTGTTTCTCTGGATGAATTATTTTCATTCAAAAGAGCGAACATGAAATAATTTTCTTTTCTTAATTTCTTTCTCGACCTCCTAGGATTTTCGTTTCAACTGCTACTCAGGTATTTTTTTATTTTCAGCATCGTATTAAACATTAGATTACAGGAATATCTACATAATTTCCTTTCAAGGAAAATTAATAGCAATCTTTTTCCGAAACACAAACGAAAATTTAGAATTTTTTTACCAACGTTTTTCCTACGTTTTCGTTTTTTCACGAAAACAAAACTGTAAAATTACTTGCAAGATTTAGAATGCATTTAAAGCATTTCCCTTTGGAAATGAAGATTCATCTTAACTTGATAACTGACGTTGATGATTCTCAACATCTCTCGAACTTTCAGAATAGAAAACGTGGAGGAGGCAGAACTTTGGAGATGCTTTTTCCATGAGCCATTATCGTTAACTATAAAAGAAATTGATATATGATCAGTCTTAAGAAAGATATTTCAAGCGCAAGACAGTAAATACTCATCATGTATCAGCGAGAATGAGTCGATGGTGCATTGCTCAACTTCCGTAAAAAATATAACTGATTTTCTGACTGAATTTCTTTGAGCTTTAACGCAAGTGCATAGTTCCTGTTCACAACTAGTTATAATGTTTCGGTAGAATATAATCTATCTTTGACAATGACTAAAATAGAAGATGCTTTTATGACGGGAAATATATCTTCAGAAGACTTACTTTAGTTTAACAGCAACTCCTTTCAATTTATGCAAAACATTCGCCGCAGTTTTATATAAAAGGCATTTTTCTCAAGAAAGCGATTTGTTATTCACGTGCTAATAATATTTTTTACACAATGGCTTGTAAATTAATTAAATATTTCTATTGATCAGAAGATTTTTTCCTTTTCGAACACTTATTGTTGAGAGTAATTAATTAAAATTCTGATGTTGATATTGCTCGTAGCACATCATTCATGAGAGTAAGAGATGCGCTGCATCAGTCTATCAGCAAGAGACGCACATCACGACCAGGTCACCATTGAAGGGGCGCATTGTTGATCTGATTCCGGTATTTTAATGAAGCAGCATGGAACAGCATTGTGTATAAAATATAATTTATTCCACGCACAGAAACGTGATTCGTGCTGGAAGCAACAGCTTTTCACACCCAGTGGACCCACCAGAAAAGTCTCTGATGTATACATTGTAAATATTGATTATTACTGTAGTTGTGACTATGTCACTGGGGCTATACACTGTAGCATTTCATTCATGCAAGCGAGAGGTGCATCAGCCAAACAACAAGAGGTGCACATCACGTGTAAGTTTTTGCATCACAAATGCCCTCTCCCCTCAGAGTCTTTTCTGGCATGTCCGCTGGGAGTCAAAAGCTGCTACAGTGCTCTCCGCAAGAATTACTTTTCTGTATATGGAATAAATTACATTTTTCATTAAAAGACGGGAGTCAGATCAACAATTTTCAATATATTTATAGTCTTATGAGGCATATGTGCAAAATGCGTGGTTTGGATGTGTATTTTAAGCAAAAGTTGTTTTTCTATTTTTGTTTATTTGGATTGTTTCGAACATGACAGTCACAATTGAAAATATTGTTGCGTGCTCACGGGTTCGTAATGGATTGAATACACAAGTCGTTAAAAAGTTAAGGAAATTTATTCTTTTCACAAGAAATAAAACGAAATTCTGAAATATTTCCTCAGAGATATTCGTGCAATATCTCACAGTAGTTATATTTAAACCTAATGAAACATCGAATACAACTCAATTCAAAATACAGAGAAAGTTAATCCCATCTCACAGAGAATTTGCTACAATCAATAACAGCACAAAATAAGCAACAGCTCGCTTAAAACAACTACAACTGAGCTGAGATGTTTTAATCGAGCTTTTATAAACTTTTTAATCATTATAAGAATTTTCTGATATTACCTATTTTCTCAATTTTTCTGAATAGCAAAACAGTATCATTACGAGATATCTATTTATTAAATATTAAATGCACGCGTTCTTGTATTTTTACTTTTTCCGCGCAGCTTTCTCTTAAATTTCGTCACGTGCTGCATTTCACGGGAAAATAAAACAATTTTAATTACAGTTCTATTAAAATAGCTAAATAAATACAAAATCCGTAACACTGCCCGCTTCCCAAGGACTGCACGTCTCGGGCAGTACAGTCCCTGGACAGGATGATGCCAAATTTAAAACTAAGGCATCACTGCAATAATGAACATTACATTACAAAAAAAACAAAAACAATAATTGCAATAAGTAACTTGAAACAAATCAAATACTATCAACTGCTAAATACAAATCAAATACTAAATACAAATGGAATACTAAATACAAAAAGGACTATGATCTTATATTATTTACATTACTATTTACAATTATATACACTGCGTACTAGGGCCATGTTAAGGAGCTAACCTGTCGTAATGAACGACTTAAGGCTTAGATTTCAATAACATACGGATCTGAACCACGACGTCGTTCAGTCTGCTTAGGACTGTGTGCGGACCAACCTAAGGTGATTGTAATTTCGGAGAGAGTTCTTTACGAAGAGTGGGATTCTACAAACGTTGTCTCCTTCGTTGAAACGATGCCCAGTAGCTCTGGTATCGTATCGGATCTCCATCTTCTCTGTCGCCAAGTTGACTCGCTCTCATGCGAAGTTGTGCATCACTTCAAACAATGCCTGGAGATCTTGACTGTATTCCTCAGGCGATGAAGGCGCATGCGGAGGGCAACCAAACAAAAGGTTACATGGCAGACGAAGGTCACGACCGAAAAGCATCTGAGATGGGGAATAGCCGGTAGTCTCGTGGACAGCACTGCGGTAAAGCCAGTAAAAACAGTGGTAACTTCTTGTCCCAGTCCTGTTGGTTTCTGGAAACCACTAATGAGAGATTATTGAGGATGGTTCGATTGAACCTCTCTATCATGCCGTCCGACTGGGAATGTAAAGGCGTCGTTTGGGTTTTGTCAATGCCGACCAGTTTGCAGAGTTCTTTAATTACAGCCGAGGTAAAATTCCTTCCCTGATCGGAATGTAACTGAAGAGGCACTCCGAACCTGGAAATCCAGTGCTGTATCATCATCTCTGCTACTCTGATAGCCTCTTGATCAGGAATAAGATACGCTTCAGGCCACTTAGTGAAGTAATCGATGACAACGAGGATGTATTTGTTGCCATCAGCAGTTCGTGGCAGAGGTCCTAAGATGTCAAAGGCGATACTTTCAAAAGGTGCTCCCACATTGTAACCTTGCAGCTTCCTTCAGCTGCGTTTCTTAGGTCCTTTCCGACTTGCACAGACATCGCAAGATCGGCACCACTTTTGGTACATCATCCTTTGCATTATTCCAGTAGAAACGTCCCGAACTCTCTGCAAGGTCTTCATTATTCCGAAGTGGCCTCCTGCGGGGCTGCTATGTAATTCTTTAAGGATGTCCAGGATCTTGGGAGTAGCAGCTGCCATCAGAATGTCTTTCCATCATCCAAATCGAACTTTTGGTACAAGACGCCGTTTCGAATGTGGAATGACACCCATAGTGCCCAATATTGTTTTGTTGTAGGAATATAGATCGAAATATCCTCCCAGATAGGTTTTCTGTTTGAAGACTCTATTAAATCTGTTATAGGTTTAATGTCACGGTCTTCCAGCTGGTCTTTCCTGACTTCTTGTCACTCCATCGGTCTGGATCAGCCGATGTTGATGTTGTAATTTGCCGTGCTACCGGATTAAGCGGCTGGTACTTTGTTTTGAAATCTAGTCTCTGGTTTTTCGGGGAGATTTTGCAAGATATCCGCTGCTTCTGCTCTCAGAGAAGCAGCGAGATGACAGGCCTTAGCTTGGGAATCCAATCCATTCGCATCTGCAACTATAGCAAATTGTGTCTTATACACTTGCCAGGCGGTCTTCCCATCATATGTGGATAACTTCAGGGAGAGACGAGAAGGCACGTATAAAAATTTTAAAATATAACTATTGCTCCCTGCCTTCGTTATGAATTTCCTTATATCAACTTGTTTAGTTACTGCAGAAAACCTGCCATCAATTTATTGTTCGATTTGTTGTCGAACGGCAGAAACTCTTTCTTCAGGTTCTCCAACTCTGTTGTCAAATCTGTCTTCTATAGCTTCAATTTTTTTCTATTATGCATGCGCTTCTCTTTTAATTTCCTCTTGGCCCACTTTCATTGCTTCTTTAACAGCTTTCATCTTTTCTTTAACAGATTCCTGATCAACTTTCATCTCTTCTTTAAAAGTTACTTGTTCAGCTTTCATTTCTTCTTTAACGGATTCTTGGCTAGCTCTCATCTCCTCTTTAACGGATTTTATCTCTGCCTTAACAGAGTCTTTCATGTCTCCTTTAAATGCAGCAAAGGCTTCCATAAATTGCCTTAATTGTTTTTCCATCGCTCTTGTTATTGGCATTCAAATCCAACTTCTGACTTCAGAAAATGTTGCGTGCGTAGGTCCCTAATGGATCGAATGCACAAGTCATTAAAAAGGTAATAAAATTTATTCTCTTCACAAGAAATAAAACAAAATGCTCAAATATTTCCTCTCGCTTAATATAGTATACAATTATTATGCAGTTTAGAAAGCATTCGGTACCAAAACATGTGCATAATAAACATTTCAAATAATTTGTAAAGTATGTTATTAACGACATTCATAATTACATGCTTTATGGCTGACAAAATTGTGCACAAACTCTCATCAAATGTTTCGTCAGCGAATTATGCAGCCATTAGAATTTGTTTTTCTAAAATGTTAATTTTTAATTTATAAATCAACATTATATTACTAGTGCCTTAGTGTAGGAAACTTCTGAAATTGTAATTTTTTTGTTTCTTTTGTATTTTATAATTTACAATGCAGTGGATTAGTCGAATGTCTTCTCTATATTTTGAGAAAATAATATTTGAATACATTGAGAAGGTAATCATGTTCTAATACACAGTAACAAACTACCTTGTATTTTGACCTTCAGTAAAGTAGTCAGAAATGTTGTTATCTGAAAGCCTTTGAAAAAAAACATTTATGGAGAACTACCTGGATCAACTTGTACAACATAAGACTAAACACCACCCACTATTTACAAATGCTGATTTTCGCAACTGACTACGCAGCAAATGAATATGAAATGTTGATGCTGCCTGTTCAGAAGAGCAATAAAACCCTTTTTCGTGAGGGAGCAAGTTTGAAAAACTGAATACTCTTGGCTCCACCAGAAAGCAAAGGTGGTTAACTTGACCATCGTCTGAATTGGGGACATTTGACAGAAAAGCGCAACGAAATGGACTGATTTGAGGGGTTTAATACTGAAAGCATAAACAATTTCAAATTTCGCAAGCACCGTATGAAAAGAGTTATGACATGCAGTAATTTTGCTACCCACACTCATTTTAATTCATGAAAGTCCTTCTTGTTTAGTAGAAGAATGCAGGCGTGATGAAAAAGTAGAAGTTCGAAATAGGAACCTATCAAAATATCGTTAATGAAAAGCTAAAAAGGTAACGCAACGAAAAAAAAAACACTTTAATAAAATAATAATACTTTAATAATTTAACTTTAATAAAATATAATTAGCGTGTCTCCTTAGATGATGAAGATATTATTAATAAAATTTCGTTTTTATTTCTTCTTTTGTTTTTCAATTCTATTATAATTATCAGGGAAAACTAAATAATCAGGAATTCGAAAATGTTAAAACAAATGTAAGGAAATACTATTATTCTAAATTTCAAATATAACGCAAAAAAAAAAATAAAAGCATAATTTTTAATAAAATGAACAGAGTATTTTCTAATATGATAACGGTATAAATTTCAAAATTTTGTCTTTCGATGCGTCATAATTTTCAGTTAAATCCTAATAGCAGGAAATTAATGAAAATTAAATCGCAAATTTATGGCAACTCATCCATATAAACAATGATAATTGAAACAGACTGAAAAAGGAATTCGAAAGGTTCTAGGAATTAAGTGACTATTAAAAGTTTTCCAAACAGTATTGTGAAATATATATTTTGCTTGCCGACTGTATACCAAGAAATGGCTGAATACTTAATTAAATTTAAAGAAATGAATTATTATCTTTATGCACGTATATAAATATACACAGGATAACAGGAAAATAAATTTCAGTGTCTTAAAAAGAAAAGCATTTTATTTATATTTATGGTAACTTAAAATACATAATCACAATTTCTAAGCTGATTTAAGAAGTAATTTAATTTACTTCTACAACGTGTTAATAATACCAAAATATTTCGCAGGTACTGTATTTTCTGGCGCACACTGCGCGCTTTCAAAACAAAGAATAAAGCTTGAAATTTACAGGTTCTTTTAAATGCCAAGTTTAAAAATGATAGATTTAAAAATACTTAATGAACATAAAAGAAATTAGGTTTCTATGTGTACTTAAATGCTGTTTATTTAAAAGAAATGGCATATCTTATAAACTTAAAAAAATTTTCATTATCGGGAGAACATGAAAAGTTCGTAATCTTCGTTCTCCGTTAGATATTTAGCCACATCCTTAAATTTTGTTTCATATTCACCATCATTGTTACTTTGATCCTTAAATACGTAATCAACACCATTCGTTCCAACTTTCACCAACACCAAACACCCTTGCTGCAGCACGATTTCCATGTCCTTTCGCAAAATGAATGGCTTTGCATTTGAAACCAGCACTGTGTTTTTTTTTCTTAGGAGCCATATTTATTAATAAAAGTAACACAATATCAACTATATTTCAGCTAAAGCAAATGCAATTAACCAAAGCTTTCGGTTTTCACTTCACGTCTTCAAATGATTACAGAAAGAGAAAACATCCAACTCCTAATTCCACGATTTCATTCAGGTTGGAAATGCATTCTTACTCCATGCTGTATTCCTTTTTCTCGAAACCCTTCAATAGCATTCTGTTGGAACTTTTGCATCGAATACAATCCACCCTCTTTGCAGAAATCTTTACAGTTTGTCTATCATAAGAAAAGCTATCGCCAGTTAGTCTGCAGCTGTCTGTTGCCGTAGAAACGAGACTTCACCCATTTTCCGTCATTTAGTTTGTCATCTGCGCCGCATTTAAAGATGAACTAGGGACCCTTGGTTCGTACTTATTTGAAATATACTAGCCCTGTTGCTATAGCGACCGCCACCCGCCAGACAGTGTGGTGGGGACTGTTCTTCTCGTAGACAGGCAGTACGCATTCAAGCATTTAACCCCCACACATAATTGTTCCCCTTGTAGGGTTCAACTCTTTAAATCTATAGTTCTGACTAAGAACCGCACGAACATTTAACAAGCGAGTAATCGCTTAAGTGTGTGAATAGAATACTTAAGACTTCAGAAGGGTTTAAAACCCTTTATTGTTCAATATATTTACAATCAGTTCCGGCTTGGAACGTTACAATAAAGCCACCTCTCGGGCTTGAACTCAAATACTAATAATTTGAACTAAAATTAACTTAACTAAAGTTCTTAAATAAATATAGCCGAAGCTATCAGAATCTAACTAGTTGGCCCCTAAGTATTAATTGAAACGGCGAAGCCTAGCAAGGGCCTAGATATGGCCGAGCGTAGTAACAGCTAAGAGAGATGTGGCCAGAAGGCAAACGCGCGTTGCTCAGGAAATCAGACTCTCTCTGTTGAAGTCGGTTAAGTCACGACTTAAATAGTACTCATTCTCATTTGTATTCTCTGCGTTTCTGAATACACATTCTGGCAGGAAATTGTAAGCTGAAATTAGAATAAGATAGGAAAGATACAAAACTTAAAATAACTGTTAGAAAACGCATAATAAACCTTACACCCTTATCGTTTGTCAATTCGAAAGACTAGGACAAATCTTCAAGTAAGTGACCTCAAAAGGCAACAGAATTGTATATCTATCTTTTAGGTTTCTTTGTGAAGATTCAAGTGCTCGTTATATGGCGAATATACCTAATAATTAAAAATTGCAGCACGAAATTATAGATGAGCGTTATATACCGGTGAGCGTTATACCCCAGAAAATATGGTACTTAACATATTGTACGTACCAGGTCCAAATCCTTTCATGCATTCAATACATGTTATATGTTAGAACTGAAGTAAAGGATACGTAATGTGTCTAATAATTAAAGGGTATCTTATGAAAATTTCACATTGAAAACTAATGATATAAAATAAAGTAAAGCTCTAACTTATCTTAGTACGTTGTATACATTTTGTATGAAGAGTATCGTTCTTTTAACAATAGTAAGGTCTCACTTTAAGGCTCCCTGGAGTAATAAAAATGCATAGCCCGCGCATTCCTTGCAGAATATTAATGGCTCCAGGGATTAATGTAGTTGTTTAAGAGGGAATTAAACAATAACTATCAATTTCAGCATTCCTTTCAGAATCTAAATTTAGATCCGCTATTAACAGAAGCTCTTGCGAGGAGCATCACTTACGTTTCCTTGGAGAATATTACTTTCCATTATCAAAGCTGTTAACTGCTGGCGAGAAATTTATTTGAATATTTGAAGACAGTAAATGCTTTCAGGTTAGAAATAAATCAAAATTTGGTGAATTATACGCTATTTGAAATTCTATGCATGTATCAACTCTTTCACCTTTAATGAGAAGTACATTTTACTTTTCCTCCGATATTTATTCTCTCGAAAACGCAATAAGAGTTATGCATTATATAACACCAATTTAATCTTTTTTTAATACTAACTACTATATTTTATAGCCAAATTTATCGCTTCGAAGTGATTATTTTAAAATTTCTATGAACTTTACAATGGAAAATATGAAAAGTTACAATTATTCTAAAGATAGTTTGTAGCTTTTAATTAGTTATTATATGACTGCTGAAGCAATAAAACTTTGATTTTTGGGAACCCAGTACAGTGCTTGTAATGTAGAAAAACAGGAACTATCAGTTTATAAGGAATTTACTCCCTCCTCTCTGCAGGCTTGTGTGGTGTAACGGTAGCACACTCGGCGCATATTCGAGAGCTCCAGGTTCGAGTCCTGGCTAAGGCATTGCTCATTTTTCACATCACCTGCTTCAAAATAACCTAATGTCTCTACAGTGAAGTCCGAACTAAAAGGGGGTGGATGATGATTCTTCACCACCAGGATTTGGCGATTGGGTTCCTCTAATTCTCAGTCGCCATTCAAAAGGGGAAGTATAGGAAGGTGCCAGAAGTGGGCGCAGTCCTACCCACCTAACCAAACAAGTTCGTGTTATGGTTATAACACGCCCAATTTAGCAAAGGAAAATAATTAAAACATAAAATAACTAAATGTAAATAATCATGTGTAAATAATAATTAAAAACATAAAAGTAAAGAAAAGGACAAATATAAATATTTATACAAAAGCAAACACCAAAGACAAAAAAAATCCCGCGAACGGCAAAAACAAACTATGGTTACAAAAAAATTAATAAAATAGTGATGGCAATAAAAAGTAACTATCATTCATCGATTCTCACTGCTCGGCGCTCACCGTTAATAATTTTCCTAATAGGTTTATATAACTATGCGAAATCTTTATAGCATAAAAAAAAGGGATTTTCAAAATGAATTTTTTATTGTTTCCTAAGCTGTTATTGTAGGGATAGACTTCCAGTAAGTGCTTAGCATCACCAAACAAACCATATAGTTTATATTTATCGTCGTCTTGTATTTTAAACCTAGTGAAGTATGCCAGGAAACGCCCATGTCCGGTCAGAAACTGGTCAAAAACTGTCCTCTCTAACGTCAAAATCATTGAAGATAATATTCTTTTTCTTAGTCAATTTTAAGTGTTTCAAATAACCACTTTTTCTTTCAGAAGTATTCCACTGTGACTGCCATTGCTTAATATAATAAGAATAAAGAACTATGGTTGCTATTTATTTTAACCTCGAACATAAGGCGTCCTCGAAACACTCCACAGGGCAGCCTCTTTTGCAAGCACATCCTCTCTCTCTGTATTTTTTTTTCTTTCTCTTTTCTGCGTACCTCCATGGTGTAACGGTATCACACTTAACGCGAGAAGTCGAGTTGAGTCCCGGTGAGGGCATTGCTCATTTTTTGTGCCTCCTGCTTCAAAATAGCATAATGACTCTATTGAATAGTTGGGAACAAAACCCAAGTTTTCCAACTATTAATTTGCAAAGTTGATCGCGTTGTTGAAGTGCTCTTTTAGGAATACCTAAGTTCTTAAAAAAATGATGTTAATGTTATGTTACATGAACTGCATAAGGCGAAGGACATGCGAAAAATAACCTTTATTTTGAAATATTAAACAGAAATCACAGAATGGTTGATTGTTCTATAGACGTACTTAAATTTGCATATTGTGATATAAGAGCTTGCAGTCATTTTGAATTAATCGGAAATATGAAGTCAAAAATATAAGAAAGAAGTGGATTCAAGTATATTAAAAAAACTGATTTATTTTGTTCATAAAATAGGTTATGGTTATATAAAAACTTATTCTGTTTATCAGACAAGTGTTAGCGGCAATTTTGTGCGTTCCAGCAAAGTTTTTGAAGAAAGACCTATATAAAAGTGTTTCTCTCGATAAACGGAAAACGCCCGCTTATTTTGCTAAAATCAATTAAGAAATGGCAACAACGAAAAGATTCGACATTTTTCCTTGTTATTGCTGTTGTCTATGAATTTCATGGCAGGATAATTACCAAACCCTCCTAAGGAGGTTCGACTGCTATTTCCACCCCAAATTTGAGGGGTGAGCCTCCTGGGGGTAGGTCCGACGGATTCCTTTTATCTATCACTTAACAACTCCTTGTACCATATTAACGGCACATTTCTGAATGGAAATTCTATGGACAAATCTGTCTTTTTATGTCCTTTCTACCTGCTTTTACATTTTGCTAGATATTTTTGAATCACACTGTGTTAAAGGAACAAGGCTATGTAACCACATTTGGCAAAATTACTGCATTAAATTTAGGGCAGTTACCACCTTTTTAATTTTTGTTTAATTCATGGACGTTAGATTAAATTATGTTTACATAACAAAGAATCAGGAATAATATTATTGGCTATAAAATTATCAATCAATATATTAAAGTAATATCTTTGTGAATAATACGTTTATCAGCGGTATTTTTGTGTCAATTTTAATGTCTTATTTTGAAATCACAGAAGACTCCGACTTCAATAGGCAAGGCAGAATTTTGCGTGGTGCGCCCTGTGGCAAGAAGGTGCTTTCTCCATTGAATCTGGAGTACAATGATGGAAGAATACCCGTCAGACGTTACAGTGGAAAACGTCTATTGCCAAAGTGTGTTATCCAGCTTCATACGGCACAAACGCCTGGCATCATAGTATGGGGAGCTATTGGACAAAGCAGATTGCGAGCAACCTTAACAGTGATTCCTACATAAGCTAAGTTGTGGTGCCAGAAGTTCTCCCAATTTCCGGAGCTATATTTCAGGAGGATAATGCGCCTGTGCATGTTTCTCAGACTACACAAGTTTTCTTTATGGCACAACAGGTTTACTTTTGCTTTTTGGTTTTGCTTTTTCCGTAGTCTGATTAGTCCCCGGATATGTCGCCCACTGAGCGCATGTCTGCGATTTCGTCGTCGGCAACTCGCACGTACAGCTGGTGGGGCACACAGTAAGACTGAGCTTTGGCGCCATAATGCCATTCCCCAGGATTACATTAAGAAACTGTCTGATTCAGTGCCACGATGTGTAGGAGCTCTTATCGCTCAGCGTGGCTGACAAGGTACTGATTTCCGAAGTTCGTCTCATTTTTTTTATCTTGTAAATTTGATCGTTTATTTGTACTACTACCAGTAATATGTGGAATAAATTTCAACCATTTTCGTCAATTCCTTCATGGTGTTGCATTTTTCGCAAACATTTGTGTAGCTTTTAGGAAACTTAATGATGCCCTAATTAAATCTCTGCCCTTATCTACACTAAACAATGGAACTTATCATCCACCACTCATTATTATACACTGTGATACCTTTCTTCTGACAGATGTCGGTTATGTAGCTGAAAAATGCAAAAGCACATTTATCCTGTAAGCTATGCAATTCAGAAGTTAGCTTGATATCAGCAGTCGTAGTTCTACTACTCAAAAGGAAAGCGCATAGTATCTAAAGTATGGAGTGCGCATTGAGAGAAAGGAAAATTATGAAAAATCTAGTGAAGCATCATATGTTTGGTTTATACAGCTCTAGTAAAAAGATGTGCGCATTTCAGGGCTTACGTTGCAGCAAAATGTGTTGCATTTTCGTAAATATTTCAATGGAGAGGACCCAGATTTCACAGCAACTGTTAGTTAGCTCGACTGAGGAAAGAAGAAGTGATATCCATTCCTTTATCGAATTTCGAAGAAATGCAGGTATTCAAAAAGCATTTCAGGAATTAGTTGAAATCTTGACGGATTGTCTGATATTTAACTGTGATGAGTCACTCCATTATTGCAGAATGTTACTTAGCAAGAGTTTTGCAGCCAAAACTGAAGGTGTAGGCTCTGGCTATTAGAATAGTAAGGAAAGGCTGACACATTTAGCACACAATAATGCTACATCGAAACTCAAAATAATGTATTTTGTAATGATTGAAAAGTTCCCAAATCCTAGAGCGTTTGAAGCATTTTCAAAAAATGCTCTTCGTATAAAATAACGTTGTCAGAAAAGTGCATAAATGAGCAGTGAAATTTTGAAAGATTAACGATTTAAAGAAATGATGCCTTCATTAGAGAAGGTTTTGAGAGAAAATAATGTACTCAGGAAAGCTGTTTTGTTATTAGATAATTAATGCTCAATGCACCTTCATGCAGAGGACTTTCAAGATTATGACATTATGGAAATGTATATGCAGTCTAAAGAAATATGAAACATAGATTTTTGGACCCAAGATTGAACTATATACCGACTAGCAAAATGTACGCTGCAATCGTCTAAAATACAGCGCGGGCTTTTGCCTTACAAAAATGCGATATGTTCTTCAAACACTGTCTTGGAATCAAAATGAGTAATACAGATGCCTTGTTCAGATTGGAAAAAGAATGAATGTTCTTTTTACACATGGATTGAAAAACTGTTTAAATCTTGCTGATATGAAGAATTCATAAAAAATTGTTAATTTCTTTTTTATTTAAGGCTTTGAATATTTGAATCGCTTTCTTTTATTTTAATATGTAATATTTATCATATGATTGAGACTGGATATTTTAGAAGAAATGTGAATGTGCCTAACTACTTTTTAATGTTTTGCTATAAGGATGTATAAGGGAATTAAATGTTCCGTTGTACAAATGTTGTAATGTTTCAGATTTGAATTTTATCTAAATAATATGAGACCTATTTTAGTAAACTGGTGATGATTTGTGAGTGCCAAAGCCTAATATTTTGAGTATTTATTTAGACTTTCTGGCCAGCCACAGGTTTAAAAAAAGGTGTAGTGCCTAGACCAGTGTTTCTCAACCTTTTTGGACCAAACGCCCCCTTTGTAAGACCCGCTTCTTAATTCGCCCCCCTATAAATTTTAACAGATAAAAATTGTACGATAATCCCTAATATAAAGTAGATTTGGCTTACATTAGGCGTTAGTAAGATATATCCAAAGAATTTTGAAAGGAACAATTGTAGAATAACATTTATTAGTTAGAAATTTAATTTAATTTACAAAAAAAGTAAGATACATAAAGTAATGTGTTTTAATTTTAACATAACAAAGAAATAATAAACTAAATGAAATTTTAATGAGAACCTTGAGGTTGGTGATCTTGACAAAGTTTAAAATTTTAATGGAACCTTGAGGTTGGTGATCTTGACAAAGTTTAATAATATTGGGTTCTAATTTTGACAGATATAATCGTAAGTCACCTTGTTGGGAAATGTTGAGGCGATTTCTTTGCTTAGTCAGCATTTGAGAAACCGCACTAAAACCCTTTTCCACTAGGTATGACGTTGGAAATGCCATGATTAATAGTCTTATTTCTATACATAGTCTCTGAAATGTGTTAGTACTGCTAATTTTTATCCAAATTTCTTCTAAAATTTATTCTATTATAATTAATCTATTATAATTTGTTGATTCTAAATAACTAATGACTGTATCAAATAGGTTGAACATTCTTCTGAGGCAACTTCCTTTAGATAGCCACCTGACCTCCGTGTGCAATAATAGGCGCTCATATTCTTCATCATTTTCATGGCAAAGTTGCCGAAATAATCTATCATTAAGTGGGTGTGCTTTTATTTTGTTAACTATTGATTTTACTAAATTCATTGTTTCGTGTAATCTCCCGCCAATGGATTTGGCAACCAAGTGTTGCCTATGAATTATACAATGAATTGTAAAGATATTTGGATTTTCTTCCTTCAACATGGTTATAAAACCACGATGACGTCATACCATCGAAGGGGCACCATCCGTTGCACAGGCCAATATATTTTTCAAAGGAATTTGTTTTTAATCAAAATAGGTTTTAAAACATTCATATATTGATGTGCCTTTCGTATCAGTGACTAAATGTCTGCAGAATAACATTTCTTCGATGATTTTTGTATCCTTTATGTACCTAACATAAGCCATTAATATTGCATCACTATCCCGTACACTACTCTCATCCGACTGTATAGTGAACTCTCGTGTTTGGAGATCCGCAGTTAGTTGATTTTCAACATCATTGGCTATTTCATTAATCCTTCTTGATATGGTATCATTACTTAATGGAATCATTGACAAAATATTGGCTGGATCTGCTGAAGTCATGGTAAGAACTTCCTTTATAACCGGTAATAATAATTTCTCTCCAATATTATGAGGTTTCGCATTTTGAGCTATTATACGTGAAATCTTATATGACACCTCCAATCCCTTATTTATATTTGTGGTTGCTGTTTTGAATACATTGATTATTTTATTTCTTTTGGTAAACATCGTTTTTAAATTTTCGAAATATTCAATGTCTTTGTCCTGCTTGTCGGGATGTTTTCTTTTTAAATGTTCAATCATCCGGGATAGTTTCATTGCTTCATTAGAAAATACCTGATTGCACAGCAAACACATTGGAAGTTGGCTATTTTGTGGCGAAGAAATAAAATCAAACTTTACATATTCAAAGAATTTTGCCGGCATTTCTTTTTCTGGGACATTTTTAGAGGTTGATCTATAATTCAAATTTAAAAAAAATCAGTTTTAAATATATAAAAAATAAGTAAATTTGAAAATATTTATTTACTCAATGGGTAGAGGAGAACTGCCATATGCGTACCACTTAATTTCAAATGTGATTTATATATTATTTAGTAATAATTTATAGGAATATTATAATTTGAAACCAATCTATAACTACCGAAGTTGCTAATTGACCACAATGTTTTAATTATTATTGAGAAATATTTGTGATATGATCATTTTTCCAAGACAATGTATACAGTATGCTTTCGGATACCGGTATCCTAAAGCGTATCTATATGAAAATAGTACTTCTTGAATAAGTTTATATGTAAGTAAACCATTTTATTCACAAAAATATATTTTATAAAGAAAGCTCAGAAAACTCACCTGATTTCTTCAATCTCTTATAATTCACAACAAAACAATTATTGTAACGGAATTTTTGTTCCTACTTTATCGATTTAATTAGAACTTACAATATAAAGCCTTTGTTTAGAAATAAATGACCTAATACGCATTAGGTGACCAGTATGCATATGGCAACTCTCTCCCATAAGTAATAATTAACTTACCTATGATATACGGAACAAAATGAAATACGTTTATTTTAAAAATAATGCAAATATCATATATGGCGAGAGCACAACAGATCACATTAAAATTCAAATTTAATAATACTCAGTACTGACTGCTCGACTAAATGATTGAAATCGTTGCACACGCAAAGTGAATCTAAGGCATGCGCACTAGGGATTGCAATACCGGACTGTACGATGCAACTTTTTATTCACATTCCAATTAATTTTGCCCGTTAGGGAGACATTTAAAACACTGAATATACATTGTAGCAATTAAATACCAAAGGATAACAATATTGTTTTACAAAATGTTTTATTCGCTTCTTTCACAACGCAATAGAAAAATGCAGCGGCCCATCACTGAAAGCGGGTATTCAAAATGATTTCGCCCACGCAAAATGAATATCGCCCCCCAAAAGCGTATAGTCAAATAATCGCCCACTGTAAGTTTTCGATCGCCCCCCAGGGGGCGATATCGCCCAGGTTGAGAATCACTGGCCTAGACCTTATATGTGTTAAACGGAAACGTAAGTAGCTGCCTATAGGTAAATAGTTAGAGACTAGTTTTTGGCCAAACGTTTAGTGCGGTAAGTTTTATAAACTGTAGATTTGTAAAATTTAAGTACAGTATTTAGACATAATGTACATGATCAAGTGTGTTCATGTGTTGTGACGTAAAATAAACTAAACATCCTACGTTGAGTGTACATAGGAGACTACTCAGCTATGGGCGTTACATATTTTAAAGGGAAATATATTGCGTTTAGTTTAAATAAAAAGAAATAAAATACCAGTGCAAACATGTACTCTGCAAATCAAACAGGTAATAAGCTTTTAGAAAATACGTAACTAATGTAACAGTATTGAAACCAAATATCCGGCTGATAATATATGTATGCATATTAATCATATGCATATTAATCATAGAATCAAATGCATATTAATCATAGAATCAAATGTGTAAATGTGGTAAAGAATCAACAACTTCATCTTATGAATAAACTCTTTTTTTCTATAATTTCTTTCGCCGTGCTCTTTGCTACTCCATAGAATGATTGAAAAATTTTGTAATTGCCTATTATATTGACTTATGGGGGTTTATATTTGTCTTAAATAACCAATTTAGCTTCAGTTATATTTTCTTTCCTATAAGCATTCATTCCCCTAATTATAAGTGCCAGAATATTCGTATTTGGTAGCGTGTGTAGTAATGCAAATTCTACCTTGAGTAGAAATGTTTTAAGTACCGAGTTCTAGAACGGAAAGTGAGAGAGTTTGGGCAAGAGTTGTATTTCTGTAGCGTGAGCTTCTGTTCTGCATTTATTGCTGGTTAACAGGGCGTAACAGCTATTACTCTGCTTCCACTAACCATTAGTCACGTTTTTAGGATTAGGGACAGTATTAGGATGATTTTTTGGGACTAATTAACTAACTAACTAATCCTGGGAGTATTTGCAAATAGGACGCTGATTTTTGTTGACTGACTGCTAAATTATTCTTCTGCTTGTTAATATCTTCGAATTTTTAGTTTAGTTCTTTCTATTTGAGTTACCTCTCGAGTGACGCGTAGTATGTTAGCGTCAAGTCGACGCATTGTAAATTTTAAATAGCTAATAAAGGGCTCTTTTTACCCTTCTTCTGTGGGCTTTCTACGCGTAATTCAGTTGTCACATCAGAAGACAATCAAGAGGCTCTTACAGACTAACATATGTTTTGTCACAAAACCGTGGCGCTGATTTTAATTATAATGTCAGTCCATAGAGCTGTATTGTTCCGTAATAGAACTTTCCATTAAAACGCTTGTTCTATTCCAGAGATCAGACTGGCTGACTTTTCAAAATGGAAGATTTTTCTGAACTTCACATCAGACATCAAGACATCATTGTTAAGATGTTGGCAGTGTTGCTGCACATTAACGAATTTATCCAATGTTGTAATAATACTTATGAAAAGTTTAAACGTTTACTGCGAAGTAGAAAATCATTTGTATATTTATAATGATTTATGAATATGCTTATTTCTGTTCTGAATCTGAATCCACTAAAGGTCGGTCGGTTACGATGCTGAGCTGAATTAGCTCATCCGTAATTTAATTTCTAGTGAACGTGTAAGGTTTTAGTTAAACTAACCAAGTTTATTTTAATTTAAATCTTTTCTATCTCCTCTCTGCTTCAACTTCCTGTCAGAAGAAGCGCGCGTTTTTAGCTTATGCTAATTTTGAAGTTCAGCCAAGCACTATTTAAGCCAGAGGTAGAAACCTCTCGGTGTGTGAGAGCTCAGACTCAGATCACGGTCACGCCGCTCAACGTTCGTCTGACCAGCTAGCAGTTTAAATTTATAAGCCATAGTGCTTACTACGTGATTGCATTGTAAAACAAATTAAAGTGCGGTAGTATTTAGTATACCTTGCTACGCACCCTTTTCGGTAGAGGCCAATCTCCGCGAATTGCTCTGCGAAGCAAAGTTTAATTTAAGTTATATTTTAATTTATTTAAATTTATTTGATTGTTAAGTTCGACCAAAGTGTGGTCTGTTACGTTCTGTATCTCTCCCGAATTGGGAGGTTTGTTATTAATAGTGATTTAATAAAAGAGGATTTCAAATCCCTTTCACGTGCAGTTATTCTCCAGCCCAGCAGTTACATCAGAACATAGCGTACCTTCCGCTCCCTGTTCCAGTTCAGGACTTAGAACTTGAGGATAAGAACCCTTTACAGAATTTACCATGTTTCCAAAAAGAATGCACAGAACACTAAGTCCTGATAAACGATCTTGAAGTATGTGGTTTTCCTTTGTACAACATGAAAACACCAGTTCTCTTTACTAATTCTTCCACGAGGGTATCCCTTTCAAGCCTGATAATCTCGAACACTTTGCCGTAAATATGTAATCAAATCCCACCATTTGATGAAACTATAAGATAGAATAAGTGAAAGAAATCTGTTCCGGAAAGTAGAACTGCTACGAGAAGGTCATCAAAATCGAAATTTTATAAAAGTTAAACTAATTTTAATGATAAAACTCAGATTTACTCTTCCAGTGACACCCAATTTGAGCCAAAATAACTGACAGGAAAGAAAATATTTTATCCCTAAAATATTTTTATTCTACGTAAATGAAATTTTAATTAATTCATGGATCACAGAAATAACAGGAAGCCTCCTTGATATGATTATTCATAAGCATATCATTTTCTTGTGATATTTTAGGACGGAAAACTGTATGTCAAATTACTGACGAACGTAGAGGAATTTGAAACTAAAAGAAAGTGCAAAAAATAATGCATTTCCTTATAGAAGTTATGTTTTAAAACGCGAAAGAAGTATGAAGGTACCTTAACTAAAATAACCTTTAGCAAGTAGAGTTCATGAAAAGCTGTGTTATTGGTATAGCCAATGAAAATCATTTGAGGCGAGGATAAACATAAATTATTCTTAACGCAACGAAAGCTTTCCTTTTGAGTCTTCCCCCGCAGATTAAAACAATACTTCCTTAAATTTAAATTGGAGTTTAGATAGAAATATTATGCGATTTATATTGATATATATTTCGCTTCGATTTTAGCTAGGTTACTACAATTGAAACAAAATTTAGTAAGATATGAAAAAATTAACAGAGACAGTTTATACCAAAATGTAATAAAGAAAAGAAAAGGGCATTGCAATCATCATATAAAATTTTCTATTTTTACGAAGTTAGTAGATTTAAGATAACCAGCTTGTGGTAAAGACATTCTATGAAGGAAGCTTTGCTAGATATGTGAGGGAATTTCGCATTTACCGGTGCGCACCCTTTTAATACCAGTTACAGGCCACTTCAAATAGAGACTGGAATATTGTCGGTTCGAATCGAATTCCGATAACTGTATGATTCATTTATTATGGTTACTACTTCAAAAATGTAAAACGGTTTATGTAGAAGAGCTCTTACTAGTACATAACGGTTGATCAAAATCCTCACTATCTGGGTTTACTCGATTGGGATTTGTTCTTCCTCCAGTAGCCTTTTAAGTAAGGGAGAATATAAAGGTTTATGATATTCTTCCACGTATTCTCTCATATTGTAACTTGCTATGGCATCCAGTCCACTTTTGGAAGTATGTTGGTTCGAATACTGATGAGAGAGTAATTGATTCTTCTTGTTACCTCGTATAAAATATATAATAATCTGCACAGTCATATCAGATACTCACTGTCTGACAATAATCATTTATACAGATCTAATATAAGGAAGTAATTTGCTGTAATATCTTTTTCTGTCTAAAAACTATGAAATTTATATTGGTAAAACTTTAACGAATATTGGATTAACAAAGTCAAGGATTTTAAAGCGAGCAAAGAAAAAACATTTTTGTCTCCAGCGCGTGAGACTTTGTACCGGAAATTCTAAAGATATGCTCATTTTAAAAGTTATTTTGCGATATTGCTCTTGAACTGAATTTTATGGTTTAATTGCGAAGAATGTGATACTTAATAAATAAAGGTAACACACAAAATATTAAATGCAACTTAATTTAAAAATCTGAAAACTTTCAGATTTTTATTTTGTTATGCATTTTTCTCTTTTTTTGTTTTTTGTTATGTAAAATTATTCGCCCAGTTGTGCCGTTTTCAAATTAAAAAATTAAATTCATTCAATAAAAATTATATAATGATTAAGAACAATTCCGTATAGTAGTTAGTACATCCATATCAAGATCATTGAATTTAACCTAACATATCTAAACAACCAATCAGTGGGTCTTCGAAATAAATACAACACTTAAGTAGTATAATGTTCTTTTATTTTAGTTTCTCAGATAATGGCAAATGCTAAATTTAATGATATAGATCATTTATGAAATAAACAAGGTTATAAGGGGAAGTTTTCAAATAAACCAAAATCATTTTAAGAAAGCATTAGCATAAATTTCTGCAGGTAACATACGAAAAGACACATACCTTTATGTAGTATTTTATGATGGTGAGATCCTATACAACAAAACCCTTGAGCACAGGCTGATCGTATTGAAAAGGAAACAGATTTCATTACATGTTACGCAAAGCGAAGTATGCAGATTCTAATCCCGACGAGGAGGTTAAAACCTTTGTATTATCTTTGGAATTCTTCCATAGTCTTGAAAAGCGGAATGATCTATGATGAAGATTCACCAGAACCTCTTCTCCAGGGTTCCATTCTTCCAGAAATTTACCGTCGTACTCTGAGGAAGATGTTAAATGATCCTGAAAAATACTCTTCGACAGAATCAAGAGGTGGGTAAGACTTTGAGGAGACTTTTTTGAGGAGGACGAGAGGAGGCTTTTCTTCTGGATTTCGCTATGCAAACTTCTTCGTTCTCCCTTCAGTTTTCTTGCAAAAAGGGGGTATTTGGGATCATTCTCTCCCAGCCAGTTCGTGTCCTCCACCTCGTTCTGAGATGACAACTGCTGTTTGTTCTGACTTCTCTTTAGACTATCCTCGGCAACCGGGGTAAGGGAATTTATTCGATGCCTGCTTGTTTTTGCCGTTATGGCCAAATAAGGTTCACGGCTACTCTCCCACTGCAAGGGACTAGTTTGTTTTCCTTACAAAGCAATCAACTCGCCATTATCGAAAGTTCTTCAATCACTACATGAAGATCACGCATTCTCCCATTCCAAGAAAAGCAAAACCTCTAAAATCATTCTTTTTCATTTTCTCTCCGTCTAAAATGTTCTCTTATATTCTTTGCTTTCACAAGTATATATAAGCAGTTAGAAACCAGTTCTTCCAAATAAAAATTCAGATAAATAATTTCATGAACTAAATTTATAATTAAAAAATGACATTAAATATTATTTTGATTAATATTAAAAGCTAACGTTAATAACTCATAAGAAAATTTATAAATGGAGCTGACTAATTTGCAGTGCTATGTTAATCTTACTAAAAGATTTGCTCATACAAATTTGATTAGCCTTTCTTCATATATGTCAAAAAATAAATCAGTTAGAATTTTTATGCATACGAAGGCGGGAGAAATATCTTATATACCCCTTTTTAAAGGGCAGCTGGGGATCAGGGGACCCAATTGCCAAATCCTGGTGGTGGAGAATGATCATCCACCCCCTTTTTTTAGTTCGGGCGCCAGTGTAGAGACATTAGTTTATTTCGAAGCAGGAGAGATGAAAAATGAGCAATACCCTTGCCGGGACTGGAACCACAGACCTCTCGAATACGCGACGTGCGTGCTGTCCACTACACCCCCAAGGCATTCCAAGAAGGCGGGAGAAATACCTTACAAGGAAAAAACTCGATTGAGTGATGAGCATCTAAAATCTCTGAAGATTTAGACGTTTTTCTCCTAGGTTACAAGGTTTATTAAAATAAAACCGACATCAACTATCAAGCTGTAGTACGAAATAAAAGAAATTTATAATTGTTTACATGCAAATTTATGTATTTTTTATTTGCTGAAGGAAAATTTAATAAATAAGAGAGAGACTGAGTTGTCAACATTTTTTCTCAGGTTTTATCCTACTCGGGAAATTTTATCTAAGCGCGTTTTCACAATTTCTTACAGTTTAAATTGAAGTAAGTTATTTTATGATTAATTAGGCATGCTGAAATAATTTAAAATAAATATTAAAATGAAAATCTAATGTTTAGTTGTCAATGTAGCATTTGAATTACAAGCAGTTAACCGATGAAAATATCTTGCAGCTACCAAATATTGAATTTCATACAGAAAATAAATATGTCTTTGAAAGTTTGTTTCTTTTGCGATGTTATTATGACTGTTTATGCGCTTTGAAAAATACTTAGTAAGCGAAATTTAAAATTTATTTAAAATTTACATTTTATTTTGGGAATAAAATGTTTTTTATTTTGTTAAAAACATTTTTTAGCTCGTCAGCCATTTTCAGAACGTGCATGCAACCCTCTGGCAATCTGAGTTTGAGGACATTGTCTAGGCGGATAGAGATTACTTAAAATTTCTCCGTAAGAAAAGAAACAAAAGAAGACGGCTACGAAACATTCAGCTATCACTTTCCAAGTGTTCACTCGACCAGAATTTGTTTGGGAACTTCACGTACTAGTAATGTTAGAATATGAACTTGTTACTATTATGGGCTATGTCATATTTATAATTTTTCTAATGACTAAGATAATATGAGTTCAGAACCTTTCTGTGTGATATGATAAACATTGTTATTTTAAAATTTGGGAAAATATCAAAATACAAATACGAGGAACCTTTTATAAACTTCATTTCCTATTTGCATTATGTTACTTGCATAAGATATAAAAATTGAAATCCAATGTTTCATAGTAATGCTTTCTGTTACTCGGCATGCTTTGCATTTCTGCTTAAAGGAAATAAAGTGTTTGTGTTTCAATTCTGTTATGATTTTTTTTTCTTTATATGTATTTCTACGTTTCGATCAGCTTGTCACCTGATACAAAGGTTCATAATTGCTCGATTGGTGAATTTAATTCTGGCAATTTCATTTTCCCAACCGCTGCACATTCCTGGTGCTTCATTCATGAATTTCAGAGGTCTGCAGTGTATACATAAGCTATCCATCTTATAACGACCACACTTGGATAAGACTGTAATCATAGTAAGCATCGTAATAATATGCGCGAAGATTTAAATCAGCGTGCAGTGTTGGGCTGGATCGAGCAGGAGTATTCGAATTTCTTCCAGTCCTGCTTCCCGTTGCTCGTCTGTTTCAGACGAATGAGCTTGAGCAGTGCGTAACGAGACGTTTTCCAGTCTTGCTTCCAGTCGCTTTTACTTTCTGAAGCTCGTGATGCGTTTTTCTTTCGTGCTTGAGGTGTAGATAAAAAACTCGATTCTCATTTTAGTGCATAATTCATTTCAAAACGAAATATCCTTAGACTACTACAAATTCGCTTTCAAAAACCACATAAAGTGGCTGTAATGCAATAACACGCATGTTAATGCTTGATAAATTACATATTTTATATTTTACTGAACGATACCCTACTTTAAAATATTTTAATTTGGGCAGTGGCAACACTCTTAGACATCACTCTTACTGAACACATTTCCCTTAAGTAGCAAAGTTTGTTATTAAATTCAAGCCAAATTAATGTAATTGCGTTTTCCTGAGCGGCAACACATTTTTTTTTATATCGCCGAGTTTTCTGATTAAATTTGAAAATCTTATGTTTTGCAGAGTGGCAACGCAAAGCTTTTAAATCGTTAAGTTTTTAATGAAAAGGTCTTGAAATTAGCGTAAAATATACGTATATAAAAAGAAACCACCATGGGCTGGTTTTTGAAAAATCTTATATAGACGGTGACTTTCCTCTTGTTTTAAAACTGGAGTGTGGCAAATTTCATAAAGATCGGAATTCAGATTTGTACAAAAGACAAATAAACATAAATTTATATATGTATGGATACATTTGAGATTCGATTTTTCGGTTTTAAATGAATTTTAATGTCTTTTAAATGAAAATTTAATTGAATCTTTTCTCGGTTTTTGATCTCAAATGTGCAAAAAGAACGAAACCTGTATTCGGAATATATTAATCGACTTTTATGAAACTTTAATTCATTTTCCACTAATGAGTTCTCAATTATTGTTTCAGTAAAATGAGATTAATTTTTGATATTTTTATAATTTTGTGTAATTTTCCTGTTTCGCTTTTTTATTTTTCGAGTTTGTTCTGCTAATGAATTGTTATTTTAATTTCGATATGTTTAGATACAGTGTTAAACCTGCTATCCACGTTTGCAATTATTAATATTGTTGAGAAACTGTCTTGCCTTCATTCCAATTTATTTTTTATTCTAGATGCTTTAAGTTTATTTTACTTCAATCCTGCAGCTATAGCTCAGTAGTTGTTTAAAAGTTTTGTTTTTAATTTTTGATCTATCACTATGTTTCTTTTTGTATATATTTACATACAGAGAGAGAGAGATTAAGAATAATCTGAGTGTCAATAAACAAGTAACATCAGAAACACATAATTTTCAACTTTTTATCAGTCACAATTTAACTGAGTGAATAAAGGAAACAAAAACACTCTAATGCTGCCCAACTGGTATTGTGGTTAGCGTCGCCGACTGCCGTGCCGAAGGGCCCCCCCGGTCGAATTCCGGAGAAAGCATGGATGTTTGTAAATGTGTAGTGTCGGTGTGGCGTGGTGGTACTTTAAATATGCGGCCAGCCGAAAGTCCTCTCGTGTAGTTTGGTGGAAGGGAAGAATGGGAGACTCTCGGACCGGCCCGCATATAAGCATTCTGTACCGCGCCACTCACATAGGGAAAAATCCGTGCTTGTGATTGGACATACTTAAATATAAATGTAATAAATATATTATAAAATAAATTATATAAAAAATATAAAAATATATTTAATATAATAAATTATTAAAATCGATAAAAATATATTGTTACGTGCGTACGGGTTCGTTATATACTGAATGCACAAGTCGTTAAAAAGTTAACAAAAATTTATTCTTTCCACAAGAAATAAATTAAAATGCTGAAATATTTCTTCACAGATCTTCGCACAATATCACAATATCTCAAACGTTTATCAAAAACTCAGTTCAAAACAAATAAAATAGTTCTATCTCACAGCGAAATCGCTACAATCAATACAGCATTAAGTAAACAAACAGCAGCTCGCTTTTTACAGCTACAACAACAACAACAACAACTGAGATGAGGTGTTTCATCTAGGCTTTTATAAGCTTTTTAATTATCAGTAGAACAATCACGATTGTTCTAGATTTTTCTGGATGACAACAGTAATTACGAGATATTTATTTATTAAGCATTAAATGCACGCGCTCTTTTATTTTTATTGCTATATTTTTTTCGACGTAGCTTTCTCTTCAAAAATCGTCTGCGTTGCACGGGGAAATAAAAAGGAATTTTAATTACAATTCTAATTAAATAACCAAATAAATGTGAAATTCGTAACAATATTTTCTTGATTTTTAATATAAAAATTATCCTGGTATTTTATACTTGGATTTCTTTACTTTTAATAAATTACCTTGATTTCTTTGGTATATTTTAATATGCACGTATATATACGTTCTTACAGGTACCACAAAGGTAAAATATTCCAAAGGTAGGTAAAATGTTCTAGGCCGTATATATACGGCCTTGCCGGTTAGAGGGTTTTAAAACCAAGCTTCAAAAATTGTCAATATGTTTCTTCTGCCGAAGAAAATTTTGAACACATATCATTTTACACCTTCAGTGCAGATTGCAGTGTTTCTTTCGTGCTGAAAAGAAGAGGAAGCCTTTTTCACATTAATAAAAGTCAAGATTCTCTAAAATAGTCACCACCATTAGGCTTTAAAAATAACCATACTTCTCTTCTCATTAATCTTAAGAGATTAGCATAATCCTAGATAGCTTCATATTGTCTAAAATTCTTCATAGCTTTATTAAATTGAAACGTGAAATTTGCTGCTAGACTGTTAGAGGAAATAGCGAATGAGTGTATATAAAAGTTATATTTTGCAAGAGAAAAGCGTCTTTACTTTGTATGAGAATCGTTTAAAGATATTCATTTTATATCTTTATATTTGAAGCAAGTACAATATAAAAACAATACATGAAAAACTACTTCGTGTAACTAGTATTCTCCTACATTGATTAGAAGAAAGATATCCAAATACACAAGGTTATGCAGATGTTATTATATGTTCATAGCAAGTATTTACTTAGCTTGCATGAATTATCATATAAGAATATTTATTATAATCTTAAATATCTCATTTGGGTGTTTTGAGCTAATTATCCAAAGTGTATGCTTTGAAAGCATGAAAAATTATCTTCTTTAAATGTTAAAACCTTGATTATTGTAAGTCGGATATAATAAATAAAACTTCGCTTTTCTAACGCTAAAGCCAGTGAATAATTTGCAAATAAATCTCAGGTTAAAATCACTTTGCTATTATTGCCAGCAAAACGAAAAGTTTTAGCTATCTGAATAATTCTCTGTTCAGTTCATAATTAAATTACGATTCGTTTCTTTCCACCCGCGTTTCTGCTTCAAAATGCTTTATAAATGCTTTAGCGATAAGTTTATTTTATCTAAACAGCAAAATTATCCCAAATGTAATTAACTTCACCAATGAAAGTAAAAATGTATATTTATCATATTAAAGGATGTTTTTCAGAAGTAAAAACCTTCAGCTTTAAAAGAATGGAAAATATATTCTTTTTAAAGCTAGGATGAAAGCAAAATGTTAAGAATAACATGAACGAACTTAACAAATGCAAGGTATTAGGAAAAGAATAAAGCATATTGAACTCTATGATAATAAAAAAACTAAAAATTTTTTAAAAATTAAAATTTTCTAACTACTAAAAATAATATTTTCTTACTAAATGACGTACTAAAAATTTAATATTTTCTTTTTCGAATTGTACTTGTAGCAATTAGACTTTTACCCCAAAAGAGCTATTAGTTTAGAAAAGCGAATTTGTGTTATTTTACTTTAATGCATTCTTTTTTTCTTTTTCTTCGGGGGCGTTGCCATTCAGAAAAAATAAGATACTATTATTTCAATCTGTCTATCATTAATTAACAAAATGAATTATTTAAAAGATGTAGTTTTTAAAAATATTAGTGTATTTACTTTTTAAATATAATTGATTCAAATAAAATTCATTTAATTCATGATATATCTAAATAAAAATATTAAATAATTTTCTAGAATTATGCAACATGTTTTTCTGACTTCTTAAATAGGCAGAGGATATATAAAGTTCCCATATTAGGCTAAATGCATATTCATACCTTATAAAATATTTCGCAATAGTAACTGGGCCATGTTTATTGATAATCTATATTGATAACTCATATGAAATTTTAAAGAAGCCCTTTCGGGCGATAGTTAAAATCTGAATGCTTTCAGATATTCTTTTCTGCTTTCCTTTCTTTCTCTTCTTTTCTAAAAAAACAATTATTTCCATGAAATTTTGAAAACTTTTTGTTAAAAAGTGCTTATTGTTACCGAAATACATGCAGGGGTTTTCAGAAATATTTTACAGCTGAGTATCTTGTAAAAGTTTAAGAACAAAACAGGACTCGTTCAAGTTTTTTTTAAATAAATCAAACAATATATATAACGTCTTCAAATAGGCAGAGTTACCGCGAAGCACACAATAGCTGAAGTACATTCCTAACGTGAATTTCTAAAGCATACGTTTAAATCATATGATTTCAGTATTTCTCACCCTTTCTTTCTTTATAGAACAAAGGTTTCTTTAAATATTTGAGCAGAAGACAGCTATAAATATTTAAATTTTGCGTTTTTGACTAAAATATTTCTCTTGACTAAAGAGCTTATCTTGTTTTATTCAAAACTTTGATGTAATACGATATCCTTATAGAACAGGTGTGCAGTAGGTTTATAGACAATATCGACTTATGCTGCCGGTAAGTCATTTGATTCAATTCTTAAACTGGAAACGAGATTCAGCGACCACTCGTTTAAGAGACATTATTCGCTCTTGTGTGTTTTCGTTGTTGTTTCTAATCCCCTTGGGGCAGGAAAACCTACACAAAGTCCGAGAGACCTTGCCACACAAACAAATCACTAACGTCGTCCTGCTCAGCCGACAGCTGTCTCAGGGAGACGCCTATACAATCTAGTACGTGAGCGGGAGAGGCAGGGAGGGAACAGGTACACGAGGGGAAGGTCTTTTCTTCCTCTTTGAATTTCATGCATCGCAGATGCGCACTTCTGAAGATATTTAGTAGTACAAATCTTTTGAAATAACTTTGACAGTACAGCTTTCTTTTGTTGATTATAGTATCCTATTTTTAAAATTCTTAATTAATAAGAAAACTAATTTTCAAATGCTCTTGAAAAGTACAACTATAGTTGGCAAATTACAAGTGCTAAAACAGCAGCCAGTAAGAAAATATTACGATTGTACAAATAAAATTTAAGTGGTAGTTTCTTAAGTAGATCACAGCTTTTGATAAAAATTTACTAACCCGACTAACGTCTAAAATATGAAATGTTTTTATATTATAGTATATTTTTACTCCTGAATCTCAAGAAGGAAAGTCTATTTAACCTTGCAAATTATAATCCTGAAAATTTATGTAACTTATGGTAATTCGTGTTGCTGTAGCATGCTTTCGCACTTGTTCTTAACGTGATATTTTTGTTATTAATGTTTTTATGGTGCATATTTTTCAAACGATAATAGTGACATATTGTTGATATACAATGGCATGTTATTGAATTAAATGTAATTAAATGGGCAGTTATTATTTACTGACTTACAATACATTATTTTTTAAAGCCAATAAAGGTTTTAATACCAGTTCTTCTAAATACAGTCGGGCTCATAATATAAACAATAAACCCTGAAAAAAAGGCACGAATATAAAAATGGGGACTAAAACATAGAATTTGCATTTTAGGTTATAGTTTGCATAGCCAAATGCAAACAGGCAACTGAAGTTAGCATAAAATGCAATTCTTCAGTCATGCCCCTTAAAAAGGGCATGGCAGACCTATGAGTCAGTTCGCAAGCAGCGAGAGCTCCGTGTAATCCAAGATAGCCACATTGGAAAGCGTGATCCGAAGACATCTTTTGCATGATGAAATGTTTTGAAGTACTGTCAGGTTATTGTAAGCTGGTGCAAGGAAATCTGCTGTTGCGGGAGAGTTGAATGTGAATCGTAATGACATCAATAGGCTATAGAATCGTTACCAAAAGGATGAAAATCTCTGTAGAAGACATGGGTCTTGTTGCCGCAGGGTTATTACAGCGACACGTGGTGGCTTCCTGTTGCTATGTGTAAGACGCCACAGATCACTAGCAGCACGAGAGCTGGCATAGCATCTCGCTGCTGCTGTAGGACGACCCATATCCAGTCAAACTATGTCACGTTGACTGCTTAAAAGTGAAATGTACTTCCAAGACTAGTGGTCTGTATGTATTTGTTCCCATTGCATGTCAAAGCGGTTAAATTGGGCCCATGAACATCGCAGTTTAACACCAGAGCAGCGGGGAGAAGCGCTCTTTGCGCACGAGTCTCAGTTTAACACCCAGAAGGTCTCTCGAAGGTGAGTGATAGAGCGAGCCAGTGATACGTTATCGGGTCCCAAATATTCGAAAAAGACCATTACAGAGGAGGATGCTTACTTGTATGGACTGGGATAGCAATGAACAGCCGCACCGATCTCTACGTGATTCCTGGTGGTTCCGTCACAGCCGTTCGATATCGCGACGAAATTCTACATCTTCTTGTGCGTCTTCTTATTACTGCAATGTGCACCGAAGCGATATTTATGGTAGTGTTACGAAAAATTCGGCGGTTGCGCCTGTATGTAAGCTTTCCGGCATAGCACTAGGGTTGCCATAAAAAAGTGTATGGTAGGGTTGCCAGATTGGCGACTTTATCGCCCATTTGGCGACCAAATTGGCGATATCCCATGGACCAATCGGGAAGCTTCTAGAATAACTTCCTGTCGAGATATTTCTCGAAACGTGTGGAACTTAAAGAAAGGCTATATAAACCCTTGTGTTTCTGAGAGCAACAGTTGAGTTTCGAAAATTGTGAAGTATTGTGAAGTGTTGCGAGCAGTGTGATTAGTTGTGAGAATAGCTGCTACGCGAGAGTTTTAGTGAACGGAAAGCGATCGAGATAGTGCTTTGCCGTGAAGCTAACTTTACAGTATAGCTTGCCAGTGTATTGGTGATTGTTCCACGGTGTTTATTATAAGTTTAGTGTTTCCGTGAAGCTACCTTTACAGTTACAGCCTGAAGCTGTGTTGCTGATTGTTTCAGCGTATTTATTGTAGATTTTCGACGCTTTTAAAGGTAATTTTGGAACTGTGCTGTAAATAGTGATTCCTGTAAATAAATTGTGCTTTTTATTGTTCTGCATCGTGTTTTCATCGGATACTCTCAAATCTACGAACCCGTAAAACGCAACAGTAGGTAACGCTTGCCCGCATAGGTGCTGTTATCTGGAGAGTGAAACTATTTCACATCTGCCGTAGTCTGCTAGATAACAGAATTTCCATAAAGCAAGTACGGGACATGTTGGAACGACGGATAGCAGGTCATAATGTGCCACCGAGTTTCCATAAAGCATGTACGGGACATATTGGAACGACGGATAGCAGGTCATAATGCGCCACCGAGTTTCCATAAAGCATGTACGGGACATGTTGGGACAACGGATAGCAGGTCATAATGTGCCACCAGACACCCTCCACTAGCTTCGACATGCATTACTACAGGAATGAGAGCTGATGCCACAATAAGCGATCAACGACACTATTGTCAACTTGCCTCGCCATTGTCGAGCATGTATTTCAGCTGAAGGATTATCATACAATTTATAAACATGATGGCTCCATTGCACAATCTTCCAACTCTTTAGTCTTTCGCTATATCTGATGATCGTAATACTCGTGATTTTATGTCTTTGCTTTATTGTTTCCTGTGAGGTCTATTAATGCCATACCGACCACTTGGATCAATTTCATGCATATCCATCAAATAATTTTTGTTTTATTCAGTGTTTTGCCTTTGTTGCTTATTTTCTGCACAGGAATGTGTTATACATATTGAGCTTGCAGAGGAGGAAATAAAAAGTAGATTCAATTATACGAAATCTCTCATTATTGAATGAACTCTGCTCCTAGTTGGTTCGTATATTTAGTATTATGCTATAACTTACTTCTGTCTTATAAAAGTACAGAATAATGTCGTTTAATAAACGAAATAGTCAATTGACTTTTAATAATATTTGCCGATATTCGTTTCACTAATTCCAGAAACTTTAATTATCCGTCTAGGTTTCCTATTTCTGAAAGCACATTAATTCTTTCGTATCTTTCAGATTCCAAACGAAATACGGCAAAGTATATTAAAATAAATATAACATCTAAGGCAGAACTAATGATAATATATACTGAAGGGGGGCTGTATTTAACTTCAACTTTGAAATAACTTACAGAATTTGAAATATGTGGGTTAATTTATAACTGCTAGATATTTATAGCTTGCAAAGCAGTGATAATTTATTGAAATAGGTTACGGTTATTGATTTCGAAACGAAGATTTGGACTAATAGTATGATGTTCCAGCTAGAAATGTTGAAATTAACTCTCATTTGTAAACCATAGCAGAAGTTCTGAGGTATAAATCTGCACAGAATTAAACACTTATCGGGAATCGGAATGTTGTAAGCAAAGGCGATGAGTAGTAGTATTAATATATGAGTAGCAGTATTAGCAGTATAAGCCATTTTAATAAGTCGTTGCTAAAAATGAATAGCATTGCCCAAGTAAATAATTTAAAGACATTTAGTCAAAAAGAAATATGACAAAAAATAAAATAAAAAATAAAATAGGATAAATAAGTAACTCATATATTACGTTCAAATGGGCGTTTTTTAAAGGTTTGTGTGTTACCTTTATTTATTATATATCATGTTCTTCACACTTAAACGACATCAAATTCAATTCAACAGGAGCATACAAAATATTTAAAAAGAGCATATCTTTAGAGTTTCTGTTACACGTCTTGTGCGCTGGAGATATTTTTTTAATATACAGTGTGGCATTGCTCACTTTGAAATCATTGTGTTTATTAATCGAAAAATTGTCAAACTTTCACAAAATATGAAGTAGATAATAAAATAAATTCGAACTTCCAGATGCCCATGCTCTAGTGGAGGACTGCGTTATTCAAAATTCGATGGCTCTAAATACCGTCGTTCTTTCACAATGCGAGAAACATTCATGCATTGATGCAGATTCCTAATTATTTAATTTCTTTAAATATAATACAGGGCCTTAATATTTGGTGGCAACAATTTGAAAAATGGTACAGTCGTTTATAGCGATTCGTTGCAAAATGTCGTTTCGAGACTAATAGCCCTTCCTGGGCTAATGCACCTTTGGGCTAATAAGGTCATTTCAAAATGAATTCATATATGTAAAAGCAATGCTTGCTGAAATATGAGCACTTTTATGGCGCTTTGTAAAAATAACAAATTTCATTAGCCAGAAAAATAAATCTGTAATTTGTAGTCTGCAACCTGCATTTCGTTATCAAAATAAAGAATGCTTATTTATTAGCTAAAAGATAGTTAATGTAATTGCTTACGTTTTCTGGAATAAAATCATCACAACAGATACTGCTACTAAGAAGAATTTAAAATGCTTGTACGTTAAGGTTACAGTTGATTAGTTCAAATTTCACCACTTTTCAATTCAGATACATTATTTTAGAGTTTGCAATAAGGCCCAACTGCGATAGTGGTTGGGGACGCTGAATGCCGTACCGAAGCGCCCGGGTTCGAACCCCAGTAAAAGTAGGAATTTGTAAATGTATATTGTCTGTGCGGCAGGCGGATACTTTAAATACGCGGCGAGCCGAAATTATAGTGTCTGCGCGGAATGCGGGCACTCTAAATATGTGGCGAGCCTAATGTCCTCTCGAGAGGTCGATGGTAGGTGAAGAAAGGTACAAGACCCTCGGACCTGTTCCATCACCTCAGGATGCTCTCCTTCAAGACTGGGGGGGGGGCGAAAGTGAGCAAAGTCGTGTTTTGCTCAAGGCTCTTGCCAATGACAGGCGCAATCTTTCAATCTTTGCCATGATGAATTTCGTTGATTTGTTCTGATGTTACTGTTAGAGAAGCAAGATAAGCTATTGTCAAACTTTTACAAATCAAACACATAAAAAACATCAACACAACAGTGGAGTTTCCATCTCTTTTTACCCCATTCATTTGCTCTAGCTTCTGCCTAATTGATTTTTGTAAGGAGCTTAGAGTCTTAAATCCTTCTCAAATTACCAAAGCCCATTTATAAATTATTTTCTATGAGGCAGATATATCACACATTCTTTATTCTTTACTTTAATAAAGGAAAGCTTCATACATACAAAATTATCATATCTAATACATGGTAGATATTAAGCATTTTGTTTGCCGTTATTTTTCTGATATCATAGAAATATCGAAATACACAATGATTATTTAAGGGTAATGTTAACTGAAGAAATTCGAGATTTGTTAACTGCATTTTCAGGAAAATTATCAACAACAGTTAGACTCATAAATCAAACAATTACACAATTTAAATTGGCATTTTTTTCTTTTAATAAACACTGTGGGAAGCAGCTTAATTTTAGGTCAACTTTATTGACAAACTTATGAATTTAATATAGTCCTTGTTTTTATTTACTACAGCATATAACTGAAATATAATAATCAACTTAAGAGTATTATATTTTGAATAGAACTAAAAATAGGTAACGAAAATTTAATTTTAATTACATTTTATTGTTCGTATTTAATGCACAATTTAAAAATTACTTTCCTCATTTAATAGAGAACAAATATAATACTCTTTCAAATGTAGCACATTCAACACAGTTTAGATAAATAAATTACTATCTTAGTTGTATATAACTTGTATTAAAGTAAAAATTTAAAATAATTTGTATGCAATTAAATGTCTTTTAGAAATTTTACTTTTAATTTTTATCATGAAATTCGTAATTTACATATTTGATGATATTTTCATTCGTGTAAACTGGAATTATTCAGAAAGGTTTTGAATAAAACGTCTTTGCTTTTTTATATTGGAAAATGAAAGTACATCATTTGTCCCGAACAAATAGAAACAAATAAACAGCTTAATAATGTCAAATCAGAATAAATTCGTGAATAAAATGAAACAAATTTTATAAAAAGCATTAAAAATAACAACCTATTTTAGAGAGAGCAGAAGAGGCGTTAAAAAAGTCACAGAAATTCAAAGAAATGCTTTAAATAAAAAAAAAATGTGAGAAAAATAGGAAGTGACATTCTTAAGATGATAAAAGCGAAGAAAATATAATAAGTATTTTCAGCTGAAAAAAGTTAAATGAAACAGAACATTAAGTATGTCAGCAAAGCATTAAATCTTGAAAACCATTTTGTAAGCAGTTTGAATAGAGCAGAAAATGCTCAGAAATATAAGAAAGCACATATGTTTTTAATCGAAAATATAAAGTAATTTATTTTGACATTGGGTGCAAAGAGAAACTTTTCAAAAAGTAAAAGTACAGGAAGTGTGATGAAGCGTTGAAACACAATATTGTTTTTCAACATCAATCAAATTTTCGAGGTTTTAAAAATAAAAAAAAATTGCATTTGCTGCAAGATAAAAACGCGATTAAGTTAAAAGTAAATAGGCATTTAAATATTAAAATAAAATGTATTATGCAGTCTGTGAAGAAGTGAGTATTGTTTATATAAGAACTGCATGATACAAATGAAATGCTCTACATAAAAATACATTTAAAGATTAAATTAATAAAAATTGTAGAAAAATCTGAAAGGTTTCAGATTTTATATTGCTGCCTAAGGCGTGTATTTTAACGTTTCGTGCGTTAGCTTTATTTATTAAATATCATATTCTTCCCCTTTCAAAATAGAATTTAATTCAACAGCAATATTAGAAATTAATTTTGAAAGAACGTATCTTTAGAATTTTCGATACACAGTCTCGCGGGCTGGAGATAAAAAAGGTTTTTTTCGTACAGTGTTGCCATTGCTCGCTTTGAAATTGTTAAGTTTCTTATTAAAAAATTCGTTAAAGTTTTACAAAGTATGAAATACATAATAAAGCAAAATCCAAATTCAAAATTTGGCCTTCTATATGGCCATATTCGAGTGGAGGACTATAATATTCAAAATTTAATGTCTCTACGTGTCATTACTTTTTCACAGTGCGAGAAACATACATTGATTCAAGCACATTCTTCATTATTTAATTTCTTTAAATATAATGCAAGGCTCTAATATTTAGTGGCAACGATTTAAAAAGTGAAATGCCGTTTATAGTGAAGCAACCCAAATGCCAAAACGAAACTAATAACCTTTATGGGCAAATTGCCTCTTTGGGCTAAAAATTAAATTATTAAATGCACAAAATTAGCTGATATATGATTTAACAGGAGTTTATTACATGCATTTAAAAATTTAAAATATACTTCAGGCACAGGAGCTTACTGCAATAACTTAGTCAATCTCACAAGTCGTGTTCATAGGAGTTTAAATCATAATATACAGCAGTCTTAGAGAGCACAAGGAAAAAAAAAACACCACGTTTTCTCGCTTTTATTGCATATAAGTATAAATCACTCTTCAGAATCAAGTAGCTCTTAATTAGCTGCTTTCATCATAGTTTTAAAATAGCCACTTGCACAAGAAACTATGCCTGCGGTGTTTATTCATAGAATAAATTCGGATTCAGAAAAAAACTTTATGATCACAATAAACAATATCCCTTCAACGTCATCCTAGAATTATATATGCCTCACAGTTGCCATGCACAAATTACTAAATAGTGAAAACATTTAAGCGAGGCTTGCTTCTGACCAAGGAAGCATAAAATGCAAAAAATAAACATTAAAATAACAATGTATTCTTAACAGGCAGAGCTCTCCCCCTCAGATATTGACTTATTTCATACAAATAGAATGTATGTTTCTTTTCGCTTGAATAATTACTCTCTTTGTTTCTCTAACGAAAGATAAATATCATTAGATTTAAAAGAACGACATATCGAATGACTGGAGATGTTAAAAAGCCAATTGTATTCCATCAGATTACTAGCAGTTTTGAATGGAATGAAAAAGTTCAAGAAAATTAAAAATGCTACTTCGCGAGATATGCACGAGATTAAGAAAAATTTTGCGCTTCGATCAATGTAACTTAAATTCCCCGGATGTTCTTAATTTTAATTTAGTGTCCCGTTTCAGAATATGTTTAATAAAATGTCTGAGATTCAGTTAATATTTCCAGATTCTATCGAATATCGGCATGTCAATGTCGCCTGTACAGTAAAAGGGATTTATCTGTAAAAAAGGAAATACACCCATTAAACAAAGAAGCATTCTAAAAACTGTGTTCTAAAATTGTTTTATATGAAGATTGTTCAAATAAATACTGTTTGTTGACTCGTCCATGGAAAGAGTTTTTAATGAAATTATTTGCGAATTTGCATTTCAGATGAGTTTTATATTGGAAAAAAAGGACAATGAAACTTTAAATGCACCACCTCCAGAATTTTGAATAGGTTATTCTTTTGAAATATTATCGAATTAAGAGTTTTCGTATGAAAGGTAAATTTTCACAAAAAATTATGGAAAAGAATTATCCTTTCACAAATTTCTCAGAGTGATATTACGATGAGAAAACTGAATTACAATATAAAAACCAAAAGATCATTTCGAGTTATAAAATTGAAGTTGGGAAAAGTGAGCAAATATTTTTTCCATTTTGAGAACAGTGATATTTGTTTCTAATGCATAACATTTATAATTGGACTTTGCACACAGAGAACAAAAGTAAGAACAAAAATGGCCTTCCGATAAGATACAAATCTTCTCATGGATCCACCTCTTATACCTTTGAAAGGGACAACTGTTTACCAAAACAAAAATACACATTAGGCCATAAAAAGTGACGGTACTTTAAATCCCCACTTTTAATATTCTATAAGGCGTCTGTTTCCAAGCAGACCAAACTCGTATGGGGCCGTGCATGAGAATCATCATGCAAATTCAGTGAGCTACAGCCAAAAACATCAAGTAAAAAACATTGCGAACGAAATCGGTGCGGAAAAAAAAAACGCAAAGCAAAAACATCGCAGTTCTAAGACATCGTGGTACAAAATATCGCCGTCGAAAATAAAGCAATTCAAAGTCTTCGCAGTTTAAAAACATCGTCGACGAAAATATCGTGGTAAAAAGTAAAGCACTTAAAAATCATCGCATGACGATAACATCGCACACATGCGCTTTTCAGGTTTTAAAAGTTGTAAATGCATGTCCGCATAAAGATTTGGAAGCGCAAGGAATGTTAACGTCACTTTAATAACAAACGGAAAGCAAAACAAGATATGAATTTCACCAAAATAATATCAGGTTAACAAACATGAAAGAAAGTAATTTCATAATTAACTAAGCAATTTTTATAGATGTAAGCTCATGCATTTATTTATCTACCTTTTTTTACACATTTTTAAGCAGTACTTTGCATGAAACATTATGAGTAAAACTGTATAAAAAGATTAATTTATTAATGACATTAGTTAATTAACTATGTAAATTTAAAATTCTATTAAGGGTTATGAGCTGCATTAATTTTCTAGCCATTTTCAATTTTTAAATGCTTAAGTTTGAAATATAAAAGTAAAAATATCTGTTTCCTTCTTGCCCTCCCAAATCATTATGCGGAAATGCATTTAAGCTTTGGAAACCTGAAAAACGCATGTGTGTAATGCTATCTTCATGCGATGATTTGTATGTTCTTTATTACTTACCACCATGTTTTCGACGACGATATTTTTAAACTGCGAAGTTTGTGAACCGCTTTATTTTTAACGACGATATTTTGTACCATGATGTTTTCTCTTTGCTTTCTTTTCTCCCACGATGTTTTGTACTACGACATTTTTGCCTTGCGTTGTTTTCTCCGCGAGTTTTTTTTCGCGATGTTTTTACTGCGATGCTTTCGGCGGACATCATTCAATGCCATGAGCACTTTAAAAAACCCACTAAAAATTAATTGCTTGTATGCATTTTTCTTTCTATTTGTAAAATATTCCTTGTTAGAGACTGACTTCGAAAACGTTATTAATTTTAGTATAACTGTAGCCTTTATATTCACTTCATACACCCAAACTGACGCATTTGTTTCAATTTATTATTGCTAAGTTTATTCATGTTGGAGACTGGAACCAAATCTCCAGGAACTGAATACCTGTATATTAAAAAATATGCTATAAAAAGTATAAATTAACTATGCAATATTGTCTGAAAAGAGAGGATTTGATTCAGAGAATTCAATTTCATATGAAGTAATTGCATTAACATACGAAACCTCTTAAATATTAAGGTAACATCAAAAATAATAACCTCCAATGGTAAATGAAAATATATTAGGGAAAAATTCCCTTATTTAATTATACCATCAAGAAATATATTCCATCTATTTAATAAAATAATTCCTAACAGCGAAGGAATGCAAAGAAGTAGATTTAGAGCTTAATTCATTTAATATTCGACTTCAGATACATCTTATCTCAGTCACAAATTTCTTAAGAAAGAAAGCAAATATTATAACCATTTGTAAATAACTTATTTAACTTCTGTACATGTTTGCTTGGCTGATTCGAATATTGAATTAGATGAAAAATTCAGTCAGAGGTATTTTGCCGTGAGTTACTTTCGAACTCGGTTTTAGCACGCTCAGAATGTTATCAATAAATCTGTTGAAATTTTGCAAACATTGAATGGAATGTTTTGGAGGCTTTCACATTTCCAAATACGTATGGCGCTTTTAGTACATTAAAGCTAAAATATCAGAATTTTCTCTTCTGAGATACGATCCTGAACATGTCACCTATTCTATAATAACATAGATCTGTTTATTGCTGATGTTAAATAAGTTCAGAAGTCAATTCAGAAACAGGAGAGAGAAAAAAGACGGACAGACATTTTAATCACCGATGACAGTTACAGTTCTGTTGGATACCTTTCCACTTTGAATCACCTCAGGGAAGAGCAAATCAGGTGGTTAAGTATTGGCAAGTGATAAGAGAAGTTTCTGTTTACTACAAAACACAAGTATCTTGTTGCGTTCTACAGGTTCGTGTATTTGAAGTCATTCACGCTAATACTTGATGAAGATTAAAAACAGAATTTATTCGCCAGTATTACTCAGGAGAGTTAAAAAGACCCGTTTACAGTCGTAGAAGCATTATAATAAACACATTGAAACAAGCAGCAATATAGCCTTCAGGCTGGAATGGTAAAGACAGCTTCAAGGCAAAGTACTCAAGTACAGCTCCCGACTCGGTTCGCTCGGTCTCGAGCAAATATCTGAACTCAAACCACTACTATTGAACTAAACATACTTCTCTACTACTCAAGATACTTCTCTGCTACTCAAGATACTCTCCTACTCCGCGTACAGGTAAAGTATATCTAGCTTTTGACTTTGGGATGGGGTATTCGATCATGAATGGATTCAATGAAGTGATTCACTTTATTAAGCGATAGAACAGCTAATCGACAAAATAGAACAGTATCTCTTTTAGCGTATAAACACTGAGAGTTTTTGTTGGAAACGTGCTAAGGAAGTTCGATTCGTGTTTTACAGTATCATATTTCTTTTTCCTATATTAAAAAAGTTTTTTACTTGTAGGGATTTATATTTATTTTAAATAACCAGTTAAATTTAATTTTAAGTTGCTTCCTATAAGCCTTCATTCCCTTAATTGTCAGTGATAGAATATTTAAATTTGGTAGCTCGCATAAGAAATGAAAATCCTACCAGGAAGAGATAGGAAGAATGAGGAATGCCCTGCCGGGTTTCGAAACACGGACCTCTCGAATACACGTCGAGCATGCTGACTACTTCACAACGAGGGCATGCTAAGAAGGCGAGTTATATACCTTATATACCTTATATACTCCCCTTTCAAAGGGTGACTGGGGATTAGGGGAACCAATCGCCAAATCCCAGTGATGGAGAATCGTCATCCACTACCTTTTTTAATTCAGGCACCAATGTAGAATCATTAGGTTGTTTCGAAGCAGGAGATATGGAAAATGAGCAATGCTCTCGCCGGAACTCGACCCGCGGACCTCACGAATACGCGCCGAGTCTGCTTGACCATTACATCACGAAAGCATGCTAAGAAGGTGACAGAAACACCTTATATACTCCCCTTTTAAAAGGGCGACTGGGGATTAGGGGACACAGTCGCCAAATCCTGGTGATGGACAATCATCATTCAGCCCCTTTTTTAGTTTGGGCGCCACTGTAGACACATTAGGTATTTTTTTGAAGCAGGAGATGTGAAAAATGGGCAATGTCCTCGCCGGGATTCGAAACACGGATCTCGAATACACGTCGAGCGCGCTGACAACTGCACCACGAGGGCATGGCAAAAAGACGGGAGAAATACTCTATAACATTAACTGCTATTTTTCTGGAATTTAATTTTTTGTAGGCTTGGGATAATTATTTTTAAGTGAACTATTTATAGAACATTGCATAGAAATTCGAAGCAACATAGTATTTCATATAAAAATTGTTCTAATTACTTATGTAATTATTCATAGGTTGCAAATTATTATTCTCTTGAGGCAAATTAGAAAAAGTATGAAGCATTTCTAAATGAAATTATAGCCAGGAAAATGCGTTCCCAATATCGTGCACTCTTAATTAGAGTTTACATTTTAATATGACTGAATTACAGTTAATTATCAATAATTTGATGGTAAACGAAACTCTCTGTGACGATTACTCGCTTTCCGAAACATTTAAATTTTTTGTAGAGATGGTCACCCAGCAGAAGTAGTATTTAATGCCATTTTTTGATTTATATTGTTTGAAATATTGACAATTTTCAGAAGTGATCACCTTAGAGAGTATGCTTAATACAGGAGATCAAGTTCTCAGAAATAGTACTCAGAAGTAGCCATCACAAGTGCGCTCATTGCACATATCTTCAACGTTGTATAAGTAAAATGAATTCATCATTATTAACATATATAATTCTTCCTTCGGAATTTTATGCTATTGGAAGTATATTTAATTTCTGAAATTCTTGTTTGGATACTCTTCAAACTAAAAATTAACCGACCTAAACAAAATAACAAATTAGCTTCCTCCGTCAAATATTAAAATCTACCACTACAGAGAATTGTTATTTCTCCTAGATTTTAAAAGAGAAAAATGAAGTTATTTATTTCTTTGAAATATAATTTTTTCTCTTGCTGCACAGTCAATATGCACAACGCCATCGAATTTGACGGCTTCTGGGTCAGTTAGTATTCTGCATGTTTAATAAAATTCTGTAAATACTGGAAACATACATTTTTCTATATCATTATTATTTTTAAAACATTGCATTGTGCTTAAAAAGCAGGTTCGACGGTCTTCCTTGTTCTCTTTCACTTCGAGCTCTGCCACAATTTATATGATACCTCATTACATTTAAAACCGCTAAAAGAAGATATTTCGGTAATATTTCAAAATGAGAAAGCAAAGCAGGCATTAAAAAAGTTGTTGAAGTAGCATAAATTCGAGAAAAAAATCTCTATGTAGGAATACTGGGAGACCATTGTTTATATATTGCCCTTTGTTTCAATATAAAATAATATGGTAAACTTACATAATTTTTTATTGCCAGTGATTATATTTGTACCAACCGGTGGCTAAGTGGCTAGCGCATCGCGCAGCTGCAACGTAGGTCCGGGTCTCGATCCCTGGGCTGGGTAAGGCTGATTCAGCCTTTCATTCCTCAAGTGGGTCGATAAAATGAGCATCAAGTTCGCTTGAGGACCAAATAACGAAAGTCCTGTGACAAGCCGACCACTTGTCCAGGGCATATGCTGATGCACTCCGGGGCCCAGAGGTCAAGAAAGCAGGAAAAGGGCACTGCAGGCCGTGGCCCACTAGGGCTGTTACGCCACTCAGTTTAATTCTAGTGATTGTATTTGAAGTTATAGTATAAGTGTTCAGAAAGGTATGTTATGTGATTCTCCCGTTCCAAAACGAAGGTAATAACTTTTAAACTCTATATTTTACTTGCAAAGAAATTCTTGCAAAAGGAAAAAAAAATGTTCAGGTAAACGTGTGGTTGAAAGAATGTTTTTACATTTAAAACTTTCGCATTTTGTTTGCGAACTTAAAGTAGTGGATCACTTTTGTGAGATGCTCTGTGTAAAAATTAAATGTAATAAAACTATACCAAACATTCAATTTTTTTTCCTTGAAGTAAACGAAACATTTACTGCTATTAACTCATGCAAAAAATATTTGCTGTTAAATAAAAGCCAAAATGAATTTCAATTTTAAGCGTTCTTTTTTCCTATGAATTTCCTTTTTGAACGTCATGTAGCACAAACAGAAAAATATCAGATTATTTAAATGATATAAAATCGTTTAAATAAAGTTAAAGCAGACGAACAGGAGTATATAAATAGACGTGCAGTTTATCTCTTACTGAAAAATGTCATCATTATTATATTTTTCCCGTCTGGTATCAAAGTGCAATTGAAGATTTATGAGATATTAGAAAACTGCTTAATAACTGCTTCAGTATAAAATGCCATTTACTTCATATGTTATTAAAGTATCCAGTTAAAACATATTTTTAAATTACTAACGCTGTATTAATGTTGGCGTGCGTATAATACTGAAAAAATAAAAAGATAAATATTTTACATCGTTATTTGGTAGCAGTGTCCCTTCATTGCAAACTGAAGGCAATAAATTCTTCAAAGAAGGTTTTTTTCAACAAGCTTAAAATTATGAGATATTTTGTTTAATTATCATTGATTTCGAATTAGAAAAAAGGCGTTAGAAATTTCGAATTAAAAATATCTGATGTGTACACAACATGACTTCCTTGTACGAAATATTCAGTTATACGCATCATTTTCCTGTATTTCATTTTAACTTATTTCCTCGAGTTTTATTAGAAATACATTTCTCGTTCAATTAATTCAGTTCTCATTTCTCATCAAGGCAAAAATACACAAAAACCTAAAAATATCTTTATTAAAAATAGAAAACTGTAGAAAAATATAAAATACCAAATACAGTAAGAGGATTAAAAAACAATTTTTTACAATTAAAAGCAGAGTTTCGACGCAAAAACAAGTAATTCGGCCACCAGGCAACAAGGCAGATTTTTCGGCGCACAAAACTGAAAGTTTACTTTTGATCCCACTCGGCAAAAAGACACTGAAGGTGCAGAAACTGACTTAATTCAGTATTCTGCTAAGTTTAAAATGTAAACAAGTATCGCTGCTATGGTAAAAAAATTAGGCTTAGCCGCACTTAACTTTTTAATTGTTGACAATTCTACAACTATTGCATGCAGATTAAATTAAGGCATAAAAACCTACACCGAAAGATAAGAATAAAATAATTCAATCGCTTTTAAAGCAAAAACGCACAATTTACCAACATACAAAAATAATAAAAAAAATACTGAGCTCGCGAAGCCAGGGAATACAATGGGTATATGTATGTTTCTATACTTTTGGTGCGGCCGATTGCAAGCAAAAGAGAGGTGCGCAACAACATGTTTCAGCAGTCCTACACACAAAATTTCAATGTTCTGAAGGTAATCGCTTTTGAGTTATGCGAAATACATACATACATTCATACGTACTCACAGACATCAAGAAAATTTTTCTTCTGAATCCATTTCAATCTTTTTGCAACCCGCTTTTAAAAAAAATTTCTTTATTCTGTTCTTACGTACAACAACATTATAGGCATTCCCCGTTCCGCAAACTTAATTGCACTACAGGTCCTACCCCCCCGCAGAACCGAGGCCGAGGTTCAACCTCTCTCCCGGCCCATTGAGAGGCAGGCGCAACGCACCCAATTTGGGGCGTCACTGGTCGTCAATTTGCTACCCACCAGTCGCACGGGCGAGCCCGTCGCAGAGGGTCATTACCAGCATACCCAGGGCGCTACCCCCGGGCTACTAGAGCCACCCTGCTCTAAGACATGCCAGAACCCCGGGCCGGCCAATAAGTGACCTTTCCGGAGTCCCCAGAACCACTAGGTTCGTAATTTGTATACCCCCGTGGCCGAGATTGCCTAGGTACAGATCCTAGCCAGTAGCTTCGCAGAGTTCTCTACGTCGACCCATCACTCAAAAACTTCGTCAAATTGCATTCGATAGCGGTCAAAATAGATATTTTCGTTGAAATATGATAGCCGAAAATTTTCGCTATTACAATATTTCCTTTACTTTGTACAAGGAAGAAAGAAGCTCTCACTTTTAGATTTATAGGTGGACCCGTGACGTTATTAATTATTTATATAAATGCATGTGAGGATTTATTGAACTTTTTTAAGTACATGAAATATTAAGCCCCTCTGTTTCTAACGCGCCTCATAACTCTGATGATTTACTATAAAGTATACAGCTGTAGGTGTTCAGTTATCAGAATAGCAACAAGCCCATGGAAATTAAATAGAAAGTTTGCGAATTTTTTTATCTAAAATTAACATATAAAAATCTAAATTTTGCTATCGCAAAACTATTTCGTCTTCATGAAAATCATTTCCATACAATTTTGAAATCATTTCCATACAATTTTGAAATCATTTCCATACAATTCTCTAGCTACTTTTGGAGACAGTTTACAGATGGAAGCATATATATATATATATATATATATATATATATATATATATATATAT